>CAWUFW010009601.1:0-485000 GCA_963921515.1 Calotriton arnoldi | reverse complement strand
TTAGAAATTTGTATCAAACCTTTTAATTTTCTCCACCTGTTTCCTGCTTTCCTAGCTGTTATGTGAGCTTGAAGTAGTGGGTGTATGGTATGTTTTCTGGTGTGGGGGATTTTTTTTCTCAGAGCAGGTCCTTTTCAAAATTGAGAATGTTATTTGGAAAGTGACCTTGTTTAAAGCATGTCACAGAGGAAGTGCTTTTTGCTGAATGATTTTTTCTCTTGCTCTTATTAGCTTAGCAGGGTATCAATTCTTTTAAGAGGATAAATGTGGTTTTCAGTTAGTGGTGCCACTGTATGTATGACCAAAGGCAATCAACAATCTGGTCTCACCAATTTATGTATTTATATGTATATATTTGCAGCATATAAAAGGCTAAAGAAGGCCCAATTTTATTTTCATTTTTAAACCGGCATTGGTAAACACATTAGTTTTTGCCTATTTGTTTATTAATACGTTTTTTGTAAGTTTAGCTTTGTGAGCAGTTAAGCAATATAATTTAAAGTGTGAATGAGGCAGGAGGTGATGGGGGCTCGGGAGGGTTTAAAAACACGGGAGAGCAGGAAGGGGGTGGTTTTGAAAACTGCAGAGGTCAACGGTAGCGAAAATATGCACTCTGAGTTCAGGGTTAAAACAAAAATAAAGAGCACCTGCTGCCAGTAATTCAGTGAAATCATGCATATGAACGCCTCCTGCGCAGCCTTTAGGTATCGGGTGGCGAGTGCTTCAAAATGTAAAGGCCGAGTGCAGGTGTCCGCGGCAATGCCCGGCTTGTGTAGAGTAAGGAAAGACTGATTTCAACGCGTCGAACCAAAATGGCGCCTCTGATGTAATCAGTAAAAATAAGGGCAGTGCTGTGCACCGGAGAGTAGGAAGGGTGTCCATGAAAGAGACTGCAGGGGCATGCACTATGTACGTGTGCAGGGCTGAAATGTAAATAATAAAATAAAAGCAAAGCGCTATGGCGTGGCCAGCATTGACCCCGACATAGCGCTTTGTTTTTATTTACTTTAAGACATGTTATACAGCAGCTTGTGATGCAGTGCAGCATCTTTAAAAACATTGATAATGTCATTTGGTCTTGCACAGCCAAAACCTGTTGGCTTTGCTGTGCTGAGAAGTGCGGGTATTCTCTGGTAAAAATGAAAGAAGCACAGATACTCCGTACAGAAGAGTACCTGCCCATTTAAAGCACTGGGCAAAGGCACTGCATAAAATATAGCACACATTAAAAACTTCAATAAAGGGACACTGCTTACAATGTCTGACAGAAACCAAACACATTTACATGTTTTTAGGCTTGTCTGCAATATTTAATTCTGAAAATGTCATGATACATCTGATGTAGAGGAGCACTATAGAACAATAGAACATATCAAATTCAGACATTGGCCAAATAATGAAAATAGGGTATAATTAAAAAAACATTACAAATGTACCACAAAGTACGTTTAAGAAGTATAATATAGGTAGGGTGGTGAGATGCATTTTAGTGCATGTAGTTGTGTGTTTGTGTGCTTTTACGTACACGTGTGTGTGTGTGTGTCTAAGGTAGAAGGGTTGGGGTGAGGGGGGACTAGATACCATGAACACATTTGCGTTGTCTTATTTACACAGCTGTTTTGGAGGAGACATTCATAGCAGTTCAAATGTGGCAGCTCACACTTTCTCACCCCTTGAAATGCCTCTTCCTCGTTTGAAGATCACTGGTAAAATGTAGATAAGGAAAAACATACACGTAATAGGTTTACTGTTTGTTTTGCTTATCACAGACCTTCGCCAATCATAGTTTAAAAAAAAAAAAGGGTCAAGTGGCTGGGGGGCAAAGCAGAGACATGTATTCCTATTTGTTTCTGGGACAAGTACTAGCTAGTACAGTAGAAAAAAATCAGGAATAAATCTGTTGTGACTGTGCGTGTCTCTCTCCATGGCTAGAAGTTTATGGGGGTGTCAATCCAAAAGTAAAATGCCAGAATGAGAAAGGAACAAGCATTAAAAACAGTTTTATTTTAAAGAAGAAGACTGCTCCAAACTGGAACGCAAATCAGCTTTGTATTGTCAGGATCATATAGTGCTGTGAATCTCTGATGGGGTCGCGAAACACTCTGCTTTGAATCGTGTTGCTGGATGCCTTTTCGGAGTGCATTGCTGAAAAGGATGTGTGTTGTAGTTAGACCTATGGATGGCTTTGGGTGAGGTGACTGTGGTTTGCAAATGCGCTGTAAGCATAGTGTAGAGGAATTGCTGTGCATAAACATGCGCTGCTGAAGGTATGTGACAAAAATGCAGCTGCGAATGGCGATACCTACCCTTCTTATTTCTGACTTAAATCTTTCCTAATAGTTAGGTGTGTGTAGTAAGGGTCGGATTTTTAATGCTCCTAAAATTTGAGCATTACCATATCATAGTCATGTGAAGTGAAAAGGTGTTTCCATCAGTGCAATGTATTGGCGGAAGGGTGGTAGGTATGGAGTTTGCTCTGAAGGAAAGGTTGTCAGTACGGAGTTTGCTATGACGGAAGGGCAGTATGTATGGAGTTTGCTCTGAAGGAAGGGCAGTGGTGGCTGCTGAAGTCTGAAAGTAGTGAGGCATAAAAAGCCATGAATTTACTGGAGGGAGTGAGCGAGTGTGACTGTCATATAGAGGGTTTGGGAGGGGGGAAAGTAGGTTCTGCAACAAGTGGAGAAACCATAATTAGAACTCTGGTCTCCTAAGTTGTAGAAGCTCCTGTTTTTTAGAGACAGTGGTGAGACTTATAGAACACAGCGCCTCTAGGTGCCGCTTGACTAATCATTCATGCCCACTTTTACATACCAGACCTCATTTTGTAAGGTTAAATAATATTGTCAATTAAGGAGACTGAAAGGTAGCGAAAACTTTGGAAGATGTGTTTCAGGCACATAAATGCATATTGAGGGAGCACCAAAGAGTTCACACAGTGTTAAAAGTTTAATCTTAGTTTACAGTGCACAATATAGGATCATTGCACTTGTATTTTAGTTTGGTAACTCATGTGTAGTATTGCTTGTGGGAGTGGCAGGTATTCACTAAGCTTCACAAGGCATTACAGATGTGGCAAAGCAATATTTTGAAATCAAGAATCGGAACCCTTGATCTTTGGCCACAGAGCCAGATATAATCTAGTCAGGGGTCACGAATGGAAAAGGGTTTGCTGGATTGCTTTAGTTTGACATATAATTATTGTCCAATGTATGCGAGTATTTTCTGTGTGTTTAGAATGTTTCTTTGGTGTGTCTGCCTGGTATTTTATGTGTGGTTTGTTATGTATATGTGTATATCTGTTGTGTATGCTGTCAAGAAGTGACTCGGTGTACCTGCTTTTTTGGCAATTTGTACAATTGCGCTCTCTCTGGCAACCTACGAAACGTTCCAATAAGTATGGACCGTATACACGCTTCCTGAAAGCCAGTACACTGAATAATAGACACAAACTGGTAACTGTATGCACACCTGCCAGGGCCAAACTGTCTAGATTAGTAGTTATTGCAGGATGAATTTTTAACAATTTTTACTATGACTATGAGCCTCAGTTTTGCATGGGATTTATTTGTCTCGCTACGTTTTTTTAATTCACACTGAAGTGATACGGTAAGAAATTAAAAATGATCTAATCACAGCATCCACAACGCGCTCCTTTCAATCTGCAAGTGAAGCACTACAGAGTTAGAGCAACTGACTTAGCTCCTGTGGCAATTGGCAGGATTTTGAACGCTTAAACTGGGTCCAGCTCAATCACGTTTCTGCACCTAATACCTGCGACTGTTCTCCTGCATCTCGATGGAGGTCCTGGGGGTTCTGGATGAACCTGAAACACATGCCCAGTCAGTTCCTGTCCACTCTAAATATGGAGGTGACGGAGAGGTGCACTTAAGTGCAGGTCAACGAAGAAAAAAGGAAGCAAGTGCAACTTTTTTTTTTTTTTTTTTTTTTAATAAAGCCATACAAAAACTAACTAATTTGGAATTCAGGGGTAGAAAATGAAGGGGCAGAGCCCAGACGGGGAACCTGCCATTAGGAAGGGGGGCTGGTATAACTGAGTGGAGAGGATGTGGTGCAGCGGGCAGAGCTGCTGACTCGAGAGCTGGGGATACCGGTTCGAGTCTCGGCGCAAATCGTTTAATCTTTCTGGGTGAGAAGTTGCGCTGCAAGAGAGAAAAGCAGAAAGAGGCAAAACTTTATGGAAAAATTGTTCCACCAAAGCGATGTTAACAGTATTTTGGCTACGGGAAACTGATAAGAGAAGCAGAAGAGGATCAAGCATTGGTAAATGCAGGAAAATATGCTACAGCCAAAAGAAAAGGAGGAAAAATAAGTGGCAAGCACAGGAACCAGTGAAAAGCCAAGAAAGTGAGGGGGTGGGATGCAAGCCCCTTTTAATATTTATATCAAAAACCATAGATTTCACAAGCACAGCACAAGCGATGTGCAGGTGAAACCTAAAAAGAAGCATATCTGATAGACTTCTAGCTGCAGATTCCTTACCTTAGAATTACCCCAGACGCCAGTTTGGATCCGGAAGATTTTTTGGGAGCAGTACCCCTGCGCACCCTTAGGATTGCGTCGATCAGCCCCGCGTCTGTAGTCTGCTCCAGAAATGGCGTTGCGGTACCTTTATAGGCATCACCCAGGCCTGCTGACATCAGTTTTTTGCGCCTGCCAGTGCTGATCCAGAAAAGAGCTACCCCTCTGTCACTTTTTGACAGGCCTTTTTCAAAGTTTTGTCACTCTTTTGAGGTTTGCCTCCTGGTGTGTCAAGGATGTCCTCGCACAAGTCTGATTTTTAGCCCTGCAGTGCCTGTCACCAGCCAGTGTCGGCGGCAGACCCGCAACTTGTTTGCCTTGGGTGTTTGGAGTGTGACCAAGACACCAAGGCATGCTCTGTTTGCCGGGCCATGGCTCTGGAGGCGCTGAGGGAGCGGTCCCTGAAGCTGCTAGCGGCCCGGCATGCTACTCCGCGGCGGTCGAGCTCCTGGTCGAGGGGAAAGTCCCGAAATTGTTCCGCTCAAAGTCGTCGAGACATTGCGGTAGGAAGCATAGGAAGATGAGTATTCTTTGACTTCTCCTTGTTCGTCTGTTGATGAGATGAGGGAGCCCTGGCGTTCTAGGACTCATTCTCCAGAACCAGCACCTGGGCCGACTCCGCGCCTTCCTGAATTTCCAAAGGCTGGAGTGACCACCGCCCAGTAAAGAGTTCTATGAGGCTAGGCGCCTCATTTTTCGGTGGTCCATTCCAGACAACATGCCTTTGGGCCCTGCGGGTTCGAAGGGGGCCCTCTCTGGTTCCTCACTGGCAGCTCAGCCCCGGCTCCTGTTGGGCCCCACTGATCCATTCCTGTATTTGGATTGGCACAGGTCGAGCCATCTGGACCTAACCTGGTCCCTACGCCGATGCCTCCATCTCCCATGGCACTTTCCTTACAGCTACCCCTGGATAGGGCCTCCAAGAGGCTGGACTCGTTTGGGAAGATGCTTTTTTCAGCCAGCCTGGCTTTGCGGTCCATAAACACTGCATGCCTTTTGGGCCGTTATTCCTGTACTCTGTGGGATACGGTTGTGCAAGTGCTGCCACAGGTCCCGGAGGAGTCCCGGGCTGTACTCTCCCAAGCTGTTAATGATGGGAGAGACGTGGCAAAGTTCACGATTTGCTGCGGGCTTGACATGACTGGCTGGGCAGAGTGGTTTTAACTACAGTGATCCATTGACTCCACACCTTGCTGATAAAGACTGGCTTCTCATGGGATATTCCAGGCTCCCCTCATGGACATGCCCTTCAATGCTCGAGCGCTTTAAGGATTCTTGTGCTACGACCAGGTCCTTACCTTAGGCCTCTCTGCATCCCACCATCCACCTCAATCTACCTTTCCGTCCTTCCATGGCTATGGAGGTTTAAACTGCTTTCTGCAGCAGCACAGCAAAAGTCAAATATATCCAGTCCCTGGGCAGGTCTTAAAAAAAGTGTGGCACAAATGAGATTCCATAGGCAAGCATGTGAATATCTTGGCTGCTAAAGCTATTAAAATTGCCATTGTTACCTATCTTGTTCAGATATGACAGTTGTGGAACAACATTACACCCTTCATAGACAAGCTACTGGAAGATGAGGTTTAAGCAAACCCTATTTTAAAATAGGGTGCTCTAACTTCATTTCTTTTTTTAATGGATTCCACCACGAATGTATTTAAACAGATGGACAATACCACAGTCCTACTTTTGCTTGTGAATGCTTGGTTCAGGCCACAGGTACAATCCAGAATATTAGATGTGCCCTCTGTCAGGCAGAACATGTTTGGAAATCAAGTAGGTTATGCTCTGCAGTCTTTCAAGACTGATACTGAGAAGGCAAAATCTCTACACTCCCTCCAGAGACACGAGCCATATTCTTGTTCGGAGACTCACCATCAAGGAGGTAATTTTCACCAGTACATGCAGTTTGGGAACTGTAGATTGTAAGCAACTTAGGGAGAACTGCAGAGACAACGAAGAGGCCAAACTAATAAGCCCGAGCTAAAGTGAAGAGGGAACAATCCTCACACTCTTACAAGCAAGGCAAGCATGGGATTTCTGCGTCCCTTTTGACCCTGCCAGTGGTCAGAAGAATAAGACATTTTCTTCAGCAGTGGTAAGAGATGAGATCGGCCAGATGTGTGTGCTTACTGAATCCTAGAACAATATTGGAACAGTCATCCGGAATCCACCAAGAAAAGAGCAATGCAAGTATCTGCGGCAGTTGAACATCGAGATTTGCAAATTATTTCAAATGGAGAGAAAAGGGGCCAAAGTCTCAGCAATGCCTGGGATTTCTAGTGCTTAAAAAGTCTGGAAATTGGACAGCAGTATTAAATCTGTGCAGCTTAAACAAATACCTTTTTATGTGAATGTTTTTTCAGTGATCCTTCAGGAGATCCTCCCCTATGTCAAAGGAGAGGACTTTCCTGCTGTCTTCGACTTGGAGGATACATATTTCAAATTGTGATACATTGAAAGCCCATGAAATGTCTGTTTTACAATGAACGACTTCTCATTAAGTTCCAAGCACCTCCATACATTGGGTGAAGTGCATCTGCATTAGTGTGATATCTTGGTCTATCCATACTTTGATAACTATCTCAAATGGTGTGGGCGGTTTGGTTCACCACATGCCTTCTGTCACTAATAAGCCTTGCTGTCATTACTGTATCCTGGGAATATTGTTTTTCAGTAGAAAGAGCCCACATGTTCATCTTTCTAGAGCAAAGTGTTCCTGGGCTGTGCATGTTGTCTTGCAATCTGCTTCTGCCATTTCCAAATGCTGCCTCTTGAACTAATAAACAGGCCGGTACAACAAGTCAACAGACTGGAAAGATGTTTAGTTATTTCATAAATGAGACATTGCAGGGGTGGTTGGGAACATAATCTTTGCAGGTTAAAAGTTACTTTGCTCTTAAAGTATTTGACTGCTGACTCCTCCCTTAAAGGATGGGTAGCACATGTACAGGTGTTTCACATCAGCAGCCTGTGGTCTAAATGAGACTAAACTTCACATCAAGCTCATGGAGTGTAGGCAAGTAAGATTAGCTCTCAAAGCATTCCTTACACGAGTGAAATATTCTCAAGTGATGGTCTGAATGGACAGCACCACTGGAATGTATTACAACTGCAAACGGTGTTGAACCAGATCTCTTCCATTGTCCCGGAAGGGTTCGTGCGTTTGGCTGTGAAGTATGTTGTGTATATCTCAGTTGAGCGTGTACCCTGGTCACAAATATGAACACAGAAGCTTTCAGCAGACTACTGGCTTGTAGCAGTGTGTGGTAGTTGGACAAAAGGTAACTGTCTCTGATATTCCAGCATTGATAAACTTCTCTTTTCAACCTATTTGAAATGGCACGGAATACCAAATGCTAGTTTGACTGTGGCGGACCTTGTTCTAGGTCTCGCAATCAACTGCCACCTCTCCAACTCATCTTATTTCCAGAGTTCTGTGCACAATGAGATAACCTTTCCATCCACCAGTGGTTCTCAGAACTATTGGAGAGGTCAGTTCAGAGTTGTATACATTTCAAGCCGGACTTTATTTGCTTTCCTGCAACAGTAGCTAGAATCTTTTCCACAATCAGTCTCTCTGCAGTTGATTCCCTCACCACTCAAGACCTTGAAATTGGCAGTTAGATCTTCTGGACAGGGATAAGGAAACATTACAGGCTCCTATAGCACCCTTTGTTTTAAAAGCTTGTCTGATTAAGTGGAAAGGTTTCAGTACCTGGGCAAGTTCAAAGGGCCTGCAGGAACTGATGTGTCTCCAATTCCTGCGCTGTCTTCTGTGCTTATTTTTTCTTCCATAAAGTTTCACCTTGTGGCTATTTAATCCTACTTGGGAACACTGAATCATTTCAGGGTGTTTTTGAGAAAAAGGGAGATGTTTGAAGGGACTGTGCAGGACTTCCCTCTAACTGCAGTGGTTTCTTCCTGCTGGAATCTAATACTGTATTGACGGAATGAAGCCTCAGTTTGAATCTATTCACAAGGCCACTGTTGATACCATTCCTGGAAGACAGCCTATTCATTGGCCATTTGTTCTTAAGCCAGGAGAACAAGAGAAATGTGTACACTTTCCAGTTAGGAGCTATTACTACTTTTCTTAAAAGATTGTTTCTTTCGGAACAAATTTCAGACTTATCTTAAAAGCACCTTCCTTTTTGTGCCAGCAAATCTTTTTGCCAGTTTTTTTACCCCCATAGTCAGCTGCAACCCAAAGGTCATTATATTTCTTTGGCATAAAGCGATGGGTGAAGTTCTACTTCTAGCATTTTAAGGATTTCAGCAAAACTGATAAACCTTTGTAGTGTAGAGCCAGCCTACCAAAAGAATACCCTTGCCAAAGTAAGATGTTGTAGGTGGGTTGTATCCAGTCTCTTTACAACACAAACTCAGATGGGCAGACCTCTGTAGGGTGGCTTAAGAGCTTACTATACCAGCAGCATGGCCACAACAAAATATTTTCACTGAAGTGCCCTTGAAGGAGACAAGCACAGGGGCAACTTCGAAGATGACTTACCACTTCATCAAACACAGTTGCATTAATGTGCACTGTAGAGCGAAGTCAAGATTGGGAAAGATGTTGCTTTGCAACCTAATCTTGTAAAGAGAGCCTCAGTCACACCTGCTACTTGCTGGCTGATACTTCTTAGTTAATCTGTTTTCAACCATGCAAATCATTGAAAAATCCAATGCAGCAGTAGAGACGTTAATTGTAAATGTTCTCCAGCATTGGTGAGTGAGTTACATACCATTGGATGTTTGGGAGAGGGGTGTTTATGGAGTAGAGCTCAAAATATCTATCTCATCTGCCAGAGTTCCCGTGACCTAATGAGATGACTGATTGTCTATGGTTATGCTGTTTGTTAGTGTTGTGTGTTTGTACACTGCTATGTGAACATTCTCTACAGAGAGTTCCCTACCTGGGGAATATTCAAGCAGATGAATAGCTACCTGGAGAACTGTATTTAATCCCATTGCTGGCAGAAGACCAGGGCTTGAATCCTGGCACCATACTAAATACTATTTGTGCAAAAATAGAGTATTAGTAGCATGTGTTGGCTGCAGATTCAATTGCTATGCATACTCCTGCCATCTAGCGTTGGGCCCCGACTTGGCAAGTTTTTCCTTAAGGACGTTTTATGATCGGCGTCGTGCGTTTTCTCCTCCTCCCCCCCCCCCCTTACCTCCCCCCTCGATGTATTGCGCATGTTCAACGACTCCTTGGTTAGAACGTTTTTTTCTTCCATTGGGCTCAGACGGACTGTGTAGGAGCTCTGCAACATTCGACACCCACGTGGCCTACGGTACAAAGAAGACGCGACCGCAGATCCAGTAGACGTCACCCACGAATCCTAGGAGCCTGGGACCGATTACCCGGCACCCAGTACACATATGCCCGTTGAGAATGACAGTCTTCAGGTGATGGATACAAAAAAGACCCCTTCCGACGGTGCCCTCATTACGGGGCCAAATACGCACACTCTAACACACAGTGTGTAATTTGTGCCCATCTCGGGAGCACAAACAGGACAAGTGCGCTGTTTGCGCATTGTTGAAAATCAAAAAGACACTTCGGACCCGTAGGGATCGACGCCTGGCACACACCATGGAACTGGCAGCCGAGGCAGAGTTCTCGCACGACAGCGACATGGAAAGCGTAGCAAATGCTGAGGTGGGATGGTCATCACCAGCTCCCACTACGTCGCTTCTGGTTCATCCTCTGGGGAAGAACACGCTCCAGTGCATGAAGAGGAGCCCATATCGCCAAGGCTGATCCCTGTATCTGGGCCGAGGACCAAGACGGCACCACGTACCCTGAGTACTGTCTACCCCTGTGTAAAGATGTTACACTCCCCTCCACCACGCCATGGTGCGCCACAGCCCTCTGGCTCAGGCCGACACCGTGAGCACGCCTCGTAACCGATAAGGGACGAGAACGTTCTTGATCCTGATCGGGCAAAAAGACCACAGCATGGGGACGGTTCTGGCACCACGACGGCACCGGAGCACAAGTCGGCATCGACTGAGCCACTGGCACCGAAGCATAATTTGGCAACGGCAGAAATATCTGCACTGAAGGTTGCCAAGCAGGCTGTGACCCCCAAGAAAATCATTGTATCCGAAGAAACATTTGAGCACTTTGGCATCGAAACAGTCCTCGGTTTCAAGGACTGAAAAACAACATGGACACTCTTCTGGCCAGAAGAAAAGTCTCACCTCTGGGGTTCCAAAGCCACACAAAGGTTTTGAGGATACACTACCGGCTCCAAAGAAACAAAAGACTCGTACACTAAGAGCGAGTGAAGAATAAGGCATTGTCATTGAAGAACTGCAACAATTTAGTCAGGAAAAATGGAAAGTAAATGCCAAAAGACCGGCTCAGGATCAATCCTTGTCACAGCCTCCACTAAAAATAGTGCCACAAGACCAATGACTTCCAAGCCCCCAGAATCACCACAAACACACTTGCCCTGTCCACAAGAGGAGGAAGAGGGGGAGATACAGGACACAGATTCCCAAGGAACACAGAACACCACCATACCCTGACCCATGGGATGATTATGATGTGGCCCTGCCTGACCTAGACTTGCAGTCGCCAGTACCTACTAAGGCGTCCCCTCCAGATGAGACAACCTCATACCACAGTGTCATCCAAAGAGTGGGAGAGTACACTACAAAGAAGCCAACTGGCTTGGTGGAAACACTTTCCTGCACAGAGCGCGCAATTCAATATCTGCCAATGATGGAATCTGTCCTCAACATATCCATAGACCTCTTCAAGGACCCAGTCAAATCCCGGGTCCTAACTCCTCGCATAGAGAAAAAGTACAGGCCATCTCCAACTGACCCTATTTACATACGGGGGACATCCCCCAGCAGATTCCCTTGTTGTCACCACAGCCAGGAAAAAAGCTGCAACACAAGGTACTGAAAGGCACCTCCTCCAGACAAGGAAAGTAAAAGAATTGATGCAGCAGGCAAAAGGGTAACAGCAGGGCACGCAAACAACTGGAAGATCGCCAATTCAGTCGGCCTACTCTCCCAATACAATGGGGCTACCTGGGATGAGATGCAGGACATAATGCAACACCTCCCAGATGAATACAAAAAAGGAAGGGAAGACCTGGTAAATGAGGGGAGGCAGATATCAAATGCCAAATCCGTGGGTGCCATACAGACTCCTCAAAAGCAACAGCCCTTAAGCTGTTACCAGAAGCGAGAGGCAGCAAAAGCCTCTACCCCAGAAAACCCCATGTATCAGCGCCAGCAGCAGCAATTTTCAGAGCAAGGGGGTGGATACTATTGTGGAGGTTACAAGAACAGGGGCCGAGGTAGAGGTACTCCCAAAAAGGGCACCTCCACACCACCAAGTAAATGATTTTCCCACACTTCTCCCCGAGCACAAAACACCTTTCGCAGGAAGGCTACAATTTCACCAGTTGTGGCCAAACATCACATCAGACCAATGGTTACCACAAATAATCAGGTTGGGATATTGCCTAGAACTAACAGCCACCAAATATCCCACCAAAACAGCAGAGGTTAAATCCACAACATCTACATCTGCTTAAGGAAGAAGTAAAGGCGTTACAACTAAAAGGGGCCTTAGAACTTGTCCCACTCAAACATCAAAACAAAGGAGTCTACTCCCTTTATTTCCTCATACCAAAGAAAGACTGCACACTATGGCCCATTCTGGACCTGCAACCACTCAATCGCTTCATACTATCCAAACACTTCCATATGGTTACATTGCAAGATGTAATACTACTACTACAAGACCGCGACTTCATGACTGCATTAGACCTGAAGGGCGCTTGCTTCCACATTTCCAATACACCCAGCGCACCGCAAATACCTACGGTTTGTAGTAAGTGGACATCATTATCCATTGAAGGCGCTATTATTTTGGGTAACAGCCCCAAGGGTGTTAACAAAATACTTAGCTGTAGTGGCAGCAAAATTACGAAGGGAAAACATACATGTCTTCTTCTATCTAAACGATTGGCTGATCAAGAGTCCAAACAAAGTCAAATATCTAATAGACACTTAAAACACGATCAACCTACTTCGCCAATTGGGCTACACTATCAATGCAACAAATTTGCATCTCCAACCACTCTAGGTACACCATAACTAGGAGCGATACACAATTCAGTATCTGGAACTGCTTACCCCAATCCGCAAAGGGTTTTCAATCTCCAGAACCAACTGGGTCTCAGCCACATCGTCACCTACTAGTCAAAACAGTGAGGTGCCTACTATGGATGGCATCCTGCATAGCGATAGTGCCACATGCAAGACTACACATGAGAGCTCTCCAAGAGTGTTTAGCATCGCAATGGTCACACATTGGGGGGGAGGGCGGGACATGGAAGATCTTGTGTTGGTTTCACCCAAGGTCCATCAGGCACTACAATAGTGGGACACTTCAAATATGCTGAAGGGATGAAACTTCAAGGACCCAATTCCGCTGCTGACAGTCACAACAGATGCATCACTAATGGGGTAGGGTGCTCATATGCAGGATATTTTGGTTCAGGGACACTGTCCTCACAATAAATGACCATGCACATCAACATGCTGGAGCTTCTAGTCAGCTATATGGCTCTCAAAGAGTTCCCTACAAACATTACAGGGAAAAATGTCCTTTTACAAACAAACAGTATAACTGCAATGAATTACATCCTGGAAAGGTTGGCATTTCAAACAACTGTCACAACTAGCGCATACCATATGGAAATGGGCAAACAAACACAAAATCTTCCTCCTGGCGTAATACATACCAGGGTAGGAAAACTCCATTGCAGACCTACTCAGCAGCACACAACAAGAAGTTAACGAGTGGGGAAATACACACTCCATTACTGCAACAATACTTCCACCGGTGGGGAACCTCCACACTAGAGCTGTTCGCTACTGCCGAAAACTCCGCCAAAGGTTCGCATCCAGATACCCACCAACTAATATCCAAAAAGAACACTCTATGGATGAACTGGTCAGGGATATTTGCTTAACCTTTTCTTCCTCTCCCACTCGTTCCATACGTGTTCAGGAAAGTCAGACAGACTTTGATGACCGTAATACTGATTGCTCCCACATGGGCTCGACAGCCATGGTACACAACACTACTAGAGCTATGCCTAGTACCTCACGAGAAGCTAACCAACTATCCAAACCTGCTCACTCACAGCGGGGACAGAGTGAGACATCCCAATACACAACCGTTCAATCTTGCAATCTGGCTCCTGAGGTCATAGAGTTTGGATAGCTAAATATACCTTGAGAATGAATAACTATTCAAAAGGAGGCCTGAAGACTGACCACAAGGGCTTGCTATGCAACGAAATGGAAACGTTTCATCTACTTCTAGGTGTCCTTAAATATCAACCCTTCACCAACAGAGCAACAACTAGTTTGTTCCTTGTTTCACTTACAAAAGGCACATTTGGCATATACCTCAATACACCTACATTTAGAAGCCATTGCTGCGCACCTACAAAATAGGAAGCACCAATGACTTTTCCATATTCCTGTCGTCAAAGCCTTCATAGAAGGTTTAAAACAAGTCATTCCACCACGTACACCTCCAGTACCCGCGTGGAACCTGAACATTGTCCTAACACAACTTATGGGCCCACCATTTGAACCATTACGTAACAGTCAAATACAATTTGTAACATGGAAGGTGGCCTTCCTTGTAGCTGAATCATTTCTACAAAGGGTTAACGAAATACATGCCTCATTGTGGAAGAACCATATTTCCAAGTGTTCCCAGACAAAGTGCATTTACGCACAAACCCATATCACTTACTCACAAAGCATGCTTTACATACACTTGATGTTAAACGGGCACTTCTGTACTACTTGAAACGCACAAAACCCTTCAGGAAAACACCAACTATTTGTTTTGTTTTCAAATCCACATAAAGGAAAGGCTACTTAAAAAATCAGGAATAACAAGATTGTCAAATGTATGCAAATCTGTTATGTTAAAGCAAAACTAACACTAACAACAATGCCAAGGGCCCTTTCGACAAGGAAGAAAGGAGCAACCATGGCCTTTTTTGGAAATATCCCTCTTGGTGACATTTACAAAGCAGCAGCATGGATGAACCTCCATAAATTTACAAAACATTGTGTGGATGTTCAAGCAAGACAAGCTCTAGCTGGACAAACAGTCCTTCAGACATTATTTCAGACAAACGCACCATTTTCTGCCTAAAGCCATCGTGAGAGGGGTACAGCTTTACAATCTATGCATAGCATGTGTATCTGCAGCCAACACATGCTACAAATGGAGTTTGTTACTTACCCTGTAAGCATCTATTCATAGCATGTAGGGCTGCAGATTCACATGCACCCTCCTGCCTCCCCGACAGGTATTAGATAGTGAGAAAAATACTCACAAATACAGCATGTTCATCAGCAAATGCTAATTTACCAGACTATATCCTCACTCCGTACATGGTAAGGGGAAAAAACATCTATCAAAGGAGCTGTTGAGCATGCGCAATACCTAGAGGGGGAGGAGAAACAACGCATGACGCCAATCATAAAACTTCATTGAGAAAAACCAAGTTACAAAGTCCAAGCCCAATACTAGATGGCAGGAGTATGCATAGCATGTGAATCTGCAGCAGTACACTCTTCGAATAGATGCTTACAGGGTAAGTAACATACTCCTTAAATACAGTGTCTGGTTACAGTTCTGTCTGTCTTTTTGAGGATCTAGATACAAAGCAGCCTTTATTCCCTAACTTTTTGTTGAACTGTGTACTGTATATTTAAAATGTAGTCAATGTTTCATCGTAGACTAGAGGTACTAATTAATGTTTAATTGTACCTTCTCTGCTAATTCTGCTCTATCCTTGATGTTACTTTAGCCTTCATTTTAAACAGTAAATTCAAACCGTGAAAATGAGTGATTCACTTTATATGGAATGCCTTTTTTAACCTTCACATATGGTAGTTAGCATTAATTGAAACCTGTTTGTTCGAGGCATGTGTGCTGTAGATAAACATGCTTTGCATACTCCTGCCATCTAGTGTTGGGTCTGGATGTTTGCAAGTTGTTTTTCTTCGAAGAAGTCTTTCCAGTCGCGAGGTAAGGTGACTCCTTTCGGTGATAGTGCGCATGGGCATCAACTCCATTGTTAGATAGTTTTTTTCCGCCATCGGGTTCGGACGTGTATTGCTACGCTGTGGTTCGAAACCGCTCTTTGGATTCCCCTCCGTGCGCAATCCACTCTGCCCTCTATGGTATTGTTTCGTACGCGTTTCCACACTTCTCCGTTTCGGTCAACGAATCCTTCAATTTCGATCTAAAACTTTGTGGCCGGCCTTCGGGCCTTACCGCATCGGTCCAGCCTTCTGTCAATGGAACGGACTCCGTTTAAATTCTGTCCTCGGTGCCACGCTAAGTACCCTCGCACCGACTCGCATCAAGTGTGTAACTTGTGCTTGTGAAGAAGACTGCGACGCTTGTAAATCGTTCCAGTCCAAAAATACTTCGCGATTGTCTGGCTCGATGTTGTGAAATGCAGCACCAAGGTATAGAACACACTCTTGATATCTTCGATGAAGAGTCGGAGCATGAAGAGGTCGAGGCGTAGGCGGCAAAAGAAGAGGCCTTCTCCATTCCAGAGTCGGGATTCGGAGCTCGAGATAGATCTGGAGTCCGAAGATGTGCCTCCGGGACAGGGTGCCTTGAGTACCGAAGACCCCCTTCCTTCTAAACACCTGCCTAAAAAACATAAGGCTTCGGTACCACCTCTGCCTTCTGGCCAAGGTCGGCAGCGAGACGATGTTTCCAACGCCCGCCTCTCGGCCCGGCACCGAAACAGATAGTCAAGCCTTCCGGGTCAGATCCGAGTCGGCCAAAATCCTCTTCGGATCCGAAACCTTCTGGTTCCAAAACCAAACCCAGTTTGGAGCCGAAACCCTCCATGACGAAACAGAAGCATGCTTCAGAGCCGAAATTTTCCGCTCACAAAAGCAAACCCATCTCTGCACCCAAACGTTCGATGCCGAAATCAAAAGACAGCCTCTCCGAGCCTTCTGACCCAAAATTAGACATTGTTCATCCCAAATTGGATCCCAAACAGAAGAACATTTATATCAATCCTGATACAGGACATATTCATGCTAAATCTCCACTTAAACACAAGCTTCCTTCTAAAGACTCTCACTATAAGATTCCTTTGAAGGAGGAGGACATGTCTACCAGCCCTCCTTATCCTGCTCCGTCATCCCCTCCACCTCTACCCTCTTCTCCACATTTAGATCCTCTACAATTACACCTCTGGGATCTCCACTTTCACGGGGGGGGGGAGATGATATTGATGATGAAGATGCTCAATTAGCTGTAGACCCATGGAACGATTACACCATTGACCCTCCATTAGACACTGATCCAGACCTTTACCCTGCAAAGCCATCCCCACCTGATCTGGCTTATCAAGAACTCATTGCTAGAGTCATTTGAAGAGGACTTTTTATTCGAAACACTTGGGTCCACTCACAGGTCAAGCCACACACTACCTATGCTAAAGGGCATGATGAGGCATGCAAATTACATCTTCAAAGATCCCGTGCGAGCACAAATTTTGACTCCTAGAGTCGATAATAAATATAAACTTTCGCCGTCTGACCCTGTCTTTATCAAAGGTCAGCTGCCTCTTGACTCCTTGGTAGTGTCCAATGCTCGAAAAAGAGCTAAGTCTCAAACTTCTGGTGATGCACCACCCCCAGACAAAGAATCTAAGCTCATAGATGCTTCAGGAAAACGTGTAGCCGCTCAAGCCGCCAATCACTGGTGAATCGCAAATGCACAGGGCCTGCTAGCTAGGTATGACAGGGCACACTGGGATGAAATGGAGCAACTGGTCCAATATCTCCCGGAAGAACACAAGAATAGGTTCAAGAGGGCAAGCTAATTTCAAACTCTTCAATTAGGTGTGCTCTAGACGCTGCTGACACTGCAGCCAGAGAAGTTAATACCAGCATTCTCCTTAGAAGGCATTCATGGCTTAGGATTTCCGGGTTTAAACCCGAAGTTCAACAGTTTATCCTAAACACCCCCTTTGACAAGGAACATCTTTTTGGTCCTGAGGTCGATCAGGCTCTTGAAAAGATGAAAAAGGACACTGAAGTGGCAAAGTACATGGGAGCACTTCAGTCTCCTTCAAATAGAGGCTCCTTTCGTTGCTCCGTTTATTGGGCAGGGTCTAAAACCATACCCTCAGACCTGAATGCTTTCCCTTACAAAGGCAAACCCAGTCCTCTTCGTTTAGAGGTAGAGGAGCGTATAGAGCAAACAACTCCAAAGGTAGGGATAAGGGAACACCCCTTCCCCCAATAAGCATTGACTAGCCCACACTTCCCCCCTGATTACTTAACACCTGTCGGGGGAAGACTTCAACAGTTTCTCTACATTTGGCAATTGATAACAACCGACAAATGGGTCCAAATGTCACACCTCTCTCCGAGCATTTGGAGCTAGGCAATCCATCACAGATTTCATCTTCTGGCAGAGCACCTTCCAGTAAACGATCAGATTGCCGACCTCCGCTGCAGAAACAGGCAGCAAATACACGAGTGGGAACTTCATCCCCAAGTTCTCCTTCCATACTTTCAACAATAGGGATTGCCACAAAAAGATCTATTCTCCACAGTGGACAACTCAAAATGCCCAAACCTCACCTCCAGGTTCCCACACCCTCTATCCAAAGGCAATGCCCTGTGGATGAATTGGTCAGGGATATTGGACTACGCTTTTCTGTCTCTCCAACTCCTTCCGTTTCTGGTTCGGAAACTCAGGCAAACGTCCCTCACACTGATTTTGGTAGCTCCCACATGGGCATGCCAACTTTGGTACACCACCCTGTTTGAGCTGTCAGTAGTTCCACATCAAAAGCTGCATCTCATCTCCAGTCTTCTCACTCAGAACCATGGAGAAATCAGGCATCCAAATCCCAAGGAGCTCAACTTAGCAATTTGGCTCCTGAAATCATAGTTTGAATATTTAAACTTGCCACCAGACTGTATGACTATTCTAAAAGAAGCAAGAAAGCCTACTACTAGAGCTTGTTATGCAGAAAAGGGGAAGCGATTTGTAGTCTATTTTAACAACAAAATTAATCCTCTGGATGCTTCTGTTCAAAACATTATTTACCTTTTGCACCTACAGCAAACTGGTCTAGCTTACACTTCTATTCGTTTGCACCTTGCAGCAATAGCGGCGTATTTCAGAACAGACAGCATTTATCCTTGTTCAAAGGTCATATCATTAAAGCCTTTATTGAGAGCTCAAAGAGAGTAAAACCACCCAGAATACCTCCGCCACCATTGTGGAACCTTAACATTGTACTTACAAGACTTATGGGTCTACCCTTGAACCGTTACATAATTGTTTTTTACAGTTCATTTCATGGAAGGTTGCATTTCTCATTGCAATCACTTCATTAAGGAGAGTTGGTGAACTGCAGGCATTAACCTCGGAAGAACCCTTCTTTCAGCTTCATAAAGATAGGTAGTTCTTCGCACCAATCCAAAGTTCCTCCCTAAAGTAGTTTCTGCTTTTCATATTAATCAATCAGTTGAGTTATTGGTGTTCTTCCCTAAACCCGATTCTGTAGCAAAACGAGCTCTTCACACACTTTGTCAGAAGAGCGTTATTGTACTATATTGAGAGGACAAAACATTTTCGTAAGACAAAGCAACTGTTTTTTGTATTTGCTTCACCTCACAAAGGCAAATCTTTCTCTAAATCTGGCATTTCAAGATGGATTGTTAAATGCATTCAATCTTGCTATGAAAAAGCTAAAAGAACTTTAGCTATACACCCTAGAGCGTATTCCACTCGCAAAATAGGGACATTTATGGCCATTTTAGGTAACATTGCTATAGCTGACATCTGTAAAGCAGCAACATGGTCTACTCCACACATTTACCAAACACTATTGTGTGGATCTGTTAGCACGCCAACAAGCCAATGTAAGGCAAACCGTGCTAAAGACACTTTTCAGACAACTGCAACATCTACTGGTTATCCACCGCTTTGGGAGAATACTGCTATATAGTCTATGCAAAGCATGTGTATCTACAGCACACATGCCTCGAACTGATTGTTACTTACCCAGTAAGCATCTGTTCTTGGCATGTAGAGCTGTAGATTCACATGCAACCCCCCACCCCCGCTTCCCCGGACACCTGTAGTTGTTGCAGTTCTCATTTACATTACATACGCATGGACATCTCTATACTACACTCTCTTACTCCATTCTCATCCTCTTGCGGGAAAACAACCTGACAATGGAGTCGATGCCCATGCGCACTGTCACCGAAAGGAGTCGTCACCTTACCTCGTGACTGGAAAGACTTCTTCAAAGAAAAGCAACTTGCAAACATCTGGACCCAACACTAGATGGCAGGAGTATGCAAAGCATGTGAATCTACAGCTCTACATCCTAAGAACAGATGCCTACTGGGTAAGTAACATAATCCTTCTTCAGCCTCTGAGTGATGCACTGGCAGCAGCATAGCATGTTTAAAAAAAAATACCTTTGTTGCTGGCAGTGTTAGACACCGAAAGATGCCTACGTTCATTTTTGTTACTAACATTGGGTACGTTTTATAGATTTTCTATCTTTTTCTAGGTGATCATTCTCATAGGAAATAAAGCTGATCTCGAAGCACAGAGAGATGTTACATATGAAGAGGCCAAGCAATTTGCTGAGGAAAATGGTGGGTCTCTGTTTTTCTTTATAACTATATGCATAGGATAAGGAGAAGCTAAAGGGAATACTTGTTCCTTGAAAACCTGTGCAAGCTCCTGTGTATTTATCAGGAAGTTGAGAGGATTGTACTTGCCCTATTCAATTTGGTCCAAGTGCAGTGTTAATGGGAACTATGTACTTCATTGTGTAACTGTTTTGCTGTGTGGTATATTTGAGTTTTTTGTTTTTTTTTGTTATTGAGGGGAGTTTGGATAGTGCGTAGAGGTGTTACCCCATAGACATACCACTAACCTGATAAATACACATTTTATCAAAATCTCTGCAATTAGATGAGGTCAAATTGAAGACCATTTTAGTCAGGACCAGATTCTTTTTTTAAAGTGTTTATATACTCCTAGCAATTAACTGAATTATTTAAATATAGTCAAGTGACTGCATTAAAGATATTTCTGAAAATCTTTAACACTTATATTTTTTGTAGGCTTATTGTTCCTTGAAGCAAGTGCAAAAACGTGAGTAAACTATGTTCTCAGTTAAATTTTCATATCAAACTGTATCCAAGTTGCGTGTAAGCTTGAGCACCGTACAAGGAGTTGTATGTGCATAGTTATGTGCTGCATTATACTTCGTATTTGGTCCTCACTTGGACATTAAATCAGAATTCTAATCTTTTACAATGTTTTAATTCATTTTAATTTCCTGTAGTTTTAATTTAGAAACGAGTAACTTTGTGCACCAAAACACCATCTTAAGTAATTAAACTCCCCAGGATATTGTGGCATGGATTAGCAAATATTGAAATTTAAATTTTGTTGCACACAATTGAGCTTTTTGCAGCACTCTATTTTGGTCGCAATCAGGCCTATTCAGCCTTAAACTGACTATTCCATGGGGACATTGCACTTTTAAATGGGCACATTTAAAGTATTTGGGGGTGTCTGTTTGCAATAGAATCCTTTGTTATAACGTTCTACAACCTAGGTCAAGATAAGGACAACAAGAGGGTGGCCAACCATCCTGTTTTATGTGGGATTGTTCTACTTTGGGGCGGCCTATCCTGTGTCCCACAGTGAGTTGCTGTGGAAATTCCAATGGCCTGATATTATCAAAGTCAGATGACAAAGGAAAGCGGGTCGTAGGTGCAGAAAGATATGATGTTGGAACGGCAGGGCAGGGTGTCTCAAGCAGCCTGGCAAGGCAAGATAACCTTCTCTCTTCAACAAGTCGGAGGGAGTTGACGATTTGATGATGAATGGCTAGATGCTCACCAGGCCCTAACATATGGGAAACAGTTGTCATGTAGGCGCCGGCAATGGTCACAGAGCAGTCTTTCGAGACACCTCACAGAGCTCTCCTTTCCGTCACAACTTGGAACTGGAACAAACCGAGATGGTTTAGAGCCCCCTTTTAAATATCTTTTCCAGACAAGAGATGTAGATCCACTGTACAAGGTTTCAGAACCGGATGTGGGTGGTTCTTTTTCAAATGTAATTTTCTTGGTAAAGGTGTCCTAATCCACCATGTTCTGCCATGCTAAACAAGTAGCATCCAAAATTGATCCCACTGGCCCTAGTACTCAGACTCACAAAAGAGTCCTACAAATGTACAAGTGCCACACATTCATGGCACATACGTGCTGTGTTTCACGGAACAGCGGTATTTTACACAAAAGGAGCCACTAGGCTTGCCCTCTTCGAAAGAGAAAAGGGTCTGGTCACAGTATGTTGCCAAACTGCTTTATGTGATGCACCCAGGGCATAGACCGTTTCGTCAGTGCCCACTATTAGGGCATGCTTGATGAGCCCCTTTATGTCACAGACCAGGTTCTGGACATCGCATTACCAGGGGCAGGCCTAGCTCTTTGGGTACACTCTAGATTAGCATGAAGCTAGGGCCAGAATGTCAGAATACCAGTTTCATATGTAGTCATGCACTCAGGGAAGGGGAGCACAATGTTCACCAAGTAGGGGAGATTCCTGCCCCAACATACCCCTTCTGCTTTTTATTGAAACTCCTGTATCATGAGATTATTCTGCCATTTTTACCAGGCTATGCAGCTACCTAGAAAGGTAACACATTCTTGTAACTGAACTTTTAGTCCACCAACCACAGAGAAACAGGTGTACGTGTTACTGATCTTTCAGTTATGGTGTGGAGAAGTGTGGCAAGTTTATTTCCTCTATGAAAAATGTCACATTGTCAGACACTTTGGCAAAAACAGTAACTGGAGTCTACTCCGACTGGAAGGCAAGATCAACAGGCTCATGTTTATTTACAATAATGGCACTCTCGTACCATGTGCAGACACCATTTGAGGACTAGGATTATACCGAGAAAGATGCAGACCATACAGACTGCAATCAAATATTCATTCCTGATGTTCTGAATTGTTTGGCATATATGTTTTACTTGAAACAAAAACAAGAATTTAAGAGTTGATACTAACCATTTTAAAAGCCTTGAGAAAGCCCTGGTCCAGATGACCATGTAAGGGCAAAACACTTGTCGGCTGTTGAAAGTCCCAAATGGAACTCAGTAACATCTTGAACAAATGATAAACTTAAAAATAAAAGCACAATAAAAAATCATTTGGATCTCTGAAGAATTTTATTTTTCTTAACAATAATTTTTTCTTACCAACATTGAATGAGGAGGAAACTCTCATATACCCCCAGTCATTTTTATTTACTGTAGTTTGTCACAAGGAGGCTCTTTTGATGCTCTCAGTTTATTCGCTTAGGTTTGTACAGGCCACGCGCCAGGATCACCAGGGATTTCCAGTCCTCACAGCACCACGTATGTGTAGGCATGTGCACAAACATAATTACAGGCTGTTTCTTTAATCTATACCTCAAATCTATCCCTTTTGTAGATGTGTTTGGGGGTGGAGGGTGTATGTCTGTCTGTTTAATAGTTCAAGGTTTCTGGAGACTGATGGACATGCTTTTCTAGCTCGCTCTGCTGTCAGATAGACTTCAGGAATTTCATCTCCAGGGGTATCTGTTTGAGCGCTTATGCAAATCTCTCAAAGTTGCGGTAGGAGATGCAGAGTGACTTCTGTGCAGCTAGGTTTTGATCGGTATCATTTAGTCTGTTAGCCTTGGCTCTCTATCCCTCTGGATTGCCTCCTCTGGAGAGCATTGCAGTGGGTCGAGGACCCTTCTGTGTGCTCTCCCATGCAGCCGTTTCTAGGGTGCAGTACTTTCATGTGGATGGTTGCACAAACATTTGTGTGATATGAAATGAGGCTGAATACATGAGACTGAGGGCTGACCATTTGTATGTGGGTGCCAAAATCAATCATTTAAAAGGTAGCCCTGTGAATCCATAATTTGAGGTATTCAACTGAACACACTTGTTTGTTTTTTCCTGCAGCTTCCTGCTTTCCTTTCCGGGCATGTAATGACTGATAATGTGTGTACCATTAGTATTTTTAGCAAGCAGCAGTCCTCTAGAATGTATAAAATTGCCAAGGAAGTGTACGTTTGAGGCCCCGTTGCTGTTACCTTGAATTGTTTGTTAGGTCTCACCTAAACAGTGCACGTGCTGTCTCTTCCAGATCTTTTTGTTTTCCATCAGGATGGTTACGGATTGACCATTGCTTACCATTGGTTGGCTTCATTATCACTCATTTTTCTACTTCTGATTGGTCAGCTGCTTTAGGCTTCCTTCATCTGTTTGTCCCTTCCCTGGGGCATGGATGCATAACTTGCGTCCTTCCACTGCTCATTTTATCATTGTTTTTAAGCATTCTACTAGAGTGCGTCTTTTTTAGCTGGCTCATCTATTTCATCCCCCACATGATCCTCCCCCTCCCTCCATCCCCTGTCCATGTAGCTTATCCCAACCCATCCTCTCCTGTCCGTGTTGCTTGCCCCATCTCGCTGTCCTGGTTGTTGCTTGTCCATCTCCCGCTGTCCATGTTTTGCTTTCCCGCCTCCAGCTGCCTTTGTGCTGTTTGCCCCTACCCACTGGCTGTGTTCAAGCAATTGTTATTTGGCCATATATGGCCATAAAAGACCAGAGCAATTTAAATTATCATTAAACTAATATCTTTGTCCACTGCATAGCTACTTGACATTAAAAACAAGTAACATAATGACCATAGAAATCTGAAAGAGACACGTTGGTGACAGATTCCTTACCTTAGAATATCCCCAGGCGTCAGGCTGGATCCGGAAAGTTTTTTGCGTAGCAGTACCCTTGCGCGTCGGTAGGCGGCGGCGTGCGGCTCCGCGTCCGTCGTCGGCGTCGTGATCGCCGGGATGACGTCGCGGGCAGTACTTAGACGCCGCCCCTGCGCGCTGACGTCAGTTCTGTACACGACTTTCCGCGCCAGGAACGCAGAGCCATGCAAGAAGCTGACATAGGTGTCTGAAAAATACTAGGGCCCTGAAAGGGATGTCCTTAACCCTAGAAATCAGTTCGCAGAACGGGGAGGATGAGTGGGGCAGTAAGGAATCTGTCACTAACTACTGTCTCTTACAGATATATCGTTACACAAGTTAGTAACTTGTGCATCTGAAAGAGACACGTTAGTGACAGATTCCTTACCTTAGAATAGATACCCCAGCAATACCAACCCCGGTGGTGGGTCTGCGAACAAAGATCAGACAAGGAAGTCCTGGAGGACAGAACGGCCAAAGAAGCCGTCCCTCCGGACCGGACTGTCAAGGCAGTAATGCTTTGTAAACGTGTGCAGCGAGGCCCACGTAGCTGCCTGACAGCCTGACGCCTGGGGATATTCTAAGGTAAGGAATCTGTCACTAACTACTGTCTCTTACAGATATAAAGCGGTCCACTAGCACAGGCAAGACATTAGGCGTCCGAGCCAACAGGACCCATTCGTCTGCATATAAAAGTGCAGGCACCTGGGTGTCTGCCACTCTAGGGATATCTACTTGAGCTGAGATCAGGTGAGGGCAAAGATCATTAATATATAAAATGAACAGCACAAGGGCCAAGATTCAGCCCTGGTGCACACCGAGCTTAAGGCTAAATACCGGGGACATTATTCCATTTGGGCTAAGGCGCACTTTAGCCACTGTCAGAGTGCAAGTTAAACAACAAATTTACCAAGGGAACCGCTACACCCATGTCCAGGAGCTTCAACCACAACTTGGTTCTTTTGACAGTCACACGCTGTTGAAAGGCTCATAAAGGCTAAATAAAGGCGACAGCGTTTGGCTGAGATGTACTTACTAGTTATTAAACACTGGCTGTGTCACTTGCCCCCTCCCGCTGTCTGTCTGTTGCTTGCCCCATCCTCTCCTTCCGTCGTCCGTGTTGCCACCCCCACCTGCCATAACAAAACAAGCATTTGCAATGCAGTAGGTCTCGCATTTGTGCGAGTTTGAGCTATTGGCATTGTAAATGACAATGCCAATACCTCAAACTCGTGTAAATGCGAGACCTATTGCATTGCAGGCGGTGAGAAAGTTGATTAAATTTACTAGCCGCGCTTGAATCGTAGCGTCCCACGTCCATGAAGCGTGTGCTGCAGAGATGTAGCACTGGCAAAAGAATTGGCTGGGAACCCTTCAGCCAGCGGCAAGTGAAGAAAGCACGTATGAGCAGAGGTGGTCACAACTGCGCACGAAAGACCTTCCTGCCCACCTGCAGTAAGAGAGGCTCATTAAAGAAAATTGTGCTTACAGACTAAAGAAGACGTACCGTGTAACAACTGAAGTAAAAGGGCCAGTCCTCGTGGGAGGTTACAAATGAAGACAAGGCGGTACTAAGGAGGGACTAACAAGCGTATAAACTAATCCGAAGCCAGCATTTACGAAGGACAATGGCACAAGCCAATGACAAATATGGGCGGAGAGTGGGCGGGGCTTCAAGGCCATACTCCACACTGCATGCTTCGCAGCACCGCGTGCGCTACCCAGGCTCGACCTAAAGAGGTATGAGGCGACATGCTGATTGCGTCATTGCTCTCCCCCCCCACATACACCCCTCCCCCACGAGCCTCCCTCCCCCCCCATTAGTCCCCCTCCCATCAGCATTAAAAAGTGTCATAACGCTTTATTTTGTTGGTTTAATATATTTTTATTAGCATTTTCACAACACTGCACAAGTACAAAATAGAGCAACACAGTATTTTAGCCTTTCATCATGCCTCCACGGGGAGTGGCACCACAAATAGTCTATTGTTTGCAACATACAGTTGTTTCACATCATTACTCAAAGTTCTTTTGTTCATTTTGATATTGCCAACTACATACAGGCCATGCAGACCCACAAGGGGAAGCATTCAAGTGTGCAGTGTACAGAAATTGGTGTAACAATAGTAGAACTGCTAACATAACTATCAACGCAAAGAGTGGGTTCCAGGTGGGGTGTCGTCCAGCATCTCAATCAGGAGAGCGCATGGGGGGGGGAGACGGGGGGGGTGGGAGGCAGCCAAGGGGTCCCCTTCCATCTCATCATACGGTCTCTCAGAGGGAGGGCATAGTCATACTCCGCATGATTGCTGTAGCACACCTTGGGCTTAGTTCTCCAGAACCCACAACCAACCTATCACCCGATGCCACCACCCTCACTGGTGAACAGCCGTGTCTGTTTGCTCTTAATCAGTCATTCCACTCCCATTCCTGTGGTCCTGCGCCTTCTGATGAGGAATGAGTGTGGCTCCAAGGATTTTCAAATGCATCCAACACTTGCATCCATAGTGGGTGTATCAGTGCCTCTTCTCTACGGAGCGCCTGGTCCTTTGCCCAGGCCCATCTCCTGACAGTTGCCTCCCATCTTCCTATCACCGGTCCAACCGCTGATTTCCACGGCATGGAGATCTTTCTCTTGGCTAATATAGATGCCAAATCAAGAAAGTAGTTTCCCACCTTCCTGGGTGCCGAGAGGGTGAATAAGCCTAACAGGCACACAGCACAACCTGGTTCAATGTCTCACTTGGCCTCCACACCACTGAAGTCCAAAACGCTTGTACATGAGCGCAGGACCAAGTCACGTGACAGAAATTTGCCTCCACTAGTGCACAGCGTGGGCAGTGCCTAGGCTCCTCCTGTATATTACAGTCAGCTTCTTCAGGGTGAGATGAGTTTGGTGGAGGTAAATACATTGAATTACTTTAAACTGGGTGTTCTGGGACACTTTCTGCTGATATGCCAATATATTCACCCGCTCCCAGTCTGCCCAACACATCATCCAATTTTTCCCTGAGGGCGATCAGATTTTTTCGCACCATCCCGTTGAGGGCACCATACAACAATTTAACCAGATGTCTACTCTTTCCCATGGACAGCCGTAAGTGTTGGACATTTTGTCCGTGGTTCCTCTGCCTCAGTTTCCCAGAGAGCCGTAAAGATTCAAGTCAGTGCTTCATAGGTGAGGGGAACTCCCCTGTGGTCAATTTGTGAAACACCATGCATGAAGAAAGAGCTTAGCTACCTTTCACCCCGGGATGGGGGACTTGGCATCCCAGACCTCCAGTTATACTACAAGGCAACTCAGTTGTGGTATCTGTTGGAATTGCACCAGGCCAAATAGGAAAAACACTAGCTAGTCCAGGATAGGGCAGTAGCGGGCACCTTTCTCTGGAAGGTCCCCTTCCTTAAGAAAGCACACAGACCGACAAACCTATATCTATCCCCCATCATGCAAGAGACAATGGGAGCTTGGAATCAAACTAACGTCAAATACGGCTTGACTACCTTCCCATCCCCCTTAACGTCGCTGCTAGACAATCCAGATTTCCACCCTGGGCTGGACCCTGGAGCATGTGCTGCATGGAGAAGGTCTAACTACCGCTCAATGGGGCACATGATCGAAGAGGAGGGTATGATTCCGTTCCAACAACTGAGTGCAGATTTCTCCCTCCCAGAAGCTGAAAGGCTACACGACCTACAACTCAGACATTGGCTGCTACACCCAAGTAATAGGTCTATTGTTCACCGGCGCCTCACCCCTTATGAGAAATGGCTAATTACAAAATCTTCAGAAAAGCGGCTTATCTCAGAGGTATATGCTCTTCTGAACCCGCGTAATAAGCACGTACATAATACAAAGTCCAGCATAGATGGGAACAAGACCTTGGACGGCAATTGAGTGATAGAGAATGGGGGGGGACATATACCTCAGGGTGCAACATACCGCTTGCCATGCATCCCTTACAGAAACTTTTATTAAAATCGTTACATATTGGTATTTTACCCCTGTACGATTACATAGAATGAGCCCAAAGTGTAAAGTGGAGTGCTGGAGGGGCTGTGAGGCCCTGGGAAACTTGGTCCACCTACTGTGGGAATGCCCTCTGCTCCAATCGTGTTGGTCACAGGTACTAGATGAGATAGATTCCCACTTCCATACGCAAATACCCAGATTCCCTGCACACTTTGCTAGGCCAACCAAATCCTCGCACATCCCTTGAAGTCTCAACAGGGGGAAACAGGCTTGGCTTTAGGGGCCGTGGTACAGACTATCCTTACAGAATGGGGCTCAACACAGGTGCCCACTCACTTGGGATGGCTGCACCGGCTTTGGCACATACTCTGCATGAAGAGAATTTCCCTGACACACTCCAACCAAGGTGTTACATTCTGGAAACTGTTGAGCCATTACCCGTCTCTCCTCTCGCAGGATTTCCGGGAACTGACCTGCCCCAAGTATCTGTCTTTTGCGATTATCGGAGACCAACCTTGATACCTGACCAGTTGCAAATCTGAAATGTGCCTCAGGTGTTGTACGGTTTTCATGAGAAGATGCGAAATGAGTCTGGGTGGGGGGAGGGAGATGGGTTAGGGTATATTTCCTTTTCTTTTCTAATTGTTACTTAATTTCCACGAAAGTATGACTTTGAGTTGCTTATGACTCTAGGGACATGCATGTACCATTGCCTTTTTCATTGTTTGAAATAAACAAAGGGATTTGAACAATAAAGTGCTAACCAACAATGTTTGCCTTTCAAGATAAAGCTCCTGCTGCCTGCTATCGCAAGAGGCTCTTGATTGATAGCATGTCATAACACATGTGTGCAGGCTTGCTTGTGAGACTACGGTCTTGCACAGCCTGGTTGGTATCTGTGCCCTGTTTGGGTGTTGCCACCTATGATGCTGGCTGAGATGTCCACCCAGGCATGCCAAGCCATGCCCATTTGAAGTCGGTTGAAATCATCTGAGTAGCAAAGTAAAAAATTAAGGCATGTTTGATGACTGGGCCTTGGCAGAATACTCTCTAGGGCCCAGAGATTTGCTTGGTTGGAATGAGTATTTCGGTCTGACTGATGCCCTTGCCATGCCTGATAAGGATTATGGCTGCACAGAAGATGATGAATCAAAGGTTGACAACCTCCTTCCCAACTCTGATTCTGGCTATAAAACATGCAAATGTCTTAAAAAAATTCCAGAAGAGGTGTCCTCATTCACTGCAGTGGCACAGAAAGCAGCAGGACCCTTTGATTTGACTCTATCCTCAGTGGGGCTCTAAAACTAATATTTTGACCAATGTTGCTATACTTCAGAGTGCTTGCTTCTTTTCAGTGATGCACTTCTAGAAACTGTTGTGGCTACTTAGGGGAAATCTTTTCTGACCTAGCAGTCCGCAAGCAAATAGCCAGGCAGCATAGACATTCCCAGCCTGACCATAAGTTTTTGTTGGTACACCCTTTGTCAGAAAGTCTAGTGGTCCAAGCTTCTTCCTCGAAATTGAACCCAAGTGCTCTTCCTTTGACACCTCCAGACAGAGTGGAAAAAGCTGGACTCTGTTTGCTGAAAAACCTTTGGCTGTCCCATCCTCTCCTTCTATACAGTAAAAGCCACATGCTTTCTGGACCATTACGTTACAGCCTGTGGGATCTAGAAAAAGTGTTGGTTCTCATCCAGGGGATACTCATCAATAGTCATAATCTATGAATAATCCCCGCCCACGTGCGGGATCCCGGAGTATATAGAAATATATATATATATATATAAATATATATATACACATATGTGAAACATATAAATGCAGCCTAAAAAGTTTCCAACATGGCAGAACTGCCGAAATTACATAGGTTTGCATTGTAAAACAAATACTCTCCTAACCCATAAGGAAAAGAGTACATTCACAGCATAATTGTGATATACCAATGCTTTATTGCCACAAGGAAAAACTTGTAATTGCAGGCATTCGCCTGTAGGCTGCATTGCAGAGTAATAATGAAACAAGACAAAAAGAAAAACTGGCACCTTGCCTTTAAGGCTTCCAAGGGTTAGGGTACCGTGCCTTTAAGGCCTGCCAGAGACCCTCTGCTCCCATCATGCACCACAGGTGACAGTTAGGTCAGTTCTTTTTCCGGCTCCTTCTGTGAGGATCCTGGAGTTTTTGCTCTTCAGTTTTTGACTGAAAGATAATTTTTTGTATTAAACCTTGGAATTTTTGACATTTTCTGATACCTAGAGGTATATTCGGCTGGCTTTTGGCATTTTTTTGTTCCAAAAATCTTTCCAGTCAGAATGCCTGCTTTATTTCGGAAATGTCCTTCCTGTGGCAAGAAGATGGCACTGTCAGATCCACACTCGGTGTGTATTGTGTGCCTTCCATCGTCACACAATCCTGACCAGTGCTATCATTGCCAGAAGTTTTCGAAGAGGACCCAGCGCGACAGAGAACGCATCAAGCTTCATGCCCTACTGGAGAGGGATAGAGATAGAGCTCCCTCTTCAAGTAAACACCGAAAACGGCATCGCTCCACCTCTCCTGAGTCCAGGAAGAAGCAGGTGCCTGAATGTTCGCCGTCGACGTCGAGATCGCCGTCGAAGAGGCCGAGACATTCTTCAACGTCAAGGGACAAGCCAAGTAAGTCGGCGCTCAGCACTTCAGGCTCGAAGGCTGTGGGTACTGAGAGACTGTCCAAAACTCCGTCGACGTCGAGGCTTCCGTCGACGTCGAGGCACACTCCGCCAACCTCGAGGGGATCGGCGTTGAGAGACTCGCCGGCGAAGACCATGCCGCGAGGGGACATACAGACGTCGAGGCATTCTCCGCCACCCTCAAGGGGGTCGACGTTGAGAGAGTCACCGTCGAAGGCGATGACGCGAGGGGACGTACCGACGTCGAGAGCATCGTCGAGGTCCCATCATTCGACGTCGAGGAGGTCGATGACATCGAGGAGGTCGACGTCGAGATCCCCCATCGGCGCCGTCAGGCTACATCAGGGCCCCCCATCGACGTGGGCGGTCGACGTCGAGACCTGTTACTGATCATTCGCCGTCGAGGAGATCGGCGGCAACGTCAAGGGCGACGTCGAAGTCTCCCCGTCGACGCCGACAGTCGACGTCAAAGTCCCCCCATCGCCGTGGGCGGTCGACGTCGAGATCAAGATCAGAGCGCAGATCGACGACGAGGGTGACGCAGACCTTGTCGACATCCCGTTCGACGTCAAGGCAGTCATCTCCAGGGCTGAATATTGTACAGATTTCACCAGAGAAATCTCCTACAGTTGCTGAAAAGAATCTTTGCGGCCTGTCCCCTCGCTGGCTGCAGGGGTCGGAACAGGTGCCCGCAGAGGTCCGGGCTCGGACGACTACGCAACGAGACTTTCTAAGTCGCCTTCCAGAAGACCAAGGTCGCCTTCTACACGCCGATCTCGGTCAGGAGGTCGTCACAGCTCGCACGATCATCCACATAAGAGGAGGCGCAGAGCATCTTCTACCTGTTCTTCGTCTTCCATTCGGCACTACTCGCCAACTTTCTCATCTACACCACCTTCAAGGGTGTCTCCTATTGATGACATTGGGACTTTCTCTGACGTACTGGGCAGAGGAGCTAATAAACTAAACATCAGTTTATGTACTCCTGTGATCCCTACATCGGTCATTTTCGAGACATTGCACCATCGTACAGCTCCCAGACCGCTGCTACCTCTGGTGCCAGGTTTTTAGAACCAGCCATGACCACGTTCCTTACTCCAGCCACAGTGGGATCAGTTCCGTCGAGGATTGCAAAAAATACAAAGCTCCAGACCAGGATCCCTTGTTCCTTAGGTCTGATCCTCCGGCGGATTCAATCATTGTGGCAGCCGCCAGGAAAGCGCACTCCGCAGCCTCATCCGCTTCTGTTCCTCCAGAAAAGGACAGTAAACAAATGGACTCTTATGGCAGGAAGATGTGCAATACTTCGGCATCATCGATGAAGATTGCAAGTGCTTCAGCCCTTCTTGGGCGCTATGATAGGTCTCTTTGGGACTCCCTGTCTAGGTTTACCGACAAGCTTCCCAAAGAAGATAGACAAGACTTTCATGAAATCTTGCAAGAGGGCGGCTTAGTAGCCAATCAAATCATCAGCGCGGCGGCTGACGCCTCAGATCTCGCCGCACACGGCTACTCACAGGGCATCTGTTCACGGCGCTCAGCGTGGTTGCGCCTCACAGGTCTAAAACCGGACGCCCAGAAGAAGATCCTAAACCTTCCTTTCAACGGCTCCTCCTTATTCGGTTCTCATGCTGATGAGGAGATGACAAAGATGAAGGCCGAGCTAGACACAGTCAAAGCAGTTGGACTGGAGAAGCGGAAGGAGTTTCGAAAACGCTTCCGTCAGAACGACAAGCGGCCCTTCCAACAGAGGGTTCAAACCCCTCAATGGTCCTCCCAAAACCAACAAAAGTTCCAATACCAGAACAAGCGTCCTGGCAGGGGCAGAGGGAACAATAAGCAACAGCAGTCCTCCTCCAAGCAGCCTCCTAAACAGTGAGACATTGCTTCCTCCGCACCCGTTTGCCACTCCGGTAGGAGGGAGTATCGTTTTTCACCTGGAAGAGTGGGAAACAATAACAAAAGACAGATGGGTGCTAAATATTGTACAGCATGGCTACTTGCTGAGGTTCAAGACCCCTCCTCCGCAAGTTGCCCCTCATTTGACGTGCCTTCCTCAACACAATGTATTGTTACAGGGCGAAGTGTGTACCCTCCTCTCCAAAAAGGCTATAGAAGAGGTCCCACCTCACCAGCAAAATCAAGGGGTATACTCACGGTACTTTCTGGTCCAAAAACGAGGAGTAGCCAAAGAGTACAGGCCCATCCTCGACCTGCGCCTGCTGAACAGGTTTATAAGAAAAGAAAGATTTCGGATGCTAGCCCTGCACCAGATTTTCCCACATCTTCATCTGGGAGACTGGATGTGTGCCATCGACCTGCAGGACGCCTATTTTCACATTCCTGTTTCAGTGAAACATCGCAAGTTCCTCAGGTTCCAGGTGTCTCGTCAGCACTATCAGTACCGAGTACTTCCATTCGGTCTCAAATCCGCTCCCCGGACGTTCTCCAAGTGCATGGCGGTGGTAGCCGCTTTCCTCCGCAAGAGGAAAATCTTCGTCTACCCCTACCTAGACGACTGGCTCCTGAAGAGTTCAACACCTTCTCTACTCCAGAGCCATCTCACTTACTGTCTCAACCTGCTTCACTCACTGGGGTTGCAAGTCAACTACAAGAAGTCAGTTCTCAACCCCACGCAGAAAATACATTATCTGGGCGCATCCCTAGACACCGCAACGGCAAGCGTGTGTCCTTCGGAGGAGAGGTTGTCCTCAATGTTGATCAAGTGCTGCGCACTTCTCAGCACTATACATCCTACAGCAAGGCAGGTGTCATCACTGCTGGGATCGATGGCCTCATGCATCTTCATTGTGCCAAATGCCAGGCTTTACATGCGGCCTCTACAGCAGTCCCTCGAAGATCAATGGACTCAGCACTCAGGCCGTTGGGAAGATCGTGTCTCTCTTCCTCAGGCGGCCAGGGACTCCATCAAATGGTGGATGAAACGTTCTCACCTTCTGCAAGGGGTCCCCTTTCACCAAGTACCTCCGACACAGACTGTAGTTACAGATGCCTCACTGCAGGGTTGGGGAGCGCACATGGGCCAGCTTCAGGTACAAGGTCTCTGGTCCGAGACAGAGAAAAGTTATCACATCAACTTTTTGGAGCTAAGGGCAGTCCATCTGGCTCTCAAGTCGCTGTACCCGTCCCTACAGTCCAGCTCCATTCAGATTCAGACAGACAACACAACAACAATGTACTATCTGAACAAGCAGGGAGGCACCAGGTCACGGGTCCTGTCTCTGGAGTCACAGACCATATGGAAGTGGCTTCTGGCGAGGAGTCTCACGATCGTAGCCGTTCACCTTCCAGGAACCTTGAACGTGCAGGCAGATGTTCTCAGCAGAGACTTCGTAGAAGCACACGACTGGGTGTTAAACGAAGAAGTCGCTCAGGACATTTTTCGGCAATGGGGAGTGCCAGACATCGACCTGTTCGCAGACGCGGCAAATACAAAATGCCCCGTCTTCGCGTCCAGATTCCCACAACAAGGATCACGGGGGAATGCACTTTTGATAGGATGGTCGCAGACATTGCTGTACGCTTTTCCACCTCTCCCTCTGATCCCTGCGGTCATACAGAAGTTTTACAGGACCAATGCCAGAATGATCCTGATAGCACCAGAGTGGCCGCGCCAGTGGTGGTATCCGGATCTCCTGCAGCTGTCCGAAGTCCCACACCGGAGGCTTCCCTGTCAACCGGACCTGTTGACCAAGAACGAGGGGAGAGTATTTTATCCCAATCTCTCGTCTCTGCGTTTGACTGCATGGCTCCTGAAGTCATACAGTATGGACATTTAGACCTTCCTGCTGATTGTATGTCTATTCTCAAGGAAGCAAAGAGACCCTCCACTAGGAAATCTTATGCTTTCAAGTGGAAGAGATTCTACCTGTGGTGCAAGGACAACCAGTTTGATCCGACTAAAGGTCAGGAGCAAGTGATTCTTCCCTACTTGTTATACTTAGCAAAGTCAGGCCTACAATATCCCTCCATCAGGGTTCACCTAGCTGCTATAACAGCTTACAGGAAGTCCCCGACCCAGGGTTCATTCTTTCAGATGCCAGTGGTAAAGGATTTTCTAGAGGGTCTCAGGAAGGTTTACCCCCCAGTGAGATCTCCCTCTCCTCCCTGGGAACTTAACATTGTGCTTACGAAACTTATGGGTGCTCCTTTCGAGCCTATTCATAAGGCATCTTTGCAGCATTTGACCTGGAAGGCTGCTTTTTGGTAGCCATCACTTCTGCACGCAGGGTGAGTGAGATTCAGGCCCTGTGCTGTAAGGCACCTTATACTGTTTTTCATGCCAATAGGGTGGTGCTACGTACACATCCGAGCTTCCTCCCGAAGGTGGTCTCGGATTTTCACATCAATCAGGTTATTACGCTGCCCACCTTCTTTCCTAAACCTTCAACTCCCCCGAGAGATCATTACACTCTTTAGATCTCCGGAGAGTGCTGAAGTTTTACCTTGATAAAACTCACACACTTAGGAAGTCTGACCGGCTTTTTATTAACTACGGTTCTACTAACACCGGTCTAGCTGCATCTAAAAGATCCATCTCTCGATGGATTGTCTCTTGTATAGCTTTATCCTACCAGTTAGCTAACAAGACCTTACCAGGCAGACCTAAAGCGCACTCTACCAGAGGGAAAGCCTCTACCACAGCTCTCCTTCGCAATGTGCCAATGTCTGAAATCTGTAAGGCAGCCACATGGCGGTCGGTTCATACCTTCACACGTCATTACTGTCTAGATTCTGATGCACAGGCCGATGCCCAGGTGGGGCAGGCCTCTTTGAGGAATTTGTTTGCATGATTGCAATTTGAATGTAATGTTCTGTATACTCCGTTGCTCGTCCGCAAGGTACTGGGTATGGGCTTGCTACTCTATTCATAGATTATGACTATTGATGAGTATCCCCTGGATGAGAAGGATTAGTTACTTACCTGTAATCCTAGTTCTCATCCAGGGGTATACTCATCATAGTCATAAGCGACCCTCCCTCCTCCCCGGACGAGCATCACTGGAGTTCTTCTATGTTATTGCATCCTCTACTCAGGTGTCTCTACATTATACACCGTCAAAAGAACTGACCTAACTGTCACCTGTGGTGCATGATGGGAGCAGAGGGTCTCTGGCAGGCCTTAAAGGCACGGTACCCTAACCCTTGGAAGCCTTAAAGGCAAGGTGCCAGTTTTTCTTTTTGTCTTGTTTCATTATTACTCTGCAATGCAGCCTACAGGCGAATGCCTGCAATTACAAGTTTTTCCTTGTGGCAATAAAGCATTGGTATATCACAATTATGCTGTGAATGTACTCTTTTCCTTATGGGTTAGGAGAGTATTTGTTTTACAATGCAAACCTATGTAATTTCGGCAGTTCTGCCATGTTGGAAACTTTTTAGGCTGCATTTATATGTTTCACATATGTGTATATATATATTTATATATATATATATATATTTCTATATACTCCGGGATCCCGCACGTGGGCGGGGATTATTCATAGATTATGACTATGATGAGTATACCCCTGGATGAGAACTAGGATTACAGGTAAGTAACTAATCCTTATCGACCTTCCAGACCACATAAAAAAAGCCATTCTCTGACATGGTCAACAACAATTCGGAGTGCAAGTGCAACCGAGATTCTGTGGACTACGGGGCCCAGTGTGCACAGCTTTCACGCTTGCACACGTTCCACTGGCTTTTGGGGAGATGTCCTGCAAGCCATTATCAACATGATCCTTAAAGGCAAGCAGCTATTTGAAGAGAAGACAGACTCTTTCCTGCAACATTTCAAAACCTGCAAAGCTATGGCTAATTCACTGGGCCTGGCCTCTTCAGTGAGGCATTCCTTCAACCATATAAGATGTTTTAATTGTCCAAAGCGGCGGCCTGCAGACCTTGCCTCTTGCTCCTTCTCCAGTAGGTTTGATTAGAAAGTTGGGCTTTCTCTTTAATTCCCCACTCTCCTTTCAGATCAGTCAAGTTTCTTTTTGTTTACATAATATTCATTTGCATCTTAAAATCATTACATTTCTGTTTGATAGATTTTAGTCAAGGATGTCATTCTTTCCCACATAACTATTGAGACTCTCTTTATCTTGGTCTACTCTGCTTCACTTAATCGACTTTCTTGTATTCTAAAGACTGCGGTCTGTCTCATCTTCCAACTCCTCTGTGCGACTCCTACCGTTATTTTGTATCTCTAGATTGGCTTCAGATTCCTTTTCATAACCCTTTGTCTAGTTTATTGTGCTTTCCTTTGATACCACATAACTTCAACAAAAGTTAATTCCTCATGCTGTTTCTCACCCTTTCTGCTGATCCTCTTAACAACTTGCAGTTCCAAGATTCACCACACTTATTTGGGTGGTCACTTTTTTTCCCTTCTTGATGGCTAGTACCTGAAACGACCGCCCTCTCATTCTCGGTTTGATTGATAATCATTTAGCCTTTCGGAAGGACCTAAAAGCTCATTGTTTTGCTTTAGTTTTTATAGTCTTAGCTCTCATGCTCATGTTCTGAGTTTTCAGTTCTGTCTACAGCTACCTCCCTTTTATGAGAAAATGTCCTTCTCTGGTTGACCATGTGCTTTATAAAATGATTAAGTTTAATATTCAAGTCTACTCTGTAGGAAGCTGGCTCTGTTTATACTATACCAAAGTAAGGTATAGTGTGCACAGAGTCCAGTGGATCCCCAAAGTCTTTACAGAGGCTAAAGTAGATAATACCTTACCTTTTGTGGTAGTGTGGTTGAGCAGTTAAGCTTATCAGCGGGTTGTGTTAGCAATTTGTGTACACACACAGTCAAGAAATGGGGTACACACTCAATGACCAACTCCAAGCCCAATGTTTGTATAAAAATGTTACTTTTTTAGTTTTATTTTAAAACGAAGAACTAAGTTGCCGGTCAGTACCAGTTTAAAAATAGCAATACTTTCGGGTACAGTAGGAATGTGTTGCAAATAGGAATACTTTACAGTAGTATTAGAAATACTTTGTCAACAGTTGCAATACTTAGGAATGTAGAATAATAGTGCAAATAGCAAGAAATACAATGTAATCCTATGGAAGGAAAACGGTTATGCACATTAACAGGTAAGTACACAACTTTACAATCCCAGTCTTCTGGGGTTTGGACCAACACAGGGCGAGGTTCAAGTGGACACCAAATCTGCACCACCAGCGGCACAGGGACAGCACCACCAGCGGCACAGGGGCAGCTGGGTGCAGAGGTCAAAGGTGGTGCCTGGAGCTCAACGTTAGTCTATGGAGACTGGGGTGATTGGAGTTGCACAGCTTGCAGGTAAGTACCTGCGGTTTCAGGGCACAGGCCCCAGGGATTTAAGCAAGCACGTGGGGCACAAGGCAGCAACAATCATACACCACCAGCGGCACAGGGGCGGCCGGGTGCCAGTTGCAAAGACTGCGTCGGGCACCCAATGCAAGCGGATGGAGGAACTCTGTTTCACAAAGAGGCTGCAAGCTTGGACCAACGGCTGGTCAGATAAGTTGGGATGTCGGTGGATGCCTGGGCACCGTCTGATCGGCTCCCCAGGGTCAGGGGACTGGGGATGCAGGGGTGCCGTTAAACGTCGGAAAATCTTTGCCGGTTGCGGTCAGTGGGACCCTCCGTGTTGAGGCTGCAGGCGTCTTCGTAGAGTCCAGGAGATGTCAGCCACCGATGGTTTCGAGGTCAGGATCGTTGGGGAACTTCACTGGACCAGTGAGCCACTCAGACTCTGCCTGTAGGCGTCGGGTGCAGAGTGGCCAGGACCCGCGGATCCTGAAGGCAAGGGAGTCCTTGGTGTTTGTTTCTTTGTGGACATGGCCGTTGTCCTCGGAAGTTCTTGGTCTTTAGGGAAGGCAGGCAGTTCTCCCAGGGTTGTGGAGGTCGCTGGGCCTGCAGGACGAGTCGCTTCTTCAAGCAGGTTTCTTAGAGGGCTGCAGACTGCCCAGTAGGGTTGGGGCCATGTCAGTTGTAGCACTGCTGCCCGGCTCTTCGCTCCTTCTTCCTTAGGTGGCCAGGAATCGAAGGATCAAGGTTCAGGGGTGCCCCTAAATACTCAATTTCGGAGCGTTACAGACACTGGCGGGTAGTAGCCAATGGGCTACTTACCCTTTAGGGTGACTACACCCTTTGTATGTCCCCTCCCTTTGAGGAGGGGGCATCCCCCTAATCCTATTGGCTAAAATCCTTCCATCCAACATGGAGGATTTTCTAAGGAGGGCGTCACTTCAGCTCAGGACACCTGATCCTGGCTGAGAGGGGACACGCCTTTCTTGCTTACTAATTTTCCAGCCGACCTTGCCGCCATTTTCACCTTCTAATTTTTCTTGCCCACAAACGTAACCCACGGTTCACCATTGGGTCCCAGTACTATTAGTTCCATTCTTAGTGCTGTGATCTGGACTGACAACACTGTGCTTTCAAGAAAGTGCTGGCAGTTTTGACTACTTCACTGCAGCGGTCAGGAGTCTATGTAAGTCAACTATGACTCCTCTCCACAGCTTGCAAATAATACCCAAAAATCTTATCAGATTCCCCATACACAGGCTGAACTTTATATGGGCAGCTGATCATGACCTGTTTGAGAGCCTTTCCTACTCCTTAAAGGATTGTGGTTATTCAGAGGATGTCTGTTTTTGATTCAGACATGGACCCCAGTTCTGCATGTCTTATGCCTCCTGAGTCCAATAGGCTCATGTGTTCTGTTGGTACCTCGCACCAGATAATGTAAGAGCTGTGGACCGGTGCTGGAGAATGCAGTGGCTTGAATACCAAGGAAGTCTTTGCACAGGTGCATCTGGATCTGCACAGGTTATCGTCTCTCTAGCCGTCTGATGGGTTGTTCCTTCTGCCCTCCACAGGTGTATCCTGTGGAGGGCAGAACTTTTTACTGTAAGTTCTGGACACCTTTGCTGGACTGGCCACCCATTTGGACAACCTGATGGCGCGAGCAGTTGGTCCTTGCTGGAGCAGTACCTGCACATTAACGTGCTGGAGCTGCAGGGGGTCTACCTTGAAGGCCTTCAATCTGAGATCGCACCACTGAGATCCTGTCCAACACCACCATTATATGAACAGATCGGCATTGTGGGGTCATGGACCCTGTATTGGGTGGCAATTCGCCAGGTGCGATCGGATCGCCAAAAAGGCATTTTGCAGGTGGCTGCACACCTTGCTGGCTTTTTCAGCATGATGCTCTGAGCCACCTTGATTTCTAGGATTAGGAGTGAGATCTACACCCTGAAGTGAGGGACATGATCTTCTCCACATTGGGGTAGCCACGTTTAGAAGCCTTGAACATGGCACAGAACTTGAAGTGTCCTCCGTTTTGTGCTGTACATTTCTGTCTGAAGGTGTCCTGAGAGGACACCTTCAAGTTCAGTTGGCCATGGGGCCTGCTAAAGGCATTTCCACAGATTCTTCTACTGTTAAGTCCTGCAGAAGGTGTGAAAGATTAAGCACAGCAGATTGTTTACCCTAAACTCTGGTCTAGGAGTATATGTATAACAATCTGTTGGCACTCTGTATTCGGCATACTCTCCCTCACAGGGCAGACCTGCTCTTACAGCAGAATCGTCTAGCTCTCCACCCTAACCCCCAGGCACCACTGCGGCTACGCATGTGGTGATTGAGCGGTGTCAGCTAAAGTAATTTTTTATCTGAAATGGTCATCTTAGCTGCCAGGAACCCTGTAAATTTATTTGATGTGGCTTGTAATACCAATTTTTAGTTGTGTTAGTGGGAAAGCCCCTGTTAGTTGCAATCTTGCCTTTCTGATGTTATGCACTTTGCACTGTCGCTTGAACAGCAAGGATTAGCAGTGTCTACTGTTCAATGTTATTGGACTGCCCTATTTGCCTTCATGTGTGTCCCGGTCTAGACTTCTCTGTTTACATTGCCACTACTGGCCCTCTTTTTGAGAACTTTATTGTATTTGTTTCCTAACACTCAGTTTATTGTCCGTAATTGGGATAGGAATCTTGTGTTTTTTCTTTCTTCTTCTTTTTTTCCCCCTAAGCATCCCCTTTGAACTGATGGAGTTACCCGGTCTTTTTGAAGCCTGTCTTTTTGGCATTGTCTTGAGCCTGAAGGCTAGTTTACTTTCAGGTGATTTCAGTCAGATCACCTGTCACAGTGTTCTACCAGGATAAATTGATTATCTGAAAGAGACCATTAGTTATAGATTCCTTACCTTAGAATTACCCCCAGGCGTCAGACTGGATCCCAAGAATTTTTCTGTAGCAGTACCCCTGCGCATCGGTAGGTGGTGTTGGTCGACTCTGCATCCGTCGTCGTGGTCGCCAGGATGACATCACGGGGTCTACTTCGACGCCACCTTTGCACGCTGATGTCAGTTATTTATTTTTCCGCGCCGGCCAGCACAGATCCGGAGAAAGCGTACTCCTTGGTTATTTTTTTACTAAACTTTTTTCGACTTGTCAACGTCATTTTTGAGTCTTCAACTCTTGGTAGCACGAGGGATGTCCCACTGTCTGACTGGCTCCAAGCCTTGTGACTCCTGTCACAGATTAATGTCCGTCACGGATTCGCACCTGGTGTGCCTCTGGTGCCTGGACCACGACCCGAAGTCGTGCTCCGACTGCCGGGCCATGAATCCGAAGTCTTTGCGGGAGCAGTCCTGAAAGCTCTTGGAGGCCCGGCAGTCCGCTCCGTTTCGTTCGAGGTCCCGGTCGAGAAGGTCTCTGGACCGGTCGCAGATCCACCACCACTCGTCATCGAAGTCTTCGCACTCCTTGGGTAAGTCGAAGCACAAGAAGCATCGTTGCGCTTCGCCTTCTCTCCGTCCATCGACCGACGCGGGACCCGGAGCGGTGTCGCTCTCCAACTCAGTCTTCGGAGCCCGCTTCTGGGACGGCTCCTCGCTTCCCTCCCTTTCCCGGAGCTGGAGCATCCCCTGTCCAGCTTCGAGCATCTTTGGGCAGCCCGACTCTGCTGGCGCGCCTTTGGGCCCCGCGGACTCAGCTGGGGGCCCTGGGCCTTCGATGCCAGCGGCTCCGGCGCCAGAGGGCACCGGAGGATCCAGGCCTGGATCGACGCCGGTCGACCTTACGGTACCTTCCCCGGCACCAATTCCAGTGACTACGCCCCCGACGTCGGTTGTGCCCCCAACCGGCGTCGACACCAGCCTCACCCCCGACTTAGACACCGCGCCGGAGGGTACTTTCGTACCCCTGTTCATCCCTGGCGTTCCCTACTGCCCTGAGTGGCAGCCAGAGGAGGGTGAGGCGGACTGGGAGGGGTCTGTAGACCCTTTAGCTGACGAGCTTGAAGAGCCGGAGTGGTGAGAGGAACTGGGTGATGCCAGTGGTTTGGATACGTCCCCAGACCTTGGCATGCTGTCCCCTCCTACCGTGGCTACAGAGGAGGGAGCTTCGTATGCAGTGGTGTTGCGTAGGGCAGCTGAGGCCTTGGGCCTGGAGCTTCCTACGGTGGCAGTTAGGACTAACTCCTGACAGAGGTACTTGAACCGGCAGCGGCCTCTTCGGAGCCCCTGCTGCCATATAATGAAGCCCTCACCGACGTCCTCCTGGGCACTTGGTCCAAGCCCAGCACAAGGGCTCCTGTGGACAGGATGATTGCCTGACACCACCGCCCGGCCCTGGGTGACCCACTTTTCCTCTTCCAACACCCTACCCCTGAGAGCTTGGTGGGCCAAGCCTCGTCTTCTAAAGGCGCATTCCCTACTGCTCCCACAGATAGGGAATCCAAGAAGCTGGACCACCTTGGGAAGAAGATATTTTCTTCCGCCAGCTTAGTGCTGCGGTCGGTGAACACCGCATGCCTCTTGGGCCGTTATACCCATACAGTGTGGGATACGGTTGCGCAAGTGCTGCCACAGTGCCCGGTGGAGGCCATGGCCGTTCTCACCCGCGCAGTGGCAGAGGGTTCACCATTAGATGTGGGCTGGATACCGCCGACTCTCTGGGCTGAATGGTTTCCACGTCGGTAGCCTTGAGGCTGATATCCATAGAGCGATGGTTGCTTTTGTGATTGCAGCAGGGTGCCTCTTTTGGACATGGTCCCTCTTTTTGGCTGGAAAATGGTGTAGTTTCAACTGGAAGTGCACAGGGTCCCTGCCAACCAGTTCCCTTGTGCCAGATCTCCTTCCCTTAACTGTACCTGTCGTTTCCACGATTGGCACCCCTAAGCGACCCCTCACCAAGCACATGCACACTGCCACTGCAGCCTGTGTGTCTTGTTGCAGACAAAACTGAAGATTCGACATGGCACACATCCCTATGTGCCATGCCCATAGACCCTGCATGCGATATAGGTAAGACACCCCTTTAGCAGGCCTTAGCCCTAAGGCAGGGGGCACTATATCTCCTGTGAGGGCATATCTGCATGAGCAGATATACACCTGCAATATCCTTGTCGAATCCTGGATATTATAAGTGAACAGGGAAGCCATAGTAAGTACATGAGCTGGACACTCGTCATTACGAGTTCCCCGCTCCATGATGGCTTCACTGAAATATGGGATGTTTGGTACCAAACATCTCAGCATAATAAACCAACACTGATTACAGTGTCAGATTTCTTAAAAATTGCACACAGAGGGCCTCTTAGAGGGGCCCCCTGAAACCTACCAATCAGTGTAGTCACTGACTGGCCTGAGCCAGCCTGCTACCACCAGACAGTTTTTGGACCTCATGGGGAGAGTGCCTGCGTGCTCTGAGGTCGAGAATAATGCCTTTCCTGGTTGGAGGGGTTAACACCTCCCCCTGGTCAGAAAGAGCCATCCGTAGCGGGGAGCTTCAAAAAGGCCTTGCTGCCTTTGTAATGAGACCCCAGCCTCACCTGTTAGAGAGAGCAGGCCCCCTTCATGTCCTCACCCCCCTTTTTTTGGCGGTAGGACAGGTGGGAAAACATAGAAAAAATAGGTGTGCCCCCCCGCTCTGCCAACTCCACCCCACATGGGCTGGAGGCGAGGTGAAGGACACTTTTCAGTGCCCACCATCTTGAAGATGTGGGACTTAACCAATCAGATCTAGGACTATGTCCCCTTCCCTCGGGGGGGGGGGCGGCATAATAGAGGGTGTAGACACACCAGGTGAGGGGCCCATTGGCCACTTGCTGTCACTCCCTTGTAACGCCCCTAAATCTAGTTTTTTAGTGCCATCCCTATAACCTGAACTTCCGTTCATGTTGACCTGAAGAGCCAGACGCTACATAGTTGAACCAGCAGAGAAGATTGCAGAGAACTGATGACTTGGCCCCAGCCCTACCGGCCTGTCTGCAGCCCTCGACGATCCTGCACCAAAAGACGACTCGCCCAGCGACCTCCAGAACCTGGGGAGGACTGCCTGCCTGCCTTTGATAAAAACCAAGATCTTCCAAGAACAGCAGACCTGTTCACAAAGCAACCATCTTCAAAGTAAAGACTCTGCGATCTGAAGAACCACAAAGCCTGCCCCCAGTTCCACCTCTGCACCCGACGCCTCCAGCCAGAGTCCATGTAGCCTACTGGTTCCAGCAAGGTTCCCCAGTGCTCCAGAGCCTGAGTCCACCGTGAGCTGACCTCTCTCGGACTCCTTGACGTCACCTACAGCCTCTGCACGGAGACCTCCCTCAACCGCAACCTGCTCCAGTAAGCCGTTTCTGACACAAAAAGGCCCTCCTGCACCCATCAGCCCAGGGCCTTGGTGAAGAAAACAAAAGGTGTCCCCACGTCCCGAGCATCGCAACCTATGTCTACAACTGTTGGTTTCCTTCGACCGGTCTCCTGACCTGATCCTGCAGCCCTTTTCCGATTTGGCCTGCCTCCATTGCTTTTCATTGGGCACTCAATGTTGTGTTGGCACTCTGCACCCGGCCGCCCCTGTGCTGCTGGTGGTGTAGTTGGTGCTGCCTTGGGCCCTGTCCAGTGTTGGCCTCAACCCCTAGAGATTGGTCCACCGAGCCGCTACTACTTGTAAGCAGTCCCGGTCCGATTGCCCCAGTTCCCATTGATTTGTATTGGGTGCCCAACCTCTAACTTTAACCCTGCACCCGGCTGCCCCTGTGCCACTGGTGGTGTAGTGTTGGTGTTGAACTGAACCTTGCCCAATACTGACCATAACTTCCTAAGACTGGTCTTGGTAGTCGTTGTTGCCTATAAATATGTTCCACGTTTCCTTCCTTCCATAGTTTAACATTGCAAATTACACTTTTTACGTTGAAAAGTTTTTATTTCTATTGCAAAACGTATTTACCGGAGACTAAGTTCTGTGGTTCTATAAAATAAAAATAACCAAGTATTATTTTTAAATTGATCTCTGGTTTATTCATTGTGTCATTTATTGACACTGTGTGTAAAACAAATGCTTAACACTACCCTCTGATAAGCCTAACTGTTCGCCCACATTACCACAAAAGAGCGCATTAGTATTATCTATTTTAGCCTCTGTCAAGCCTCTGGGGATCCACTAGAGACTCTGCACACTAAACCTCTTTCTGGTATGGTATAAATAGAGGAAGCTTCCTACACAGCACCCTTACGAGTGTGTACATATAAGACCAACAGGTGGTCAGTTATTCTGAGCTGTTTAGTGCGATGTAGGTAGAACTTTACATTTTTTGGTAGTTCAATTCATTATTGAGTCTTTCTTATTACTGTAAAGAGTTTTACAATAAAAAATTCCAAAAGCCGTTGCCAGATATTTTTTAATATCTAGCGTATGGAGAGATCTTTCAGCTGGTTAGGTCGGATTCGGGAAGAAAATCTGTAATATTAAAGACTCATTGAGGTGAAAGTCTGAAGGGTCTTTAAGAATTAATTTTGGATTGGTTCTGAGAATAGCAGAATCGACCGAAAGTGCAAGAAGGGTTCTTGAGTTGAGCTTGTCTCACTCACCTTCTGGCCGAAGTGACGCTGGCTACAATGCGACCTTTTATGTGAGCCATTTGAGGTCTGCTCTGTGTATGGGTTCAAATGGACTCTTCATAAGTTGAGAGAGAACTAAGCACCAGTCGTGGGGAGGAGCCATTACCGGAGCAATACTTTTATGAACTGTTTGATTTTGTTGGAGAACAAACGGAGTGCATGCGAAGAACGCCTATATCTAGATGTTGCAGCGAGATGTACCTTGATAGTCTTGCACCAACCCAGACTGAGCTAGCTAAAGGAGACAAGGTAGTATCTTCTCAGGTGATGCCTATAGAGGATGCAGATTTTATTTCTGTCACTTTAAGCCGAAACGTTTCCATTTGGGCTTAAAGGTTTTTTTGTGGCTTCCGCCCTTGCTTTGTAGAGAACATCCCTGCCGTCCTAAGGAATATTCAGATCTTTGACTTCATGTAATTTAGGAGCCATGCACATAAGCGGAGAGAAGGTGGGACTGGATGAAGGACCTGGCCTTGGTTCATCGCCAGTGGTGCCTGGGCCTCCTGGGAGTTAGTAGGATAAAGCGACACCGCTCAGCTTTAATCTTGCTGAGAACGTTTGCTATTGGAGGTATCGTGGGAAAAGCGTAGGCATAGATCCTGGACCATCTGATCGAAAAGGGATTCCCCGACGATCCTGAATGTGGATGCCAACTTGCATAGAACTGGCATTTGCAATTCTCGTTTGTTGCAATGAGATCTGGTACTGGTTTGCCCCAGAGCGAGAAGATCCTGTTCAGCGCTGATTGAGCAAGCTCCCATTCCTGGCAGCTTTTCCTAGTTTTGCTTAGCATGTCTGCTAAGATATTGTTTGTCCTGATAACATGTTCGGCCTGAAGAGTTATTCTGTGTGTTGTCTTGGACAGCGCCAGTGATCTTGTGCCCCTTTGTTCACATAGGGTGCACGGACAATACCACCAGCATGCACTAACAGCTAAGACTCTGCAATGCTTGTCAGGTAAGCTTAGAGACTAAGATAGATGGCTTTGAGCTCCAGGCGATTGATACGCCTGCTTCTCTTGAGCGAAAACCATTTTCCTTGAATTTGCAGGTCCTGCAAATGACTGCCCAAGCCCTCTAGGGAGGTATCCATAGTTATTACGAAGTTGGGTATTTGAGGTAAGAACGTGAGACCCTCTGATAGGTGGGAGATCTGGGGACCACTAGGCTAGTGCTTTTATCATCACCCAGGTCGCATATATCCCGAGTCGCCGATACCAGCGGTGACCAAGCATTTTTCCAGTAGCTCTATCCTGTGGGCTACTGGTAGGCAACCACCCGGTGTGAGAAAGTGCCCTCTTTCTGCATGGTTGCCCCCACTTTTTGCTGAATTGCTGATGTGCTGATGTGCTTTGACTGAGTGTGCCCTGGGCTCCTGCTAATCAGGTACCCAGGGCCTATGTTCTTTCCCTAAAACTGCATTGAAGCCTAAACCCAATTGGCATCTCTGGCCCCTGGTAAATGGTACCACAGGTACCCAGGGCACTGTGACCAGAGAAGGCCTCTAAGGGTGGCAGCACTTATTGGGCCACCCTTAGAGGTCCTGTACCATTACACTCACACACTGCCTTTGCAGGCTGCGTGTTTTGGTGCAGAACAAAGTGAAGAGTCGACATGGCACACATCTGTGTGCCATGCCTACAACCCACTGCCCTGGCATAGATCAGTCACCCCTATAGCTGGGTGCACTATACCAGTGGTGAGGGTACAGGTGCGTGAGCCCTGTACCCCTACAGTGTCTATGTCCATTCTTAGACATTGTAAGTGCAGTGCTGCCATTAAGAGTATATGGTGCTGGGAGTTTGTCATTACGAACTCACAGCACCATAATGGCTACACTGAAAACTGAGAAGTTTGGTATCAAACTTCTCAGCACATTAAACCCACACTTATGCCAGTGTGGTATTTAATGAAAAATGCACACACAGGTCATCTTAGAGATGCCCCCTGAAAACTAACCCACCACTAGTGTCCTGGATGAGTGGCTGCTTTCAGCTGCCACCACCAGACATGTTTCTGGACCCCTGGGTCGAGAGCCTGCTGCTCTCTGGGGCCTGAAACAATGCACATCCTGGGACGAGGTGCCAAGCCTCCTCCCCCAGGATGGGCAGGGTTCACGAAGGGGAAGCTTCAAAGGCTTGCTGCCTTTGTGAGCTTCCCCAGGCCACTTGCTGCTTTCAGCAACTGGTCCCCACTTTGGGCAGGAGAACCGGCGGGAAAAACAAGTGAGGAAGAGAGGTCTGCCCGCCTCTGCCAACTCCACCCCTCAGGTGGGGGAGGCGAGGTGAAGCACAACTCTCAGTCCCCGCCATCTTGCAGATGGGGGGACTCAGCCAACCAGGGATAGGCTCATGCCCCCCTCCCACTGGAGGGTGGCATAATAGGGGGTGTACCCACCCCAGGGCAGGGACCCATTGGTCCCTACCTTTTACCTACCTGTTACGCCCCTGAATCTAGTATTTAGGGGCACCCCTGAACCTTGCTTCCTCAGACAAGAAGAAACTACAAGGAGAAGAAGGACCGAACAGCCATGCAGCAGCTAACGAGTAAGACGCCCACTGACTTGGCCCCAGCCCTACCGGCCTGTCTCCACCTCGAACCTGCTCCTGCGAAATCTCGGTGTGTCCTGCAGCCAGCAACCTCGAAAACCCCGGAGTATCTGCCTGCCTTCAACTACAAAGATTGTCTCTCCTGTGAACACCAGATTTGTTGATCTGCAACCTCTGGTTCCGGCTGGACACCGCGGATCCGCCCCACTCTGCACCTGCTGTCCACGGCCCGAGCTCGAGTGGGCAAACACCATGAGGAGGTCACCCCGGCGATCCTGACCTGCCTCCAGCCGACGCCAAGAGCCTAAATCCAGAAGGTCCCCCTCCCAACCGCGACCAGGAGCTGGTAAGAAGATCCGACCCCAAAAGGCACCCCTGCACCCAACGCCCCATGGCCTTGGGTGCCCAAACCGACGGTGCCTAACCAACCCCTAACTTACCAACTTACCTCTCGAAGTGGTGGTCGCACCCAGAAGACCTTCGTCCCCAAGCCTACAGTGGTTTTGCAAACCGGAGGTTCCCCATTGAAACCAACAGGGCGTCTGACATCGAAACAGCACCCTGCACCTGGCCGCCCTAGTGCCGCTGAGGGTGCACCTTTGGTGCTACTTTGTTTCCCCATTTGCCCTGAGCTAAAGTCCAGGAGCTTTGCTCCCACACCCAAGTGGCCTGCTCGTCAGCAGCCACCAACCGGAGGCCCCCTATCCCCCATTGGATAACATTGGGCCTCAGCACTCTGCACCCCGCCGCCCTAGTGCCTCTGAGGGTGTAACGAGAGTGCCTCCTTGACCCTGGGGGACCCCTGAGTCTACCCCCAGAACCTCAACTCCCACTACCAAATACTTACCTCAAAACCGATAACACTATTTTCCTCCATAGGATAACACTGACTGTTTTTCTTGGAAAAGTTTCTAAGTGTGGAGTTTGAAAACTTAAAGAAATTCTTTAAAGTTGTACTGTTTAACAAAAACGATTTTACTTACCTGTTTACAGGAAATGTCCCAGAGTAGTATCCAGGTATACTACTCTGAGTAAGAAAAATAATCCAAAAGTAACTTACCTGTAATCTTACTGAGAGTCCCATTCAAAGTATTTGTACTGTATTCTGAAAAGCACTGCATTATCAGTAACACTACTGTAATCAAATCAAAGTACATTTACAATTGCAATCCAAACTGTGTTACAATCTGTATATTTACTGCAAAGTACTTATCACTTACCTGTGGCAGGCTTGCTTGGTTCTAGGAAATAAAATAACAAAGAATATTTTTATACAAAAACAATTGGTCTGAAGTTCAGTCTTTGAATGTGTGAATTCATTTGCTGACTGAGTGGGTACAACAAATGCTTAACACTGTCCTCTGATACTGCCTTACTGCTCGACCACACTACCACAAATAGAGAGTGAGGTGCTATCTAACTTACCTCTGCCTACCTTTGGGGTTCCACTGGACTCTGTGCACACTATACCTCACTTTGGTATAGTATATACAGAGCCAGCTTCCTACACCCGGTAGTCATATGGTCCGGTGCACTTAAGGGTGGAATGTGGCCCTAATGCCCTGAAGAATATGCAATAAAGTAAAAGTGGCAATGAACCACGAGCCGTTCTGCTTAAAATGATCTAAACATGGTTTGGTGTTTTTAATAATGTGTAGGAGGCTGACCCAGTATATGGTGTACAGCTATTGGTGAGGCACCATGCACTGAGCCCAGGCAACCCTTAGTGAAAGTTATAGTGGTCCCTGATAGCCAAAGCTCTCAAGGGATAGCTGTGGAGATGAGCTAAGGCTTATTCAGGAGGGTGTAAAGTGGGTACATTACCACACAGTAAAGCTTACACACAAGAAAGAACCACACCAGTGTTCGAAAAATACCTTGTATTTATTATACACTAACACTAAAGCTACTTTGGTTTATCTCCTACCCGGAGATATCAACACACAATAAAATATAATTGGTAAGTAAAGCACATGGGACCCTATGGAATGCGAGGGGAGTACCCAAACTGGAATATAACCCAAGGATCTGTGGACCAGGGGAAGCCAGAAACCACCACAGGTGAGTAGCTAGGATTCCCAAGGCGCCCGGCTGCAGAGGTGATACACTGGGTTAACGTCCATAGAAGAACATGGGGAAGTTGCGGTTAGAGTTTTACGGATTCAGGAAACCCGTTGGAACCAGGGAGGTTGGAGGACACCCCTACCGTGGATACCCAGAAAACCAGGATACCTACACCATTGAGCCCAGGTGCATAGGTACGAAGTGGTTTCGGAACCGCCCGTTGAAGTCCATGGGGGACCTCGGCTGTCTGGCGGCTACAGAGTCTCGTGGACCAGGTCAGTGGAGTCCAAATGTGGATCCTGGACAAGAAGTACCGGTGAAGGAAGGGGACAGATTCCAAACCACCCGGACGTGTCCAGGAAGAGCAGGATCTTAATGCTAGCCCTTGTCGGAGGTACTTTGCTGTAGCATGGTAGTCTTGAAGATGCAGCTGTGGAGCGAAGGCGGCGATGCAGGAGCTATCCACGAGCTGCCCCATGTCATTCGAAGAATGCAGGAGAGTCAGTGGCCAGCAGGATCACCAACAAGCCTTGGCAAACACAACAGACGTGTTGCAGGAAACAATGCTTAGTTGCAGCACTGCAAGTCTGTGGGACTCACCCAGGAAGGTTGTCAGGGCTGGCCCTCAGCAAGCAGGAGAGCCAGCACGACTCGATGGAGAGCCCAGAAGGACCCTCTGGCATCAGGCACAGGGAGTCGCAGGCAGGCCTTCTGCAGTACACAGAAGATGGATGCCCACATCGCTACAGAAGCAGGGAAGATGTCACTCTTGGGGCTGTAGGATGCTGGAGGCTGGGGCTTCTAGGAGCTTGAAGATCTTCGGTCAGGAGAGGCAACAAGCCTTGGCAACGGCAAACAGACGTGGTGCAAAGGGATGCGGTTCCAGTCGGCTGGAGAGGGATTACAGTCTCCCAAGTTGCATGCAAGACTGGTCAGGCCACTGGAGAGCCAACATCCTACCACCTGTGTTGTGGATCCGGGAGGTGTCTGTGGGACAGCAGTACCTACAAGCCGGTCGTCGAAGTGCCTGTGGGTGCAGGTGAGTGACACCTTCATTCCAATTGAGATTCCTTCTTGCTATCTTGATGCAGGCAGAGTTGTGGGAGACTCAGGAGGATGCACAGCCACGGAAGTTGCTGACCTTGGAAGAGCACGGCACCGAAGTTGCAGTAGGAGCCTTCCTACCAGAAGCAGTCTTTGTTTTGGGTCCTGCTCAGTCCAGCAGCTCGGTTCGGTGTCCAACAGCAGAAGAGCCTTTAGACCGATCTTCAGATGAAGCCAGTCGGTTCTTGAAGATGAAGTCCGGACGAATCTAAGGATCCTCCCTCAGGGGAGCCCTTGTGTAATCCAGAAAAGGGGGTAGGACTACTACTGCGGTGACCCTCCTATCAGGGGAGGTGGGGGCGTCAAGGACACTACTCTTCAGGAGTAACCAGTCAGATGCTCCCAGGGGCCTCTGCCCATCTAAGATACAAGATGGCAGAATCAAGTGGCCACCTGGAGGAGCTCTGGCCACCTCTCTGGGGAGGAGCTGGACAGAGAGGGTGGCCACTCCCCTGTCTTTTATGTAGTTTCGCACCAGAGTGGGAGCCAAGGGTTCAAATACTGGCGGGAAAACGGTTTATGCAAGGAGGAAACCAAATGTGCCCTTCAAAGCAGTTTGGAGGTGCCCGGGAGCACCCACAACCTAGCCTAAGACACCTATTTCTAAAGGAGAGGTGGCTAAACCTCTTCTCTACAGGAAATCCTTTGTTCTGCCTTCCCCTACCCAAGTTAGCTCAGCAGCAGGAGGCCAGAACAGTGTCTAGGGTCGGCAGCAGCACTGGCTTGCACGCAGACCCTGCAAGGCTACACAGGTAGATATTCCTATAAGGAGCCCCCCATTACATGAGATGATGCAATTCGAACCGGATTCGCTGTAGTTGGTAGGATTCCAACATGTTTGATACCAAACATGACAGGGTTCGGTGAAGCCATAAAGTAGCTGGACATCTCTACTTTGCCAGTGTCCACTACATACCTTAAAATGGCTTCCCCGCACTTGCAAAGCCAGAGAATGGACTCCGGGGATTGTAGGGTGTCCCTGTAGGGATACCATCACACTTAGAACCATGCATCCTGCCTGTGGGCTGTAAAGCCTACCTTAGAGGGGACTTATAGGTTTTAAGTGCACTGACCGGTATATAAGGAAAACCTTATATCTGCAGTGGAAGGTGCATTCACCATTTCTTCTGAACTTGTTCAAGTGTTGGCTTCTCAGTTTATATAGGAAAGTTGCAGATGATGAAATAGTGAGCACTTTGGCGAGAACCTGCCAATCGCTCCTTGCTGGTTGCTTACCTGAGGCACTTCCTATATTTTCCATAAACACTTATACATTTTCTCACAAACGCTTACATTTATTTTACCTTGTATACCCTGGGGCATAGGACCTGGCCTTTTCTTTTAAATGAACACACATACTGGGGCTGTTCCTAGATAGATATTAGAACTATTTCTGCTCTAAATATAGAAGAGGGTGACCCCATTATGTTTATGGTGCATGTGTGATGCGTAAAAAGCTTTTTGTATTTGAGTGAAGTATTAAGTGGGGGGCGTCCTTGATGTTCCCTCTAGTACTCCTTTTTGTGTAGTAGGGCTTTCGTCATACCTGATGTGATGTTCACCCGATCCTCGAACAATCCTGTTTGAATCCATGGTTTTGTAGCTGTTCCGGTAAGGCTCTCGTTTTCAGGTGTGCAAGAGGGATCAGATTGGTCGCTGATAACATGCCCAGAGGCTATTTGAACAGACGCACTGAAACACTTTTTTTCAGGATCGGTTGAGATCCAGTTGCTCGAACCTTCATTATACTTCTGTGGGATTGGTTGGTTGAAATGCTGTTGGTGCTTCTAGCAACCAGTATTGGAGGAAGGGGAATAACTGATGACTGTCCCACCTGAGAGAAGCTGCCACAGGGGCTAGGCATTTGGTAAATGCAGGGAACTGATTTGAGGCCAATTGGGAGGACTTTGAATTAGTAATGGGTGCTGGCTACAGTGAAGCGTAGCTATTTGCAATGTTTGGGATGGATGGGGATGTGGAAGTATGCGTCCTGTAAGTCCAGAATTGTCGTGGTCTCCATTTGTAGGAGATGTAGGATGTCTGAGAGTGTGACCATGCGAAAAGACTGTGTCCGGAGGTCTAGGATGGGCTGCCATTCCCCTGTTTTCTTGTCTGCAAAACTAGAATAGAAGCCTATTCTTTACTGAGATTGTGAGGCTTTTTCCATGGAGGCTTTTCTTAGCATAGCTAGCACTTCCTTCTGAAGAAGATGGAGATGAGGTGGGTGCCATCGTTTTGGTGGAGTGGTGGGCTGAGTTTGACTGAACCCCAACGTGTGACCCTATGTGATAAGATCCCAGACCTATATGTCCAAGGCCATTTATACCATAGATGAGAAAAATGTTTACATTATTTTCTCCCACAGGATGGTGTTAAAGGGGTGTAACCGGCCGTACAACGTTGTCACTGTTTTCTGCCAGTGTTTCCTGCCTGTGCTGCCTTCCTTCTGCTTGGTGGTTGCTTGGGGTAGGCTGCCGCCTAGTAAGTTGGCATAAAGGGCTGCTGAGAGGGCTGATCAGTCTGATGGCTTTGGTATCTTCCTCAATACGAAAGTGTATTTTCACTGGGCCCTCTAAAGGGTGTTTTTGGAAATTGTAATGCGGTAGATCTTGCGGTATCAGTGTCCACAAACAGCGTCACCATCGTATGGCCTATCTAACATTTTGCTTCTGAGGTCTTAATGTTGTGGCCTTCGACTAACCTTGGCATCCAAGGACCGCTGACCCTGCCAGCTGTCTGGATCCTATTGCAACTATATCCATAGTGCAGTTTGATTTAGACAATTTTTCTCCCTCCTGCAGAATCCTTATTTTTTCTTTTTTTGCTTCTGCCCTTTTATCTTCTGGCAGAAATTCCGTGTATGTTGCAATGTCTGACCACATCTGGCGGTCATACCTGCCCAGTATTGCCAGTGAATTGGCCTCCCGTACAGTAGCACCGGAAATGGTTGAGAACATCTCTCCAATGTTATCAAGGCATCCTTTTTGCTTGTCAGGCAGGGTTATTATTGGTGTTGAAGGGTGCTTTAACGACAGTGAGCGCTTGTGTGATGACCGAGTTGGATTTTGGTGTTAATCAGAGATGGTGGTGCGTCTGCAGGCACTTTGTATTTCTTATCGATTCTTGATAGGACTGCTGTGTGATTGTAATTCCTCCCAGATATAATCAACAATTTGAATTGCTCTCACAGCCCGTATGATCTTCTTTCATGGTTACCTTCACTTTTTGCTTGGTGTCAGTATGTTTTTGATTAGTCTGACTGGGACCCTGCTAATCAGGATCCCAGTCACTGTGCTTTGTTAATGTTAAGAATAAATTTGTAGAGCGCACGTACACCGATTGGTTTCATGGCGCTGTAATATGCCTTGTCCGTTACCTGAGGAGGAGTCAGTTGTAGGCTTGTGCAAATAACCAAGTTTTGAGTGACCTCCTGAATTTCAGAAGGTCAGTGCATGACCGGATCTCCAGGGGGAAGGAGTTCCACAGTCTAGGGGCGAGGGTTGCGAATCTGCAGCCTCCCAAACGTTTCCGCTTGAACGTGGGGGTAGAGAGGAGCAGGAGGTGAGCTGATCGCAGATTGCGAGAGGGGGTGTACCTGATTATCAGGTTGTTTATGAATTTGGGATTTTGACCGTGCAAGGATTTGAAGATCAAGCAACCAGTTTTAAATGCGCAGCATTGAGGGATGGGGAGCCAGTGCAATTTCCTCATAAGAGGTGTCGCCGGTTGCCACCTAGGTTGTTGAAGAATCATTCTGGCTGCCTGATTCTGGGCTATCTGCAGCAGTTTGAACAGGTAGAGTGGCATGCCCAGGTAAACAGAGTTTGCATAGTCCAGGTGCGACAGAACAGTGGCTATTACAACCTGGGTCAGGGCTTCCTGCGTGAGTAAACGGCGAATCTTCCTGATCTTTCGCAGTTGAAAGAAGCATTTAGATATAACCGACCCAACCTGCGTTTTAAGTGAAAGATCACTGTTTAGAGTGAAACCGAGTGTTTTAGCCGAGGAGGAGGGAATGGGCGGGGGTCCTAGCTCTGTCGGCCAATAGTGTGGGCCCCAGAACTTATGGCTGTCTCCTGTGAGGACTAGCTCCGTCTTGCCCGGATTTAGCTTAAGGTGGTTGTGATCCATCCACTGTTGAATGTGCAGCATGGTGGCCTGAAATTCGGTGACTGAGCTGTGTGAATTGTTGACCGTGAAAACCAGTTGCAGGTCGTCCGCGTAGTTGAAGACAGTCACCTTCCTGTCTTTGAGGGACTGAATCAAGGGAAGGATATAGAGATTGAACAGTTGGGGGGAGAGCGAGGAGCCTTGCGGAACACCACACGCAGTTCTTCTTTTAGGGGTAGTGAAGTGGCCTGAGCGAACGGCCTTGGACCGGTCCTCCAGGATCGAGCTAAGCCATATAGCGGCTGAGCCCTGGATGCCAGCTTTCCTGACACGGTCTGCCAATATAGTGTGGTCGACCGTGTCAAAGGCGGCGGAAAGATCCAGTAGTACTAGTGCCTGAGGGGAGCTTCTGTCAGCGTTATCATGGAGAGTATCCAGGACAGCTAATATCACAGATTCTGTGGAGTGTGCGGGGCGGAAGCCCGCCTGGTGAGAGTCGAGGTATTTTGATTCATCCAAGAAGTTGGACAGGCATTTTGCTACATAGGCCTCTAGTTGTTTCGCCAAAAATGGGAGCAGGGAGATGGGGCGGTAGTTGGACAAATTCATAGGGTCAGCTCCAGGTTTTTTCAGGGGAGGAACCACGATGGCTTCTGTAAATGCTGTTGGAACACGACCAGATGAAAGGGACTCGTTCAGCAGGGCGAGGGCTGGACCCGGGAAAGATGAGAGGGAGTCTTTAAGTATGTGAGGTGGGCAGCAGTCCATAGGGGATCCTGATTTGACTTTAGCCAGGAGGTCCTGAAAGGTCTCGGTACTGATGGTTGGGGAAACAGCTAAGCGTGCAGTTGTTGCTGCGCATAACAGAGAAGGTCATGGTGGGGGGGTGTTTAGGGATGCTAGCTTTAATGGTAATAATCTTTTCGATAAAATAGTTGTTCAGTGAGTCGCACAGATCTTGGGTAGGAGTGGCCTTGGGAAGGATTCTGTCTGGGTTGGACAACTCGTTCAAGATTGAAAAAATTTCTTTGGAGCTCTTGTTAGAGTTAAGGATACGGGAGGAGAAGTGGCCAGCTTTGGCCGAGAGGATGGCCTTCATATATTCTTTCTGTGCTGTAGTGTACAAGAGTTTGTCAGAAGAATAATTCTAAATTGACCATGGTAAGTACTTGTGTACCTCCATAGTTGGCTACTGGTGTACCCTTGTAAGTCCCTAGTATATGGTACTGAGGTACCCAGGGCATAGGTACACCAGTGGTCTCCCATTGACTGCAGCATGTATTGTGCCACCCATGGGAGACACTTAAACTGTGACTACAGTCCTGCCATTGCAGCCTGTGTGAGTTGGTGATTGCACCTCTCTCAACAGATATAAGTTTTCTTATACCTGAGATTATTGCACTTAAAATCCTATGTCACCCACATGGCAGGCTCTTCAGTCCTAAGGGCAGGATGCTTGGTTATAAGTGTGAGGGTGCCCCTGCATGAGCAGGACACCCCTACAAACCCGGAGTCAATTCTCCAGGCTTTGTAAGTGCAGTCAGCCATTTTAATACATATAGTGGGCATCAGTCATTTAGAGATGTCTAACTATATAGTAGCGGTACTGAACCGGGTCATATTTGGTATCAAACATGTTGGAATCATACCCCAACACCGATTCAACTGTTGGAAATGTGATCCCATGTCCTGGGGGGGGCTCCCTTGGGGTACCTTCCTGTACAACCAGTAACAGCCTTTCAGCGTCTGACAGCAAGCTAGTGCTGCTGCCGACCACAGACACGACTCTGCCCTCCTGCTGCTGAGACGAGCTCGAGCAGGGGAAGGTAGAACAATAGGTTTCCAATCGCAGGGAGGTGTGATCACCTCCCAGACAGGACTTAGTGTATTGGGCTGGGGTGGGGGCGCTTGCCAGTGCCACCAGACTGCTTTGAAGGGCACATTTGATGCCCTCCTTGCATACTCCAGTTGGAGCCAGTTCAGGGAGCCCTTGGCTCCTGCTCTGGCGTGAAACTGGACAAAGGATATGGGAGTATCCTCCCCTTTATCCAGCCCCTCCTCTGGGAGGGACCCCTGAGTAGTTCAGCCCTTTCCCTAGAGTACTTTAGGGCTTACCTGTGGGTGGCTCTAAGCCTGAAACCACGTCACTCTTCGACCGTCTGATCACTTGGACTTCGCCTGGAACAGAGACTGCATCCAGGGAGACTCCTGCTGCTCCTGGTCTTGCTGTTCTGCAAGTCTTCTTCGTCATCTGTGCTACTTCCAGGATCTTCACCAGAGCTGTGGGCATCAAGGACACCCGAATTAATCTCCCTTGGAGTGAAGGTGTCACTCCCCTGCATCTGCAGGCACTGCAACAAAGCTGGCCGGTCTGCTGCTCCTGACGTCCCACAGACTTTGAAAGGCTCAGCAACACAGGTGGTGATTCTGCAACTCCCTCAAGGCCTGACCTGTCCTCTGCAATTTAGAGGCCAGTATCTCTTGTCGGAACCATGGGACCAAACCCCTGTGCACCGCATCGACTTGCCATTGCCAAGGCTTGTTGGCTCTGCACTCCATAGATCTTTGGCTACAAGAAGCTCCAGCCTCCAGCATCTCTTCCTGCCAAGATCTTCGTCCTCACTGCATCCTCTGCACCATGGGCCTTCATCTTTGGTTTGCTCGAGGTCCCCTTGCGACTACTGTGCCTTTGGCCGGTGGGTCTTCTTAAGGGTCTGCTTCAGTGGGTTCCCCTGCTTGCTCGGGGCCTGCTCTGACTCTTGCTTGTGGTGAGTCCCTTGGACCTTGCTGGTGCCAACGTTGCTCCTTCTTCGTTCTCCACACCAGTTGCAGCTTGTTGGTGCTCCCACCAGACACCAACACCCCGGTCCTCGACTACAGACGTGGGACAGCTCATGCACTGCTCCTGGTCTTCCTCAGCATCACCTTGTCCTCACAGCTGCAGCAATAAGATCACTGTCAACACTTCTGAACCATTCGACATGGTGAGCGTTGCTCTTCCGTACGTTGCTCTTCCGTACCTCCTGGTCACCTCTGTGTGGCGTAGATTCTGCCCCCCTCTGCTTACAGGTGCTCCTCTTCAAGAATCCACCCTTGGATTTCACCGGACTCTTGCGCATTCTTCTCCAGCAGCATCATCTTCGAAGTCCTCTATTGTGGTCTGCTGCGGTTTCTGACATTAGTTCACATCTATGTACCCGGCTTTCCTGGTGTAGGTATCCTGTTCCTTGGATATCCACGGGTGGGGTGATCTTCTGTCTTCCATGGGGTTTCTTCAGGGTTCACTGGGAAGGGTCCTTCTTAAAAACTGCAACGGCGACTTTCCAGGTGACTTCTATTGAGTACGCGGCTGTGTTTCCACTCTGCACACAGTCTCCGTTGGAATCCTGTGTACTTACCTTGGGTGGTTCCCTACCTCTCCAGCTCCTCTGAGTTGCCTAGTCCAAGTCCCGACTTCGGTCGCAGTTCCATTCCACTTTTTTAGTAATGGTTTCGTCTCCCCCTTGGAATGACTTCTTCACTCCAAGGGAGATTTCTTCAGGTATCCTTGATGCCCACTGGTCCGTTGAAGATCCTGGAAGAACAGACAGACGAAGAAGACTTGCAGAAAAGCGAGACCAAGACCAGCAGGATTCTTCCTTGATGCAGTTTTGGTTGCAGGCGAAGTCCAAGTGTCCAGACGGTCGAAGAGTGACGTGGTTTCAGGCTTGAGTCTTGTCCCACAACGAATCCGAGGACCCACCCACTGGTAAGCCCTTTTATACCCTAAGAAAGGGGTTGGGACTACTCGGGGGCCCCTCCCAGAGGAGGGGCTGGACAGAGGGGAGGATACTCCCATGTCCTTTGTCCAGTTTTGCACAGGAGCACGAGCCAATGGCTCCCAGAACTTGTTCTAACTAGAGTATGCCCTTCAAAGCAGTCTGGTGGCTCTGGCAAGCGCCCCCAGCCCAATACGCTAATTCCTGTCTGGCAGGTGGTCACACCTCCCTGCGACTGCACACCTATTGTTCTAACTTCCCCTGCTCGAGCTTGGCTCAGCAGCAGGAGGGCAGGTGTCTGGGGTTGGCAGCAGCACTAGTTTGCTGGCAGACCCTGGAAGGCTGTTACAGGGAGTACTGGGGAGGAGTCCCCCAGTGCATGGAATCATACATCAAACACCAGTAATGGTGTTGGGGGTATGGTTCCAACATGTTTGATACCAAACATGCCCAGGTTCGGCACAGCCACTTTATTGTTAGCCATCATGTAATGACGCATGGCCACTATATGTATCAAAATGGCTGACCGCACTTACAAAGCCTGGAGAATCGACTCCTGGGTTTGTAGGGGTGTCCTGCTCATGCAGGGGCACCCTCACACTTATAACCCAGTACCCTGCCTTCAGGATTGAAAGGCCTGCCTTAGGGGTGACTTATAGGTTTTAAGTGTAGTGACCTCAGATATAAGAAAACGTATATCTGGTGTGAGATGTGAAAGCACCAACTTTCTCAGGCTGCAATGGCATGTTTAAGTGGACTCCCATGGGTGGCACAATACATGCTGCAGCCCAGGGAAATCCCTAGTGTACCTATGCCTTGGGTACCTTAGTACCATATACTAGGGACTTACAGGGGTACACCAGTAGCCAATTGTGGAGGTACAGCAGTACTTACCAAGTCAAATTGGGGATGAAGCACAGGATCTGACACCAGCAAAAAGTGGGGGTAACCATGAAAGCTGATCCTACTTTTCTCCACAACCCCCCCCCCACCCCACACACACACACGAAAGGAGATAAGAATGAGGCTAAACTTGTCCAGTTTAGTCTTCATTGTCTAAGTGTCTAAGTGGAAATATCTGGAGAGTCAGCCCCAGGTCTGTGTTCCACAGAAAAGTCCAACCCTTCTAGGCAGGCCCCTAAAAATCATTTATTTATTTTTTAACCTGAACTGCAGGTCTAGTGACTTAACTAAGCTATGTGACCTAACTGTAATGTTCTTGACCCATAAACTAGTTTCAAATTACGTAATCCTGGGCAACTATTTTAGTTCACTGTGTCGCCATTTCCTTCCTTATCACATATGATAGCACCTTCAAATATGTTTATTCAGCATGTCTGCTGTACAAAAAACTTTTGTTTGATTTAATAGACTAAACTTTTACTCCACATGTAATACAAATCTAGCCGCATTTAGGATACTAATGACCCCCGACTTGCTTCTTAGATCTTTTACAGCATGGTCATCAGGGCGGTGATGAGAATGTTTCTCAAATAATGTTCAAAAACTACAACTTTTAATAAATATGTAACTGAAGCATGAAGTGATAGCACACTGTCATTGCAATCCGCACATTTTCCATTGAAATGACCACGAAATGTGCAAGTGACATGCCGTTTTACTGATAAAACTATATAGTGTACAACAGTGCTTAATTTGTAAAATAAGTGCCAGGGCCCTGACCAGGAGACCATTGCAGCATGCGCCACCCATTGCCCCGTCATCGCTGCCAATGACTGTACCAAAACAACTACTAACCATCTTTCTCGCCTGCAAGTGCAACAGCTCAGAATATTCCAGGTCCCCAAAGCTAAAGGAATGGCTGGGGAGGCAGATTAGTATTTTTTAAAGTATATTGTATTCATGAACAAACTGTTCTGCTCATCTCTAAATTAGATGAGCAGCCCCACCATGTGCCAGTGTCATAAGTGTGGTGATGGCAATTAAGTGCCGGTTCCAAGCACCGGAAACCACCAGCTCAAATTAAGCACTGGTGTACAAGCAGTAATGCTTGGAAATGGAGTTTCTGCAAATATTTGTCATTTGCGCATTACCAAGTAAAGTTTTCTGATTTCTTTGCCCTTTTTTTAAATCTTTGATAACATCACCCTTCTGAATTTCAAAACAAATGTGCTTTGTAATTGCTGAAATATTTTGAAGTATGTGTACTATTTATTTACAAGCTATTTAAATGTGTTAGAAAAAAACCTGACATCCTACTGCTTTCACAATTGTCACAGCTCACTTTACAAAATCCTCTAACTGCAGTAAGAGAAACAAAAGTAAACACCATTTTCCAGGAAAAGATGAGCAGCAATTAGGAAAAAGACAAACTGACATTTGACCTCTGTCCTTGATCAGACAACAAAATGTGTCAAGATAAAAACAAGATTTAAAGGCTTCTTTATTGCTCATTCACGTTTTGAATGAACAGAGCACCTGTTCCGTTCCAGGTCAAGTTCACTCACCACAGTAGATCCTAAAAATAGCTTGACCTGATGAAATCTGATTTGCCGTAGCGAGTGGGCGAGTAGATTTCTTTGAGGCCTGCCTGTAGGGAAATGGACCACCTCAAAAGTTTGGGACTTTTACCCTTTATTTGTTTTAGCCATAAGAGGGGCTTATGGTCTGTCTAAACAATGAAGTGAGTACCAAACAGGTATGGTCTCAACTGCTTCAACCCCCAGATCACAGCAAAGGCCTCCCCCTCAATAGCTGTCCAACACTTCTCCCTGGGGTCAACCTTCTGCTTATAAAAGCAACTGGTTGGTCCTGGCCATCTGCATTAAGTTGTGATAGAACTGCACCTACCCCATCTCAGAAGCATCTGTCTGGATAATGAAGGTTTTGGATTAACCAGGACTTTGCAGAATGAGAGCAGTGCATATGGCCTGCTTCAGGTCATCAAATGCCTTCTGACAGCTAACTGTCCACTAAACTTTCTTAGGCATTCTTTTGGAGGTGAGATCATTAAGTGGAGTCACTATGGACCCATATCCCTTAAACATCCTGTAGTACCCAGTCAGGCCCAAGAAAGCTCTGACCTGAGTCTGGGTAGTGGGAGCAACCCAGTCCATTATGGTCTGGGTTTTCCTCTCTGATGGCTGAACCTGGCCTCCACCTACAAGGTGTCCCAGGTACACAACTTTGCTCTGCCCTATCTGGCACTTGGTGACCTTGATAGTGAGGCCTGCCTTGTGCCTCTATAATTCCGGAGGTGGACCAAGTGTTCCTCCCAGGTGGAACTAAAGAGAGCAAAATAATCTAGATTTGCTGCACTATAGGCTTCCAGACCTATGAGAACTTTGTTCACCAACCTCTGAAATGTGGCAGGTGCATATTTCATACCAATAAATTAATAATGCCCACTATGGGTTGAAAATGCTGTTTTTGGCTTTGTGTCCTCAGTCTGATTTGCCAGCAGTCAGGTCAAATGTACTGAGCTACTTGGCTGAGGCCAGAGTATCAATCGGCTCATCTGCCCTTGGAATTGGATGGACATCAGTCCTGGTGACTGCATTGAGACCTCTGTAGTCTACACAAAACCACATCTGTGTTACCATCTTGGGTGTGAGGTTTTGGCACAAGGACTACAGGACTAACCCAAGGGCTATCCAAAGGTTCAGTGACCCCCAACTCCAGCATCTTTTGGACCTCAGTCCTAATGCAGTCTCTGACATGGCCAGGCTGTCTGTAAATTTTACTCGTGATAGGCAGGCTGTCACCTATGCCCACTTCATGGGTACACAAGGCGGTTTGACTGGGAGTCAGAAAGAACAAGTGTGGAAACTGATTGAGGACTTGCCTACAGTCGGCTTGCTACTGGTAAGTGAGGCTGACCCATCAACAGGGTCCTGACAGTGGAGATCAGGGAGAGAATCACTCTCTTCCTCCTGTCTCACATCAATTGCCATGAGCAAGCTCATGTCAGCCCTGTCAACAAAAGGCCTTCGGCGCTTCCTTGTAGAACTCTGTGGGACTTCTGGGAGTGCCTAGGTCCACCAAGTAGGTGACCTCACCTTTTTTCTCATGGATAGTGTGGAGGCCACTCCACTTGTCTTGGAGAGCTGCAGGGCCAGAGGCTCGAACACCCACAATGTCTGTCCTGGCTGATAAACAGTCAGCACAGCCTTTTGGCTATGCCAAGCTTTCTGAAGCTCCTGGCTGGCCTCAAGGTTTTTGCTGGCCTTCTTGATGTACTCAGCCATGTGTGAATGCAGGCCAAGGACATAGTCCACAATATCCTATTTAGGAGCTTTGAGAGGCTGCTACCTGCCCTCCTTAACCAGACACAATGGACCCCTAATTGGATGTTCAAACAGAAATTTTAAGTGGGCTGTAGCCCACCCCCTTCTGAGGGACCTCTCTGTAGGCAAAGAGAAGGCAGGGTAGTAAGACATCCCATTTTCGCCTGAGCTTTTCTGGGAGTCCCATGATCATACCCTTTAGGGTCTTGTTGAACCTTCCAAAAAGCCCATTGCACTGTGGATGGTATGGTGTGGTAAATGTATAGTTTGCACCACACTCTTTCCACATTGCAATTATGTAACTAAACATGTTTGTACCTCTGTCTGACAAGACCTCCTTAGGAAACCCCACTCTGGAAAGACTCCCAGAAGGGCCCTAGCCACCGCAGGAGCTGTAGTGGTCCTAAGGGGAATAGCTTCTGAATACCTAGTGGCATGGTCCACCACCACTAGGATGTAACGGTGTCCAGATGCTGTTGGAGGGTTCAAGGGACCAACAATGTCTATCCCTACCCTCTCAAAGGGAGCCCCAACCACTAGAAGTGGAATTAAGGGGGCCTTTGTAGTGCCACCTGACTTATCACTGCCTTGGCAAGTGACACAGTAGAGACAAAACTTATCTGAAAGAAACACGTTAGTTATAGATTCCTTACCTTAGAATTACCCCCAGGCGTCAGACTGGATTCGGAAAGTTTTCGTCAGCAGTACCTCTGCGCGTCGGTAGGTGTCGTCGGCCGGCTCCGCGTCCGTCGTTGGCGTCGAGGTCGCCGTGATGACGTCGCCGGAGCTACTTAGACGCCGCCCTCGCGCCTGACGTCAGTTCTTTCTTATTCCGCGCCAGCCAGCGCAGATCCGGGAAGAGCGGTACCTCAGTCATTTTTTGACTAACTTTTTCCTAGACTTTTGTCAACTTCTTTCTTCGAGTCTCCGACTCCGAAAAGGTGCACAAGGGATGCCCGGCTTCAAGGCTTGCGGTTCCTGTAGCCGGCTGATGACAGTGACGGATCCGCACCGCGTGTTTCTTTTCTGCCTGGAGCGCGACCACGACCCCAAGTCGTGCTCCGACTGCCGGTCGATGGCACCGAAGACTTCGCGAGAGCGGTCCCGAAAGCTGCTTGAACATCAGCAGTCGGCTCTGCGCCGTTCGAGGTCCCGGTCGAGAGGGAGGTCGAGGGACCGGTCGCGGAGCCACCACCAGTCCGACGCCGCAGGCCCCCCTTGGATCCAGGCCTGGATCCGGATCGGCGCCGGTTGACCTCGTTACGCCTCCACCGGCGCCGCTTCCGACGGCACCACTACCACTACCGCGTCCGACGCCGGTTGGCCCCCCCGGCCGGCGTTGACCCCGGCCTCCATCCTGATGTGGACACGGAGCCGGACCGGTGTAGTCCGACGATGGATCCAGCGCCGGCTGGGGGTTTCATGCCCCTTTTCACTCCTGGGGTCCCTTTTCAACCACAGTGGTACCCAGAGGATGATGAAGAGGACTGGGAGGGGTCAGGTGACCCTTTAACTGACCAGTTGGAAAGTGAACAGGACTGGAGAGAGGAACTGGGGGATGCCAGTGGTTTGGACACCTCCCCTGACCTTGGCATGTTGTCTCCTCCTACTGTGGCTACGGAGGAGGGAGCGTCATACGCAGTGGTGTTGCGTAGGGCGGCCGAGGCTCTCATTCTCGAGCTTCCTACAGTGGCGGTCAGGACTAACCTCCTGACGGAGGTGCTTCAGCCGGCTGCGAGCTCTTCGGAGCCCTTGCTGCCGTTCAATGAGACCCTCACCGACGTCCTTTTGGGCACCTGTTCCAAGCCCAACACGGGGCTCCCGTGGATAGGATGATTGCCCGACGCCACCGCCCGGCTCCGGGCGACCCCACTTTCCTCTCCCAACACCCCACCCCGGAGAGCTTGGTTGTCCAAGCCTCCGCTTCCAAAAGCGCATGCCCTACCGCTCCCCCGGAAAGGGAATCCAAGAAGCTGGATCATCTTAGGAAGAAGATTTTCTCTTCCGCCAGCTTAGGACTGCGGTCGTTAAACACCGCATGTCTCTTGGGCCGTTATTCCCACTCCGTGTGGGATACGGTGGCACAGGTGCTGCCCCAGTGTCCGGAGGAGGCCCGGACAGAGCCGGGAGAGATGCAGCAAAGTTTGCCATACGTTGTGGGCTGGACACCGCCGACTCTCTGGGCAGGACCATTTCAACGTCGGTAGTGCTTCGGCGCTACGCCTGGATGAGGTCAACTGGCTTTTCAGGGGATGTCCAGAACAGCTTGATGGACTTGCCCTTTGATGGCCGTCGCCTTTTTGGCGACAAAGCAGACAACGCTCTAGAGCGTTTCAAGGACTCACGGGCTACGGCCAAGTCCTTGGGCCTCTCCACCCGCCCTGCGCAGTCTGCTTTTCGCCCCTTTCGTGGCTACGGAAGGGGTGCCCCGCTACGTTCCGCCCAGAGCCACAGGCCGCAGCAAGTTACCCAACCTTCGCGCGGCCGGGGACGTGGGAACAACCGCCGTGGTTCTGGGGGCCAGCGGGCGGCCAGTCCACCAACTCCCCCTCCGCAGCAGCCTCCAAACCCTCCTAGTCCGACCTTTCAGGCCCATCAAACGCCAGTGGGCGGCAGGATTCGCCATCACCTCCCCCACTGGCACACCATCACATCGGACAGGTGGGTTTTGCAGATAGTCCGAAGGGGCTACTCCCTCCCCTTCGAGACTACCCCTCCAGCCATGCCACCAAAATACCACCGCATGTCGGAGGATCATCTGACCCTTCTCCAGCAGGAAGTTACGCCTCTCTTGGCCAAGGGAGCCATCGAGCGCGTTCCTGTCCCAGAAGTAGGTCGTGGTTGTTACTCCCACTACTTTCTGGTCCCCAAGAAGGACAAGGGCCTGCGTCCTATCTTTGATCTCGGGGACGTCAACCGCTTCCTCCGGAAGGAGAAGTTCAAGATGTTGACGCTTGCTCAGGTCTTGTCTGCCCTCAACCCGCAAGACTTGTTGGTAGCGTTGGACATGCAGGCCGCTTATTTTCACATCCCCGTCCTGCCGGCCCACCGGCGTTACCTACGGTTCACGGTAGGCCACGAGCATTTTCAATTTACCGTGCTCCCCTTTGGCCTTACCAGCGCCCCTCGGGTGTTCACGAAGGTGATGGCAGTGGTCACAGCTCATCTGCGCAGATCAGGGGTTTCAGTCTTCCCCTATCTCGACGACTGGCTGTTGAAGGCGGGCTCGCCCCAGGCAGTCGTCTCCCACCTCCAGACTACGGCCGACCTCCTGCATTCGCTGGGGTTTTCCATCAATGTGCCGAAGTCACACCTGATTCCCTCTCAGAAGCCCCTTTTCATCGGAGCGGTTCTGGACACGACGCGGTTTCGGGTCTATCCTCCCGAGCAGCGAGTCCGGGATATTCGGGCTATGATTCCGATCTTTCAGCCTTTATCCCGGATTTCGGTCAGAATGACTGAGGCTGCTGGGCCTCATGGCCTCCTGCATCCTACTAATAGATCATGCCTGTTGGAACCGGGTTTACCGAGTCCGCCACGGTAGCATGGCGTGAAGCGGGGAAGGCACGCGAAGGCAATGTGTAAGGCAGTTGTGCAGCACACTCTTACTCTGACTCAGAAATGCGAACGCAATAACATGACACCACACCAGGCTTTTGTATTTAAAATCAAGATCTTTTATAAATAAATTAAGTTGGCATTAGATGAGGCAGATTAATTCAGATCTACATTCAAATTCATTGCGTTACTCAATTGGTGCACATTTTAAATAAAGCATCATAGCTCATCAACAGTGTAGGCCACTAAGAGGCCGCAGGAATTATCTCCTATACGTAGCACTTAATAATGATCTCAAGGTACGTTAATAAAACAGGGGCCTAGACATGCAGTTCAATTTAGCATATTCAATTACTTAAAAGAAGGCTTTTCACTTTACATTTAAATAGGCCTGCATTAATCTAGGCGCGCCCACATTCAGTACAGTGGGCGTCGCAATTCCAGTACACCTGTAACATAAAACACTTCAACTCAATTCAATTAAATACTTTCCCCCTGTGGTAAAAGACTTCGCAGTTAAAAGCATGGCCTAGGCAGTAATTACAATAGGCATCTGCAATAAGTTATTAAATACTATAGGGAACCCCTCGACATGTCCAGTATCCTGGGGCTTCTATGACCCTTGGGGGTTAACTTTAGGCTAGGCCCACTCCTCTCCGGGGCCTCGCCTCATGGGGAAAGTTATACAATTACTTAGGGGGTTAATGGTGGCCCCCGGCCCCCAGTGGCGTTTTGTGGGCCCTAGAGGCCTCCTGGGCTCACCTGTGGTGTTGGTCGTTGGTCGCGCTTCAGGGCGACTGGCACTCCCCCAGGCCCGGCCCGTGTTCTGGAGGGCGGGGCCTGGTAGGGGTACCTCGGCCTTCAGGCCGGTCGGGCTGGTCGTTGCGGGGGCCGGTATCACCTTACTCCGGCCCCCGGGATCAGGATATGCCTGGACGGCACGGTGCGACTTCAGGGACTGACTCTCGGCGCGTTGCGGGGGCCGGGATCGCCCTCCTCCGGCCCCCGGGATCAAGGTAAGTGAAGTTGGCGGGCTCAGGGTTGCCGGGAAGGGAGCGGGAGCCGGCAGTCCTCTCCGGCCGGCTCCCCGTCTCCCTCTGCACTGCCGGGGCTCTTCCCGGGCTTCCGTCGGCGCTGGGGGCGTGACCGGGGCCGGCGCCCAATCGATGCGCGGCCTTCCTGGGTCACGCCCGGCGACCCCTGGTTGCTCGGCAACGGCGTCTGCGGGGCCTGGAGGCCTCGCCGTAGATTGCGCTGGCGATTTCTTGGGCCGCGACGGCGGTGGCAATTCTTTGGCCGCGACGGCGGCGGAGGCAATTCTTTGGTCGCGGCGGGGGCAATTCTTTGGTCGCGACGGCGGCGGAGGCAATTCTTCAGCCGCGGCGGGGACAATTCTTTGGCGGCGGCGGCGGGGACAATTCTTTGGCCGCGACGGCGGCGGAGGCAATTCTTTGGCCGTGACGGCGGCTATGAGGGCCCCGGGCCCAGTGTTTGGAGGCTTCGGTGAGGGCGCGGACGGCGCACCTCACCACACACACCTGAGGGGCTTCCCTCACCTCAGCGCTTCCTCCGGTGAGGGCGCGACGGCGCACCTCACCACACGGTGCCTCTTCTCAGGCGGCGGCGGCCGCGGCGGTGATCTCCTTCACAAGGTCAGTGACCTGAGGGGCAACAGAACGCAGGGTGCACCAGCAGCCTGTGGGCAGGGCTGACTGGCAAAGTACTTGGGGGCAGCCCAGCAACAGGCAAAAATGAATAGGGGTGAAGGTCTAGCGCTTCAGGGTACGGCGCTTTACCTGGTGATCCCCAGTTGGGCAGTTTTAGGCTTTAGGCCTTGCTGGACGGTCAGGCCTCCTCAAGTTAAGGTGTCTTGCGACTGCTTCAGCTTGGTTGCTTCTTAGGCGCTTCTGGTTGTAAGTTTCTTGTCAGAAGTTCCTTATTATAAGTTTCTTGTCAAAGTTTCCTGTCAGAAGTTTCTTCTTATGAGGGGGGATGAGTTGGTGGTCTGGGAGTGCTTGATGTTCCTCCCCGCACGCTGAAGGTGGTTCCCTGGGTCCCCTCACACTGGGCAAGGTCAGTGGGTGGTGGGCGTTCCTCAGCTATCTTACTACAGCAGGGCCTCAGCCCTGTCAGCAGCAGTAGTGTAGGTCTCCCCCCTAGGCCCTAAAGCCTATACTCCGGCGGAGGTTCTCCCAGGTTCAGTGGTGCCTCATCAACTGTCTCCAACTGACTAAAAGTTTTCCCTCCAAGCCTTTTATACCCCTAGGTCAGGTGACTCACCCAAAGGCGGCAAAACATAACTCCTCCCACAGCCCGGAAGGTTCTGGAACCTTCTACATGTCTGGCTATGTGGCCCAGAGGCGGGGACGGAATGGATACTGTATCCCTATGTCCCAGCCTGACCCTGGCTACTAGTGTGTATGCGTGTAAGGCCCCTCTGCAGTAGCAGGGACCTGTGGCAGCCATCTTGAGTGAGTTTCATACATGGTAAAACGGCTAGGGGAAAAACGAAAAATTTCTGGGGAAAAGGGCCAAGTCCAACAATGCCAGATGGCATATGTGGGCTCTGCAGTGCGACCTGACGTTCCAGTGGGCGCAGCATCAGGGGAATCTGTCAGATTGCGTCCAGATCTCGGAGGGCACTGCACGTCAACTGCAGTGGTGGCTCACGAACCAGGATTGGGTCAATGGCAGATCCCTCTCCCTTCCCCATCCAGACCACACTGTGGTGACGGACGCGTCCCTTCTGGGATTGGGTGGTCATATGGGAGAGGCGGAGATCAGAGGCCTCTGGTCTCCGGCGGAGTCCGGGCTCCACATCAACCTTCTAGAGCTCCGGGCGATTCGTCTTGCACTGAAGGCATTCCTTCCCTCTGTCCGGGGAAGAGTAGTGCAGGTGTTCACGGACACCACCGCCATGTGGTACTGCAACAAGCAGGGCGGGGTGCGGTCATGGACCCTATGTCAGGAGGCCCTCCGCCTCTGGACATGGCTGGAACATCAGGGGCATATCCCTGGTGGTTCAACACCTGGCAGGTTCCCTGAACGCCAGGGCGGACAAACTCAGCCGCAGGTGCATGATGGATCACAAATGGCATCTCCACTCTGAAGTGGTGCAAGGTCTCTTTCAACAATGGGGAGAGCCTTGGTTAGATCTATTCGCCACCGAAGAGAACACGCAATGTCAGCAATTCTGCGCGTTGGAATTTCGAAGGCTGCACTCGCTAGGCAACGCCTTTCGTCACGAGTGGAGTTGCAGTCTGTTGTACGCCTTTCCCCCTATACCACTTCTGCCCAGAGTGCTGAAGAAGATCAAGCGCGACCGGGCCCAAGTAATTCTTGTGGCTTCGGACTGGACACGAAGAGTCTGGTATTCCCGAGCTGCTCAAAATCTCCATCGATCCTCCGATCAGACTGCCTCTTCGGGAGGATCTTCTGTTGCAGCAGCAGGGGACGGTCCTCCACCCGAACCTGTCCAGTCTCTACCTCCTTGCGTGGAGATTGAGCGGCGGCAGTTGATGTCGTTTGACCTGCCTCCCGAAGTCTGTGACGTAATCTTGGCAGCCAGGCGTCCCTCCACTAAGACGGTATACGCCTGCCGGTGGAACAAATTTGTGGCATGGTGCACAGCAAAGGCTGTGGATCCCCTTTCTGCCCCTCTTTCAGAAGTACTCTTGTTCCTTCTCTCCTTGGCCCAGCAGGGCTCTGCTCTGGGCACTGTCAAGGGCTATCTGTCAGCCATTTCTGCTTTCCTTCGGCTGCCAGATCAGCCTTCTCTTTTCAAGTCCCTGGTAGTTAACGGTTTCTTAAAAGGTTTAACACATCTTTTTCCTCCAATCCCCTTCGTTATGCCTCAGTGGGACTTGAATCTTGTGTTAACTTTTTTAATGTGCACTCCCTTTGAGCCACTTCATAACTCTTGACTCTCAAGACTGCTTTCCTGGTAGCCATCACTTCTGCTAGAAGGGTGAGTGAGCTCCAGGCTCTTTCTTCTAAACCTCCTTTCCTGTCAGTACATCCGGACGAGGTGGTTCTCCGAACCCGTCCCTCATTCCTTCCTAAGGTGGTCTCTGCCTTCCACATCAGGCAGACCATTACTTTGCCCACCTTCTTTCCGCCTCCGCATCCTTCGAAGGAGGAAGAGAGGCTCCACCGTCTGGACCCAAAACGTGCGCTCTCCTATCTGGATCGCACACAACAGTTCCGGGTGGATGATCAACTTTTTGTTGGGTACGTGGGCGCAAAGAAAGGTCTGGCCGTACACAAGCGCACCATTTCTCAATGGGTCGTCTTGTGTATTAAGGCTTGTTATTCCATGGCTAAAAAAGACCCTCCAGTCGGGCTACGCGCTCACTCCACCAGGGCGACAGCAGCCACTACTGCCTTAGGAAGGGGAGTTCCTCTGAATTACATCTGTCAGGCGGCCACGTGGGCATCACTGCACACGTTTACCAAGCACTACTGCCTGGACAGCCAAGTCCGGAGAGACGACTTCTTTGGCCGTTCTGTTCTCCAGGACTTTCTGATGTGAACTTGGTTCGCAGACCCACCACCGGGGTTGGTATTGCTGGGGTATCTATTCTAAGGTAAGGAATCTATAACTAACGTGTTTCTTTCAGATGAACAAGTTACTTACCTTCGGTAACGATATATCTGTAAGAAACATTAGTTTGTTATAGATTCCTTACCGCCCCACCCATCCTCCCCGTTCTGCGAACTGATTTCTAGGGTTAAGGACTTCCTTTCAGGGCCCTAGTTTTGTGCACCAATGGTCAGTGTCTTGCATGGCTCTGCGTTTCTGGCGCGGAAAGTCGTGTACAGAACTGACGTCAGGCGCGAGGGCGGCGTCTAAGTAGCTCCCACGATGTCATCACGGCGACCTCGACGCCAACGACTGACGCGGAGCCGACCGACGTGCAGAGGTACTGCTGACGAAACTTTCCAGATCCAGTCTGACGCCTGGGGGTAATTCTAAGGTATCGTTACCGAAGGTAAGTAACTTGTTCATTGGTGTCTTTAGACATGTGTGGCGACTGAAAATTAGGGACAAGCCTGTTCCAAGCCTTGTTTTGCACAAGGTGTCCTGCAAGGGGAATGTCATGTGCTAGGGACAGAAGAAAAGCCCTGTATTTCTGAGGTATAACCAACCTCCTGGTGGCACCAGGCTTGGGGCCCTCTACTCTCAGAAAACAGAAACTAGTCTTCCCAATGGATCCTATGGGACCCACTGACATTCCCTGCCTCCTCAGCAGCAGCTTACTTGCTGAGCTGTTCAAGAGAGGGGCAGGATTCTGCTCCAGACTCAAGTTTGCCCTGGAAGGGCCCCCTACCCCCAAGAACTCTGCCATTTCAGGCCCAAGTTCCTCTAGGACAGTTCATTCACAGAGGCTAGGATCATCTCCCTCAGGAAACTGATCCTCACTGGGAATCTGAGAGGAGGAGAATTCCTTATCCTTCCTGCTCCTTCTCTTAGGAGCTAACTGGTCCATTTTTCCAGGATCCAGAGCTCCCTCTCTTTAAGTGTAGTGTCCTCAGATATAAGAAAACGTATATTTGTCGTAAGTGGTGCTAGCTTACACAGGCTGCAATGGGAGGCCTGTAGTCACAGTTTGAGTGGTCTCTCATGGGTGGCATAATACATGCTGCAGCCAATGGGAGACCCCTGGTGTACCTATGCCCTGGGTACCTTAATACCATATACTAGGGACTTACAGGGGTACACAAGTAGCCAATTGTAGAGGTACAGAAGTACTTACCATGTCAAATTTAGGGAGAAAGCACAGTGACTGGGGTCCTGATTAGCAGGATCCCAGTCAGACTTGTAAAAAAAAAAAAACATACTGACACCAGCAAAAAGTGCGGGTAACCATGAAGGCAGATCTTAGTCAGTCTAGTACTGGAGCTACAGAGACCTGAACCATGCCCTCTGAAGTTGAAGGGGGAGCGAAGTGGTGAAATTGCTCTATATATTACTGCCTGTTGTAGACATGCTCACATTAGTCCCCATCATCATTGACATTAAGTTATGATGAACTATGTGGTGTCTTTGGTCTTTGTTGATGACTATGGTGCCTTTATTGTCGTTTGTATTGTCAACAGTATAGTTGTTGACTATGCCTTCGTCCTAGACTATGCCTTCGTCCTAGACTATGCCTTCGTCGAGGTTATCATAGATGACCAGTCGTAGATGTTAGCCGAGCTTGTCGTAGACAAGACTGTCGTAGGTGAGAGGTTTTTAGACGACCGCCATAAATGACGTCGTACGAGGCCTTCGTAGATGAAATTTTGACAGCGGTTTTCCTGTAGAAGCCTCATTGTCAGGTTATGTTTCACTGTGACTGGCTTCTGAAGAGTCTTTCCCTTATGTAGTATCAGGGATGAAAAGGGAGTAGTAGAGTCTGATATTGCCTCTGAGGAGGTAGAAAATCTGAGGTACTCAGCCTCTCTTGAGTGCTACAGGGTGCTGTCTCTTGATTGGTTATAATTCAAGCTTGGTCCCTTTATTAAAAAAAAAAAAAAAATTTAAAAAGAAAAGTAAATTGGTAGTCTATTATAGTGATTGTTCATTATTATTGTACCGTGGGACTCCCACTTCGATGGGGAATGATTCAAGCATGTGGATCTATGAAAGATCCAATACTGGAGAAATGTGATGTCCCACAGTGACTAGACCCCTCCAGTACCTGCAGGTACCAGAGTGTAAAGTACTGGTTTGCTCTTTAGGTTATTCTGGAAAGTAAGGCCTATGTTGCCCTGGGCTGGTAACAGAGCAAGTAAAGTAAGACAACCTCTAGAACATAAGCACCATCTACAAAACCCAGGGTGTGCTTTCCCCGCCATCCTCTCAGTCCCTTAGCCAAGTATAAATAGGAGGTAAAAGGAAAAAGTACAATGAAAGAGGAATATATAATTGCAATTTTACCTCGCTTTTTCTCCACCTTTTCTTTAAAAACATTTTTTAAATGTGCAGTTAAACACCCTTTTCCCACTGGCGCGCACATGGTTTATGTAGGAAAGTGCCCTTTTTGACATGGTCACCCCCCACATTTTGCCTTGCATCTGCTGCAATTTTGACTGTGTGCGCTGGGTTCCTGCTAACCATGTCCACAGCACCAATGTTATTTATCCAAACTGTACGATTGTTCCACAATTGGTAAACCTTTAGGATCCCTTGTAAGTCCCTAGTAAATGTACCCCCGGTACCTAGGGCATTGGACCCAAAGAAGGTCCCCAAGGGCTGCAGCACCAATTGTGCCACCCTAAGGTACCCCTCTCCAAGCTCATGCGAACTGCCATTGCAGCCTGTGTCTTGGTGCAGAGAAAACCGAAAAGTCAGCATGACACGGCAGGCCTTAGAGCCCCAAGGCAGGGTGCACTATACTCATGTGAGGACACATCTGCGAGAGTGGAGATGCCCTGATAATACCAAAGTTCACCCTTGGGTATTACCAGTGCACAGGGATGCCATAACGAGAACATGGGCTGGACACTCGTCATTGCGAGTTCCCCAGTTCCATGAAGGCTTAACTGTACCCCAAGATGTTTGGTACCAAACATCTCGTCTTAATAAACATGCACTGATGGCAGTGCCGGATTTATTAATAAATGCACCCAGAACCCTTGAAAACCTACCAACTACTAGTGAGGTCACCATCTGGTCTCGGCCAGCCTGCCCCCACTAGACATGTTTCTGGCCTTCAAAGCTTACTCTGGGCGGAGGTGTTTACACCTCATCCAAGCAGAAACTGCCTTCCAGGACGGGAAGCTTCAAAGGCCATGCCGCCTTTAAAATGCGACCCAGGCCTCTCCAGCTAGTGGAAGATGCCAACCCCCTGTCCTGTCCCTGTTTTTTGGCAGGACGACAGGCGGGAAATTTAGTTAGATTTGAAGTGTGCCCACACCTAGCCAGCACCACCCCTAAGGTGGGGCAGCTGATGTGGACCCCACTTTTTAGAATCCTCCGTCTTGTGTTGGAGGGAATTAGCCTATTAGGGTATGGGTTGTGCCCACTTCCCACAGGAAGTGGTCATATAGAGGGTATAGTCACCCTAAAGGTAGGTAGCCCATTGGCTACTATGTGGTACTCACTTTAATGCCCCTATATTGAGTATTTAGGTGGCACCCCTCGACCCAGAACTTCAGACTCGACAGACCTAAAGAGGAAGAGGACAAAGGGGAGCTGCTGAACCAGAGAACAGTGCCTGCTGTTGAGTTTTTGTCGCGAACCCCTTTCTGCCGCTACAAGACTCGACAGTCAAGGTGAACTGTCTTATCCTGCTGCTGAGTGGCCTCTAAGAACCCCAGAGGACTACCAGCCTTTGCAAACTGAACTACCTTGGAATAGAAGAGCTACTCTCCTGCAGACCGCAGGCACCGAAACTGCTGAGTCCGGTCCACCAACTTGCAGCTTCCTGGCCCGACCGGCTCAGCAACCGGCCAGGAAGAGGTACTCGTGCTCTGAACGGTCAGATCTGTCTCCCCACAGAGTTTGGAGGCACCAGGACCGACCGGAGTCATGCAGTACCGATCCCCGGAGTACTGGACGCCCTGCAACCAAGACCGACATCGAAGAGTCCAATCGGGACTCCAGCTGTACCAGAGCCCAGCAGCCCCAGAAGGACATCAAGACCCCTGAGACCCACTTAAAGAGTGACCCAGCAGGCCGGAATTTACCCCTGCCAGCTGTTGGCCCCTGACCGCGAGGAGCACCTTAACGCACCGGGCCGGCCAACCTACCTGCTCTGCACCCAGTCTGCCCGGTCTGGGTAACAACGAACCTGCTGTGCTCCCTTATCCCTAAGGCCCTTGCTACCCAATTCCATGTTTGGGAGATCTCGGATTTGCCCACAAGTCCCCCTGTGCAGCCTGTTTAGAGGGCCCCCTTCCCCGTAGCGCGCCAGCTACCAACTCCACCAACTGCTTGCTCCTGGTGGTATTCGGGACGCACCCGACTAATTGTTGGTAGAACACTGGACCTTGGCTTCCTGCTACCCTAGATCATGAAGCTGAACCTCTACAACTGTCTGTGCTGTGTGCTTTATCTACCTGCTTTTTCCTCTCAGACGATTTTATGGTGTATTTGCGCACAAGTTTGAACTATTTGCTTATCTTTCAAAATTCATAAGAAATACAGTACTTACGTTTGAACATAGTTCTTGGTTCGAAAATATATATAATTATTTTTCAAAATTTGTCTCAGATTATTTTTTTGTTTCATTTATTGCCTCTGTGAGCACAACAAATGCTTAGTAATACCCTCTGATAAGCCGAACTGCTCACCTTCACTACCACAAATAGAGCGTTAGTATTTATTTTTGCCTCTATCAATTGTAGACTCACTGAACTCTCTGCACAGTGTACTTCTTTTCAGTGCACTATATAGATAGCCAGCTTACTACAGTTTAAATATGAGCATTCAATGTGACCGGGTGAAGTAGGTCCTCTGTTTCTTACCTGTCTGAGATGGTGCTATTAGCTCAATCTGGGCCATTGTCTGACACCTCGGATTGTGCTTGTTGAGACTGGCACCAGGGTCTAAAAAGACCTGCCTCCCCATCATAATCACTGTGAGTCCTCATCGTCATCTTGGGTCTAGAGTGTAAAAAGAGAAAACTGTCACTGTTTTTTTTTTTTTTTTATCTCTTACCTCCAGGGTTCCCATATCAGGCACCTGTTGCATAGGAAAGGCATGGGATAAAAAGGCCCTTTTTTTGTCTATCGAAGACTTCCATATCCACTCCATGTTCATGTTCTTTTCTTTTGCGGGAGGTTTATCATGTTGCCCAGTTGCTGGAGGAGCCCAGAGTATCCAGGGTGATCTAATCCTAAATATATGGGTTCAAGGCAAATATAAACCAGTTGCATGAACTTTCATTCTAGGTGTTCAATAGCTGAGGCTACTGCCTAGTGGATGGAGTCGCCCACCTCCTCACAAAACCTTTAATCAAATGGAAGGATGTAAACAGATACGTCCTCCATGTATGACCCTTCTGTCCCTTGCATACTAGCAGTTTCTTTGTTTTATTTTCCTTAATTTCTTTAGCAATTCTTTTAAAATGCCTCAATGGCTGTTTGCGGCGCTGGACCAACCCAGCTATATTTTGGGAGCCCAAAGGACTCTATACGGGTTCTAGCCCTAGGACAAATCACCCCTTGTCATCTATGGGCTTAGCAAGTCTGGGCTTCGTCCCTGTGGTGCAATGCACTTCTGTACGATTAATTCATCTCCCTCAAGGAAAACCACTGTACAGCCCCATATCGTTGGACTTTGACACCACAGTAAATATTTTATATAATAAATACTCTTTTTAGGGGTGTTCCGCTCCAGGCTGCGATGGAATCAAGGCCAAGGCACCACGATCGGTGCATTGCTCCTTCAAGAAATGGAGCTCGGGCGCACTGACCGCAGAGCACAGAAAAACACATCTCAATGGTTTTGCAATGCAGTATAATGAAAAACATCCTTTGGCAGCCAAACTGCACAATTGCACTTGTGTGGTCCAGCTGTGAGGTAAACTGTAAACAGAACCACGTATGGAGCGCTGAGCGCGTTCCCGCAGGCTTAATCTTCAAAAACAGATCAACAAACAGCACAATGAGCTACAAAACACTGAAAGTACGTTAAAATGTCACCAAATGTATAGAGCTGCTATCACATATCTGAAGGCTGCTCAAGCAGCGTAGAAAGACAGGGCATGGAGGATGACAGATTATAAGAGAAATGATGGACTGTGGTTGGTTAAAGTTTTTCTAGTTCCTTTTCCTTTGGTTCATGAGAAACCTAGTTCTTGAATGTTTTTTGGAAGGTTGCTATATTAAATAAAGTGACAAAAGTACAGCATAATCCTAGTCTCCAGTCCTGACTGAATTTAGTGGTTAAAACCCTTAATCTGGATTCCTTTTCCCCCATACTGTATTTATCAATTAAACTTTGCACTTCTGGAGTTTGCATGGCAGTTTGGCTTAGAGGCAGGACTGGAGTTCCTGCCCTTCTGGCACCTCATTGTTATGACTCTGTTTTCTTACACTGTCTAAGCAACTGTAGTTTACTTGTCGGTTTGAGGATCCCACTGTTGTTTTTGGGCTCAGTCCCTCAATACTGGGTTTCTTATTTCTACAGGGCATGATAGTGTTACGACTTTCGAGCCCCCTGGACCTATGTGCTGCAGTTTAGCTCCAAGTTTGAATGGGATTGGGGCTGCAGGGCTGGGCTATGAGCTGGCATCATTGATAAGGCTGCAGGGGCAGCGGTAAGGTCCAGCAATTCAGCAAATGCAGCATGAAAACACCACAAATGCTTTCAGGATCACAGCTAAATATGTACTTCTTTCTGTGGTTGTACATAATGACGAGACCTCGCAAGCATCCCACAACGCTACAGCTCCAATATTCTAGTTAGGACTGGATGCAGATACAGGCAATTGAGCTGTTTACCTTTTATTGCTAGGGACACGGGTGACTGCTGCAACTGGTGTTTTGATGAGCCGCCAGTCAGCCATGGCTCTGGGAAAACCTAATTACTCCAGTATTGGAGCTTTCATAGATTCCCATGCTTGGAATCTATGAAAGCTTCCAATACTGGAGAACCAAAGTTACAGGTAAGTAACTTGTTTTCTTACTTTTTAAGAAAAAAAGTCCATATTAAACAAATTGGAGAAGAGCATGTGGGTGTCCTAAAAAACGAAAGACCAGGTTAGCTTTGGGGTAAAAAACAAGAAATAATTGTGCAATGTAGCTCCTTGTTTATACTTTATGCTGGTAATTTGGGAAGTAGGAGTCATAACGGGAAAGTGCTGGAGAGGCATGCGGTTAGCTACTTTGATCCACAGGAGTAAGGGCCATTAACACCTTGAAAATGCATCGCAATATACCTGTACTATCCAGTCCTCCAATCTGGCTTTACTCCAGCAAGAAGAATTAAATTCTCTCGATCAATTGAAAGTACACTTTGTAATTTGAGGAGTTATTCAACTAATTTCCTTAGAATATTTTGTTTGGGCTTGATACGTTACAGTTGACCACAGTTTAATAAAGCTAATTAGCACCTGGAACAGAAGGTTGGGAGCTAGCCATTCCAGTCTGCTCCCAATGTCTGTGTGTGAGATCTATAACTACTGTTACAGGCCTGCTCAGCCAGCGTTCTATGTATCCCAGCTCCCTGTCCCTCTGGTGTCTGCTGTAGTGTATAAAGAAATGTCTACATATACTGCATAATTATACTATACTCAGTTAATCATAATTGTCTTAAAATATTTCAAATTCTTCGTCAAATGGATTCCTAAGGTATCACAGCTAAATAGACCTATCATTAGGTAGTTGAATTAAAGCTCCAACGCTGATCAAAAATAATTGCCCTAGTTCGTAAACCATATGGGTGGGGTGGTTCAAAAAAATCCCCAAATATATGTAGTATAGTGTACATCTTGCAGTACCTTAAAGCTACAGAACAAAGACCAAGTGGCATGTCATGATAATAAAAAAGTGAAACTCCTAGTTGTCAATCACCCTGCTTGATGTGGACAGGCTGGGAGCCAATAAAAATGCATGATTTGTCTGATTTACAATAACTATTATCCATAAACTGTAGACCTTGTTCATAAAAATGATTTTGTTCCTCAGAGGTGAAAATGTTGAAGATGCATTCCTTGAGGCTGCCAAGAAAATTTACCAGAATATCCAAGATGGAAGCCTGGATCTGAATGCTGCAGAATCTGGTGTGCAACACAAACCTTCAGCTCCGCAGGGTGGACGACTAACCAGTGAGCCACAACCCCAAAGAGAAGGCTGTGGTTGCTAGTGACCTTAAATGTATGATTCTGTTCTGACCTTTCCAACCTCTGTTATGGCAGTACTTTTTACTGCTTTATGGTCTTCTGTACATCTAACTGGGTTTAAAATGAAGAGCCCAGAATACTCTGCTGAGACAACAGCTTAACACAGTACTAAACAATAGATGTATTCAGGTTATCAAAGGCAAGTAGAGTAATAAAAAGAATCTCCTGCATGGTAAATCTCAAGAAATCCATTTCTTGTCTTAGTAACATGTCACCCATCTGTGATTAAAAACGAGTACTGATCCTGGACTTTCTTGTAGTAAACACATTTTTGGGCAGGGTTGTGACTTTGACAGTTTCATTTCATGACATCTCAATGCCTTCCCTCTTCTCTCACTTTGCTATCCCTCCTCTCCGGATTGTAACAAATGTGTCAATTCTGTCAGTAGTAAACCAATGAGTTTTTGCAGTGACCTAAATTCTGAGGGTTGCTGATGGGTCTTGCAACTTGGTGAAATTCCTTCTTAATGTGTTCGCAGGGGCATATATATATATATATATATATATATATATATATATATATATATAATACACTTATTTCGTCTAGACCCTGCACTGGGGAAACAATTTACCCTTTTTCTTGTGCTCATAGCTTTCCAATGTTCTTTTGCCATTTTATTTACATATATTAACCATAAGTAAATATGTATAAAATTTGAAGGAACTGAGCTAACATTTAAATACATTTTGTGTATATGATTTTAATGAAGACAATAAATTGATTACTGGCATTAGCATATAAGTATATCAGTTTGTACAGTATAACTTGTATGTGGCCATGCGTTCCCATCCCATTCCTTAGTGCACTGGATGTAGCTGAAGTGTACAAAGTAATATAGGCTTTACTTCCATATAAATTGTTTCCTCTCTGGTATCTTTGTTCCATCTTTGCACTTTGGTATGTTCTACGCTGTTGATGAAACCTGTTTTTCTGCAATCAGCAGTGTGTTAACATGCTTATTTTCTGCATATTTTTTGTAAATGTTTGGCTACGTCAGTCTGCCCTACATTGTATAGACAAATGGCTGGGTTCACAATTGATTTTTTTTAATGGTTTTATACCCACCCGTTCAGTGGACAGAGGCTACTGAACTAGAAAACAAGCATACTGTTTAGGGATTTTAAACTATTTTGTGTATTTTTAACACTACAGTGGAATAGTTATTTAAAAATGTATTCTCCTTTTTATTTAAAGCTTCTAGGACATTATCACTCATGCTACATTGACTCATCTAGCATAAGTGTTTTAATGAAGGGTAAAATGACCTTTCTTACTAGAGTTATACGTGTTTTCTTGGCGTAGGGAGAGGGTTTAATTACATTGCTTTTGTTTAAATGTTCAGAGCATAGGGAGAGTGAAAAACAATTTATTAAATTATAAAATCAAGATCAGTTGTTTTTTAAAGAATTGGCCACAGTATATCAAGTGTTTTATTTACAATTGTATGATTGATCAGCAGGCAGTAGAGGGGAAAGGTTAATAGTTTTTCGCATGCTGTACAGGATATTATAGGCATGCTTGGTACAACAGTTATTAGAATCAAACTGCAGTGTTAAAAGTCAAATTCCTTTGAAAATCCCTTCTACAGCCACCAAGACTCTAAAACTAAATTTTCTACGAAAAACGGTGGTACCAGAGTATTGTACAGTCAAAGTTGAACGCCAAAAACTGGAAAATGCAAATGGTAGGTGTTGGTTTACCTGTACGGTCCCTTGTTTTGCCTGAAGAGTGTGTGTATATGTGTATATATACACACACACACATATGTGTGTGTATATATATATATATATATATATATATATATATATACACATTCTGTTAACATTAAGCAGCTTCATTTTTCCTAAGTGAAAACAGGAGGAAGGCCTTCAGCCACAAGGGTGGTTTGCACAGGGACCATGACCTGCTGCTAGGAAAAGATATGTAGGTAGAGAGTAGGCATACTTCAATATGACTACAATTTGGCTTACTCTGTTTGGATGGTATGCCTTGAATTTATTAATTTACAGTAGGTTGTTTATATCTGTGACAAATAATTTGTTTGGACTGCTGTACTTTTCATTTGATGTAACAATATTAATTTGAATATTTGTAAATAAAGTACGTGTATCTAGATAATTCATAACTGACTGCCTTTTTTGAAATTCATAAAACAATAGTATGTAGATACATGCTTAAACAACAATATCACCCTGGTTTAAGAGGTTCATATTTCAACAACCCTTAGCCCAGATCTAAGTCTATTGGAGAATGTTCACCTGACTTTCCTATTATCATACCCACTATTAGCAGTTTGCCACTACTTTTGTAAAACTTTCATATTGTCATCAGCCCAAAGGGAAGAATTGTCACCGAATGAATCTTCTGTAACTTAATGTATATTTCTGTTATTCAGAATCGTGAGTAAAAGAAAAAAAAGTGTTAACGTACATTTCTATAACCAGACCCTGATGACATGAGCAACTCTGTAATGCTCTAGATCTCAACTAGATGTCCCATTTCTTAATCTGCCTCAGTTGACAAATTGGTTATGCTACTCTTTTCGTTCTCAACACTGATGAATTGAATGTTCTTGAGTGCATTTACCAGTGGTGGCAATGATTTCCTGTTAAATACGTTATTTATATTGTGTGATAACTGTTTTCCATGGTCCATGTTAGCTCTGCCCTCAAGAGAAGCAAGTATTGCTCTTGCTGCTTTAGTTTTTTGCAATTATAGATGAACAAAATGTGTTCAGTGTGACATATAATTATGAGCCAGCTGGCTGCTAACCCTGCATTAAATTCCTCCCAAAAGTCAAGGGTCCAGTTTTCAAAGTTGATATTGGTAAATGAAGTTTAAACATTTGGACAAAACCGCTACATATGTGGCTCTCATAGAGGTGAACACTGATGTAGTAGATTGTAGGGACTGACAAGCGAACAATGACAATCCCAAGCAAAGAGATTTGACATCGATGGGATCCTGTTCCACTACTTCAAAGCCATCAGCATGGAAACTTTTTCTATTGAATCCGTGTTATTGCCCCAAGCCACATCATCTGAAAACTGGCCAGTAAGCATTGGGGGTATTGTACTGAGCGTGGGGATTGGTAAAATGCCACCTCCAGCCACGTGCACTGGACTTGATTTTAAAAAAAAAGGAAAAAGTGTGATATTAAACCATTCTTGTTCACACACTTCATATCACTCATTATCCATGTATAGTGATGTCATGAGCAAAAAGAACAAATGATGGACAGAATGCTGAACAAATCAAACATTTGCCCACTGTCACAGACCTGGGTTTAATCCATTGTGTTTTTTTACTCGCCACACCCCAGTTTGGACCCAGCAATATGCAAATCAGTCATGACCCTGCTCCCCTGGGAACAGCTGAGCCCAAACTGCCAGGCCAGGCCCTCCCTGGCCCGGAAACAAGCATCCTGGTACCGGTTTCAGGGTATTTCCCCTCATCAGCCAGGCTAGCTTGAATACAGTGTCACAGTAAGCACGGGACCCACGTATGGCAATACCCTTCCAAGTTAGGGCACTTAGGGCGACAAAAGCAAAAGAACAAATGATGGATGGAATGCTTAAGATATGAAACATTCATCCCCATTCTCAGATATAGGTTTAATCCATCTTTTTGGCGTTGGCCAACAGCCTTTTGGCAATTCTTGTTTTGCGTTGGTTTTTGCAAACCCCTATTCTCCAGTATTGGATCTTTCATAGATTCACATGCTTGAATCCTCCCCGTTGTCGTAGTGGCAATCCCACGATATACATATAAAAGCAGTAGATACTACAATAGGCTACAATGCAATGAACAGTCACTGCAATAGCCTATCCATTTTCTTTTGTAAAAAAAGAACAAAAACTTGGGTAGCAGCCAATCGGGCGTCTGCACCCTCTAGAACAATCCCAAGAGAGGTTCCTCAGATTTTCTACCGCACATCGTGTGAAAGGGAGCCTCCCTGAGCTCTGCTCAGTTTTTTCTCTTCAAACTTCCAGATTTCTACTCAATGTCAGATTCTTCAAAGAAAGGTCTCTTCAAGTCGTGTGGATCATGCGGTAAGAAGAGACTGCATGCTGAGGATCCACATAAAAACTGGATCTACTGCCTTTACCCTCAACATAAGGTAAAAGATTGCAAAATTTGTAGAACCTTTTCAACCAAAACCCTCAAGGATAGAGAGGGTAGGTTGTTGATTTGGCTTCAGAGACTGAAACATAAATCTGACGTAGTCTGAGGATGGGGAGAGCTCTACCTCACAGGCTTCTCAGGAAACATCCAAAAGGAGAGAATGATCTCTTGAATCTCCTGAAGTTTCTAAGAAAAAGGCTTCTAAAAAGTCTCGTCATGAAGATGCAGGCACTTCACTAAAAGGAAAGCATTCATTTCCTACTAAGGAGAAAAGCCATAAAAAGGAAAAACAATCTTCAGAAACTTTCAAGAAAGCTTATATTGCCGATGGAGTTCACATCTGGGTCACCGTCGACACTAAAATCACCTTCTGGACATGTTTCACCTACCTCATCGTCGAAAAAATCTACATGGTCGACGACGGATACTTTATGGTCGATGGCCCCGCCGACGACGCTCCCAGTGACGACGACGGGTTCGACACCACCGACTACCTTCTCGTCGACTATGGTGGTTACGTCGACTACCTCCTCGTCTAAGACATCGTCTATGATGCTGGCGACTGCTTCTTCATCCGCTCCTGTCATGTCCTCGTCGACAGCACAGACTCCGCTATCGTTGACGAGGCTGACGTCTCTGCATCCCATGCCTGGTTGTAAGCGTCTGTCGACGTTGCAACTCATGCCTATGTATCCGTCGACGACGTTCTCGTTGCCAGGTCCGACTCTGCACCTCCCCCTGTTTGCTGGAGCGACTCCCCCCCCCCCCCCCGCTCAAATGTTTTCTGACTCCTACGGTGCGTCTTAGGGCCCTGAGGGGTCGGAGGAGGCCCCGATGGCTCCGGCCTCGGCGCCGATCGTGCCAACGTGACCTCTTCTCCAACGCCGGTCCCGACGTAAACGTCCCGGCACCACCAGCCTCACTCTTATTCCCGACTACTCAGAACATCGTTGTTCGTTGTCGATTCCAGCAACGACTGAGCCCAGTGGCTCTAGGTCTTTGGCTGAGCGTTTTGAGGAGCATTCAGGCATGGGGGAAGAGTGGGAGGGGTCACTGGACCCTTTAGAACACCAGTTCTAAACCCCTGGTGAGAATGTGGACTGATGCGTGGAACTAGCAGAGGCCAGTAGTGGACTGGACTCCTCTTCAGATACTGGTATGTTCTCTTCACCTACTGTGACTACGGAGGAGGAAGTGTCTTATGCAATGGTGGTGAAGAGGGCAGTAGAGATCCTGGGCTTCGAGCTGCCCTCAGTGCAGGTCAAAACTAACCTTGACCGAAGTGCTTCAGCCTCGTCCTTCCTCATATGAACCCCTTTTGCCCTTCAATGAAGCACTGACTGATGTCCTTCAAGGCACTTGGGCTACGCCTAGCACAGGGGCTCCTGTGAACAGGACAAAAGCATGTCGCCATTGCCCTGCCCCAGGTGATCCTAGTTTCCTCAGCCAACACTCCATCCCTGAGAGCTTGGTAGTCCAAGACACAACATCCTATGGTGTGTTCCCTGCCGCTCCCCCGGACAGGGAATCCAAGAGGCTGGACTCACTTGGGAAGATGTTTTCTTCCACCAGCCTAGCCTAGCGTTGCGGTGGGTGAACACCACATGCCTTTTGGGTTGTTTTTCTCATACCCTGTGGGAAACGGTTGCACAAGTTCTGCCACAGGTCCCGGAGGAGGCCCGGGCCATCCTCTCCCAAGCAGTGAAGGATGGGAGAGATGGAGCAAAGTTCACCATTAGGTGAGGTCTGGATACAACTGACTCGCTGGGCAGAGCAGTTTTGTCGATGACAATGCGGGGCCACACCTGGCTGAGAAAATCTGTCTTTTCGGAGGATGTCCAGGCAAACTTCATGGACATGCCCTTCGATGGGACTTGTCTCTTCGGAGAAAAGGCAGCCTCAGCGCTGGTGCGCTTGAAGGACTTGTGGGCTACGGCCAAATCCTTGGGCCTCTCGGTGACACCTCGCACCCAGTCTGCCTTTCGCCCCTTTCATGGCTATGGAAAGGGCTTTAAACTGTGCCAGCCATACCCCAGTCACCGTCCAGTGCAGGCTCCCCAAGTTGTGCGAGGACATGGTACATTCCGATCACGTGTGAATGTTAGTCCGAAGCAGTGTGCCACCAACTCCTCACCAAACCTTCCTCGTTTGGTTCTGCAAGACCATGGGTGCCCAGTTGGAGGGAGAATTCAACATATTCTCTTCCACTGGCAGTCCATAACATCGGACAAATGGGTCTTGCAGATCATTCGAAGGGGTTACTCTCTCCCTTTCTAATCTTTCCCTCCCCCTTTACTGCCATCGCACAAACGACTGGTGGAGAATCATCTTATCTTGCTCCAAGAGGAAGTTACAGCTCTCCTGGCCAAGGGGGCTATAGAAAGAGTTCAGATATCAGAAGTAGGCCGTCGTTATTCCCGCTACTTTCTGATGCACAAAAAGAACAAAGGACCTCTGTACCGTCAATCTCTTCCTCAAAAAGGAGAAATTCAAGATGCTCACTTTGGCTTAGGTCTTATCTGCCCTAGACCAAGGAGACCTCTGGTAGCATTGGATTTGCAGGATGCGTATATTCACATCCCCATCCTGCTAGCCCACAGGCGTAACCTGCGGTTCAAGGTAGGCCACGAGCACTTTCAATTCACTGTACTTCTCTTTGGCCTTACCAGTGCCCCTTGGGTGTTCACAAAGGTGATGGCGGCAGTGCAGGCGGGTTGGGGGGGTTTCAGTCTTCCCCTACCTCGACGACTGGCTGATGAAGGCTGCTTCGCCTCACTGTCGTTTCCCACCTCCAGACTTAGGACCATCTGCCTTTGCTGGGGTTCACTATAAACGTGCTGAAGTCACACCTGACACCTTCTCAGATGCTCCCTTTCATCGGAGCTGTTCTGGACACAGTGCAGTTTCAGGCTTATCCTCCGGTGCAGCAAGTCTAGGATATTCAGGTTATGATACCGATGTTTCAACCTCTATCCTGGATTCCGATGAGTGACTGAGGCTGCTGGGCTTCATGGCCTCCTGCATCCTGTCTGTAAAACATGCCAGGTGGCATATGCGGGCTCTGCCTGCAGTGGGACCTGAAGTTCCAGTGGGCAAAGCATCACCGGAATCTCTCCGACATGGTTCAGATCTCGGAATGGATCTGCAGAGAGCCTGCAGTGGTGGCTAACAAACCGCAATTGGGTCAGAGGCAGACCATTCTCCCTTCCCCAACCAGATCTCAGTAGTGACAGATGCATCACTCCTAGGATGGGGCGGCCATCTGGGAGAGGTGATCAGAAGACTGACATCCGGCTGAATCCAGCCTCCACATCAACCTGTTGTAGCTCCGAACGATTCGATTGGCATTGAAAGCATTTCTTCCCTTGGTCAAGGAGAAGTTGGTGCAAGTGTTCACAGACAACAGCACCACAGCCATGTGGTACTGCAACAAGCAGGGCGGGGTGGGGTCGTGGACCCTTGGTCAAGAGGCCCTGCGTCTCTGGACATGGCTGAAACGGCAGGGCATCACCCTGGTGGTTCAACACTTGGCAGGTTCTCTGAATGCCAGGGCAGACTAACTTAGCCGTTGATGCCTAGCGGATCACAAATGGCATCTCCACTCAGGTGGCGCAAGGTCTCTTTCAGCAGTGGGGACAGGGTTAGATCGGTTGCCTCCGAAGACAACACTCGGTGTGAGCAGTTCTGCGCATTGGAGTTTCCAAGGTAGCTATCGCTCAGCTATGCTTTTTGTCATGAGTGGAGTTCAGGTCTCCTATATGCCTTTTCATCCATACTACTTTTTCCCTGAGTTCTCAAGAACATCAGGAGCGACCAGGCTCAAGTCATTCTTGTGGCTCCAGCCTGGGCACAGAGTTTATCCTGATCTTCTGAAAATGAGCATCGATCCTCCTATCAGACTGCCCCTTTGAGAGGATCTTCTGTCGCAGCAGCAGGGGAGGGTCCTCCACCCGAACCGGCCAACTGTCTGCCTCCTTGCGTGGAGATTGAGTGGTGACATTTGATATCTTCTGACCTTCCGCCTGAAGTTTGTACAGTTACTCTGGCGACCCTCCACCTAAACGATGTACGCCTGCTGTTGGCAAAAATGTGTAAAACATTGTACAGAAAAGTATTGACCCTCTTTCTGCCTATTTATGCTATTCTACTCTTACCCTTGCCCAGCAAGGCTCTACTGAGTACTCACAAGGGTTATCTTTCTGCTCTGTACTCTTTCCTGTGGCTGCCTGATCAACCCTCTTTACTTAAGTTCCCTATTATAAATAGGTTTCTGAAAGGGCTTGTACATATGTTTACCCCTTCATCAAGCCTCAGTAGGATCGGAATCTGGTTCTCGCTTACCTCATGTGCTTCCTTTGAGCTGCTAAATAATCCCCCCACCCCGGCTGTTTACTGTCAAGACAGCCTTTCTAGTGGTGATAACATCTGCCCGAAGGGTGAGTGAGCTGCAGGCTTTATCATCCAAGCCTCCCTACTTTATGGTTTTCCTGGACAAGGTGGTGCTTCGTACCCGGGCCTCTTTCCTACCTAAGGTGGTGACCCCATTCCATTTGGGACAGTTTCACCCTGCCCACTTTTTATGCTCCTCCATATCCCTCAAAAGGGGAGGAGCGACTCCACCATCTGGACCCAAAAAGAGCATCATTGTTCTACCTTGACCGCACAAATCGTTCCGGGTGGATGACCAACTCTTCGTGGACTATTTTGAGGCTAAAAAAGGTCAGGCAGCTCAGAAAAGCCATTTCGCACTAGGTCGTTCTTTGTATTAAGATCTGCTACGTCCTGGTTAAATAGTAGCCTCCTGAGGTATTACGGGCCCATTCCACCAGTGGAAAATCTGCGACTACTGCGTCTGCTTGTGGTGTTTCAGTCCTGGATATCTGCCAGCAAGCAAAGTGGGCGTCCCTGCACGTTTGCCAAGCACTACTGCCTGGACAGTCCAGTCTGCAGGGATGGGCATTTTGCCCGTTCGGTCCTGCAGGACTTCTTAGTTTAGTAAATTTGTCTGCAGCCCACCGCCTGAATGCTATGGCTTCGGTATCTTTTCAAAGGTAAGGAATCTGCAGCTAGAGGTCTCTGTCAGATGAACAAATTACTTCCCTTTGGTAACGCATTATCTGTTAAAGACAATATCTAGCTGCATGTTCCTTACAGTCCCAACCATTACTCCCCGCTCTGCAGACACATTTATGGGGCTAGGGTTGCTCCCTTTACTGGGCCCTTGTTTGGACATACACTATTCAGTCCACTTCATGTCTCTGTGCTTCTGGCGTGGAAAGCATGAAAAGTAACTGACATCCATGCGCATGAATGGTGCCTTTACAGTGGACTGTGACGTCACATCCTGCACCGACGGCACGCAGGGGTACTGCTCACGCACAAGTTTCTGGATCCAGACTGATGCCTGGAAAATTCAAAGGTAAGCAATCTGCAGCTAGATAGTCTCTTCCAGGTAATGTGTTGCCGAAGGAACGTAACTTGCTCCATAGGGGATTAGGATAACTTAATACAGAACAGTTTAAATGGACTCAGTCAGATAAAGAAAGGATGCTCCAAGAGAAACTTACAATGCCATTTGCAGGTGACAAGAACTGATAAAGCTGGAATGTGCCATGTGCTTGAAACCATCCTATCGCATCAGGCTGTAAACACAAAGCAGCACTAAAGTAATTATAAACTAAAAACAAACCTTGGTACTGCATGGACTACCTTGTCTGCGGATGTGCTCATTGTGAGAGAGCAAAATGCTGTTCATCAAAGTGAATTTAATCAGTGGCTTAAGTAGGCTTGCCCAATGCTGGAAGCCTCTTTAAGTATATATATTATATATACAATTTTACTAAAATCAAAAGGTCTTGGTTAGTGCCAGGCCTAAAAATACTGAGAGTACAGCTTTCATGGAAGGGTAGCCAGTAGAAAGTCTCCAAAAGGAAAATAATGCATGACTTAGGTTTGCAAAATAGCATTTGGATGAACTTCAAGACACCTGGTGCAACGTCTTCTGGACAGATGAGCCCAAAGTGGAGTTGTTTAGTGTTCAGCAGGCATGTTAAGCTTTACAGCCAACCACTGCGTATTGACACAAAAACCTTGACCAACCGTTCACCATGGTGGAGGATCTGAATACTCCACATTTACTCCAACAAAGTATTTTCTATACCAGCACTTTCTAGGGGAAGATGTCTATTAGCTAAAATGATCTCGGCGGGAACTGCAAAAGATCTGCAGTGGTGGGTAACAAACAGCGATTGGGTCAGCAGCAGACAACTCTCCCTTCTCCTACCAGATTGGACCGTGGTGACACGTGTCACTCCTGGGATGGGGTGGCCATCTAGGACAGGTGGAGATCGGAGGCCTCTGGCGGAATCCTTACTTCACATCAACATACTTGAGCTCCCAGTGCTCCGGCTGGCATTGAAAGCCTTTCTACCCTCATCAGTGGAAGGCTAGTGCAGGTTTTCATGGACAACACCACTGCCATGTGGTACTGCAACAAACTGGGTGGGGACCCTTCATCAAGAGGCCCTGCGCCAGGGCTTATCCCTTTATGGTTCAACACCTGGTGAGCTCTCTGAATGCCGGGGTTGACTGACTCAGCTGACGAATGGCGTCTTCATCCAGAGGTGGTACAAGGTCTCTGTCAGCAGTGGGGAGAGCCTTGGTTAGATCTGTTTGCCACTGCCAAGAATGTGCAAGGTCAGCACTTCTGCACACTGGAGTTTCCAAGGCGGCTCTCGCTCAGCAACACTTTGTCTCTAGTGGAGCTCAGGCTCCTGTGCACCTTTCCACCCTTAACACTCTTTCCCAGAATTCTCAAGAAGCTCAGGAATGACTGGGCCCAAGTCATCCTTGTAACTCCAGACTGGGCTTGGAGAGCTTGGAATCCAGAGCTGTTGAGCATGGCCATCGGTCCTACAGTCAAGCTGCCTCTTCGGGAGGATCTTCTGTTGCAGCAGTAGGGGAGGGTTCTCCACCCGAACCAGTCAACACTCCGCCTTCATGCGTGGAGTGTGAGCGGCGACAGCTGACCGCTTTCGACCTTTTGCCCAAAGTCTGCAATGTTATCTTGGCAGCCAGGCCTCCCTCCAACGAGATTATATATGTCTGCCGTTGGGGAACATTTGTGGCATGGTGTACAGAAAGTCCGAGCAATACCCTTTCTGCCCCCCTTGGTAAGGTTCTCTTTTTCATCCATTCTCTTGCCCAGCCGAGCTCTGTCTGGGCACTCTAAAAGGCTATCTCTGATTTTTTGCGGTTGCCTGACCAGCTATCCTTCTTCAAATCCCCTATTGTAAATAGTTTGCAAACATTTGTTTCCACCTTCCTGTTTTATTATGCCCCAGTGGGACCTCAGTCTTGTCCTTACTTTTCTTGTGTGCTCCTTTTGAGCCTTTGCACAATTGTCCGCTCAGGCTCCTTACCATCAAAATGGCCTTTCTCATGGGTATAACATCTGCCCAGAGGGTCAGGGAGTTTCAGGCCTGATCATCAAAGCCTCCATATCTTAGCATCTATCCAGACAAGATGATTCTACGTACTATGGCCTCTTTTCTGTGAAAGTGGTCACCCCGTTCCATGTAGGCCAAACCATCATTGTCTACGTTTTACGCTCCACTGCATCCCTCCCAGGAAGAGCGACTTCACCGGCTGGGCATTCTAACTTAAACGCACACAAGAGTTCCGGGTGAGCGACCAACTCTTCGTGGGGTATGTCGGAGCAAAGAAAAGGATGGGCTGTGCAGAAGCGGACCCTTTCCCAATGGATCGTGTTTTGTATCAAGATCTGCTACGCTTTGGCTAAGAAGCACTCCCCTGAGGGTTTGCGTGCTCACTCCACCAGAGCAAAAGCTGCACCACTACTTTAGCATATCGAGTTTCGGTCCTGGACATCTGCCAGGCAGCGACATAGGCCTTCTTGCACAGCTTCACAAAGCACTACTGCCTGGACAGTCAGGTCTGCCGATATGGGCATTGTACCTGTTAGGTCCTGCAGGACTTCCTTGTTTGAAATTGGTTCGCAGACCCACCTCCTGGGATGTTATTACTTGGGTATCCTCTATTCTAAGGTAAGGAATCTGCGGCTAGAAATCTCTATCAGATGAACAAGTTACTAACCTTCAGTAATGCCTTATCTATCTAGACACAGATCCCTTACTGACCCATCCATCCTCACCACTCTGCAAACGGATTTCTAGGGACAAGGCTGTCACCTTTTCAGGGTCCTAGTTTTTCCACACCAGTGGTCGGTGTTCTTTGTAGCTCTGTGCTTCTGACGTGAAAAATCACAAAAAGAAACTGACTTCACCGTGCTGGGGTGGCGCCTGTATAGGCACTGCTCACAGCACTTGTGGCGCGGATGACACAGACCACACCACGGAGCCAAACTATGCCACCTACAGGCGGAGGGATACTGCTCACAAAAAACTTTCCGGATCCAGTCTGATGCTTGGAGATAATTCTAAGGTAAGGAATCTGCAGCTAGATAGTCTCCACCAGATAAGGCATTACTGAATGTAAGTAACTTGTTCTTTGCAACTAACCGAGGTGTCTGCAGTGGACGTGCAGCGGTGGACCTTTTAGTTTGTTGACAAATGTAACAGCTAAGGACAAAGTTTAAAGTCTGTTTATAAAGAACCTGCCACCAGTAACATTTCTGTAAAAAAGAAACTGTAGCAGCCACACCAGCATGGGCAGACGGCAACCCCTCATGAGCAGCTATTAATAACTCTAAGCTGCGGTCCCTGTTGGGTATCACTTGCTCACCCACCCCAGGAATGTGGGCAAAGGGAGTATTTTGGGGACTCTGTTGAGAAGAGTATTTTGCGGAATAGCCTTAAGACAAGGACTCTCCACTAGCCGATGCAGTGACCGAAGCCATTATGTATTCATCAATCCTCATATGTGTACGAGTAATCGCAGCCACAAACTGTTTGAACAGTCACCTAAGCAGACTCATCAGCCAATCAATTCCCTGCAACGTGTATACCAACACAGTGATGACTCAATGTATGAATAACAGCCTGTGTTAAAGCATCCTTTAGTGTGGCCACTTTTCACCAAAGCAATTTATGCTTTATAGTCTTTCCTTTAGAATCAGTGAATCCATTCATGTGCCAATAAGATAAATGATCATTAAAGTCATAGCCACAGTAATTGGAATCAAACGCTATAAGTGTGGGAAATTCAGGATCCGTACTCTAAAGCCAGAACCAAAGCTTTCAATTCAGCCAGCTGAGCGTTGCAGTCACCTAAAGTTTCTGAATACTTCTTTTGTGCCTGAAATGCACCATCTTTCATGACACCCATTGCTGCAGCACATGCTGCTGAATATTTGTACCAACTGTGGACTGGGCTGAGCCATTAGTATACATTATGAATTCATGCTGATCTAGAGGCAAAATTTCACTAGACACTGTGTATACTTGCTCATACTGGAGGTATTCCTGTGTTTGCAAAGTAGGGTCAAAAACATAATTAACATCAGTATCTGTCAAGGAAGTGGCCCACTGGATCTTTTTTGGATGCAAGGCTTTCGCGTTAGGTATGCTGGCCTTGGTGACTGCCCCTAAGGCTGGAACAGGAAACACCAAAATTATGAGTTTCCCCTGAGCCAATGGAAGTTCCTTCAGAACAGCTGTTTGAAGTGCAGTCAAATTATTTTCAGTGGATGCAAAACCAATTTCAGCATTAGAATATAAAAGTGATTTGTATGCAAGAGGCACTGTTTCACCTTCATTGAATGGGGCATATGTGTAACCACTGGAACCTGCAATTATGCAGATCACTAAGTTGGTAGTGTTAACATGAGTAAGTAAATGTTTGCACTCAAGCGTGTCGGTCTGCATATTTCTGAGAATAGTAGTGTTCAGTAGTACAATGTTTATTATAAAACAGTTTAACCCGTTGTGCATAGTCTGGTATGTATGTTCTACCAAAGTTTAGAAAGCCCAAAAGGGATTAAAGCTTCTTCAAGGTATTTGGTGTTTGTAAATAGCACATTTCTTCAAGCAATGTGGTGCTAGGCTTTTGCCTTCGTTTGACAACTTGTATGTCAAAACAGGACCCAGAGAGGCAATTTTAGATTTTTGAAAATTGATTTTATAGCCAGTCAGCACATCCCAGAATTATGCGATCCACTTAGACCAAATGTGTGTTTAAAAATCATCTGTGAGGTAAATGTCATTAATATGTGACAACGCTTCTGTGTCACTTTCATGTAAAATAGAAATTTCATGGGCAGCAAATAGACCTGGACTGTTATACCCCTGTGGGAGCCTATAGAACTTGCTTTGGACTCCTAGTGCTGTGAAGTTGGTCAAATCACGGCTTTCAGGTGTTCTAGTTTGACAGAAAAAGCCATTGGAAATGTAATTTTGTATTTTTTTAAATCTTTTTTTACAAACAATGTTAATTAAGTGTGATATGTGGATTTTGTTGAGCAAAAGTACACCTCCCTGGACTGCCCGGGGTATCTTGTTTTCCGAAATGTCTGGGGTTGGTAGGTTTCCCTAGATGGCCACCGAGCCCGGGACCAAAAATGCAGGTGACCCCCTTGCAAAACCAGGTTGTTTTGAGATTGATAGTTTTGATGTCTCCACCGTATGTTTTGGGCCCTTCCCTGTCGTGGGCACTTGGCCCACCCACACAAGTGAGGTAGCATTTCTATCGGGAGACCTGGGGGAATGATGGGTGGTAGGAAAATGTGATTTATTTATTTTTAGCTAAATTTGAGGTTTGCAGGGGACTCTGGGTAAGAAAACGTTGGGGAAATCTTGCAAACCACACCTCCCGGTATTCCCCTGGGTGTCTAGTTTTCAGAAATGTCTGGGATTGGTTTGCATCTAGTTTGTGACCAAGGCTTGACCCAATGGCCCCTCGCCCCTCCTTCCCATTGGCCCCTCAAACATCTCCTCATGTCACTGGTGCTCCAAGTAGACAGCAAGGAATTTGGAAGCTTCTCAGCATCTGATGGCTCTTACATTTCGTGGTCAGTTCCAACACCAAGAGCTCCATGCAGTGCTTAGAGGACTTATTGTGGTGTCTAGAGAGAAGATTAGGAACTTGAGGTGCATCCTTGATGATCCACCTCCGTACCACAAACCTCTATTGAAGAGCTTCAAACAATACAGTGATTAGTGGAGAACTTAATTTCCCAAACATCAATGCCAATGACCCTGCCCCCTTTATGACCTAATATTCCTCTTCCCATGGCACTGCCTCCTGATCTGTCATATATTGAAAAGCACAAGTCAAAGCAGCGTAGTAGTCAGTGGTCCATAGAAGAGGAAACTGCTAAATAAAAGAGTGCCATTCTCGTCATTCAAAGGAAATTTGTTCAACGAGATCTAGGAAGACCAGGTTCCATACTCTTTGAACAAGGGACAGGTCTTCCATCTGCATTGGATATTTAGTATTTTTTCATTCAGATCTCTGGACTCGCCACCTCCTAGAGTTTCTCTGGTGGACAACTTCTCCTTTCATAAAATTACGAACTGAGCTGCAAGGAAGTTGAGCATCGAAGCATCTACTCCAGTTTTTAAGACTTCTATTTAAAGCATTCTTCAAAATCCGTAGGCAAACATATGATGGATCTGGTTCGGAAACTGGTCAAACCTACAATACGTCCCTTCCTGACACCAGCTCCATCCAAGTGTTGTCAAGAGAAGTAAAGGCCTCCAGTCTCTGACCCTATTCTTGAGCGAAACTCTGCTGCCCGAGTTTCGTACTGTCCACATGGCCAAGAAGTATTAGTGCCCCTCACTCCACTTCCACTGCTTCACTCAAAGAAGATAGCAAAAGAATGGGTGCAATAGTGAAAAAAATGTTTGCTCACAGCCTTGATGGCTGCTTGCGCTGTTAGGCCATGCCTTGATGGCTGACAGCTGTGTAAGAACTCTCTTGAGTGTTTCATAGAACAAATTGATGATAGGGCTTTAAAGACATCCTAAAAGAAGGGTTGATTTTTTTTTTTAATCGGATCAAACTAAGTGCAGCCAAGCACTCCGCTCATTTGGCAGCATGTGATATTTGTCATGGCATTACTCTGAGGCGCAATTCTTGGCTGAGACTCACTTCACACAAGTCAATAAAGAACTTAAGCACATTAAAACAGAATTAGAAACTCTGTAGTCCAGTTGATTTGGAAAAAATCAGTTTAAGGGATCTGCCAATGCCAACAGTATTCCCATATTACGTTTTGATAAGTCAACTATTGCAGTGCCAAGAACAGCAACCTCAGCATAATCAGTACTACCAAATGCAGAAATCACAAAAAATGGAGGTTCACAACAGCCTTTCATGGCTACGGTATAGGTGCCACTCTTTCCTATTGAAGGTGGGTGTGGTTGAGGTCATTAACTATTTTCCTACTTGAAAGAGTGAAGCTCAGACGCGTAGGCGCTAAAGATGGTCAAATCTAGATGCAAAATGAAATTCTGCCTTTCATTCATCCAAGGTGTTAAGGATTCTCCATTGCACATGGTTAACACAGGTCACAATTCTATCCAGAAAACAAATAGCGTTCACAAACTTCAAAGTTTCAAAGGCATCTACTCCTGCTGTTTTTTAGTTCAGAAAAGAAGTCCAAGCCTGGAGTATCGACCTACTCTGAAATTGAAATAGACCAACATTGAAAAGAGAGAACAATTTTGCATGCTAGTTCTTCGGATATTATTCCACACCCCTACTAGGGAGGCTGGATGGTGTCCATAGATTTACTAGACCCATAATTCACATTTCCATCAAGTCTGACAGAGAATTCCATAGGTTCCAAGTAGGTGCAGCTCACTATCAGTGTCCTGTTCTTCCCAAAGTATCCTGATTGGATTTTGTTAAATCAAATTGAAGTAGTTTCAGTAAATCTTTGGAAAAGTTGCATTAGCAACTGTACTTGGATCACTGGTTGGTAAAGGCCAGTTTGCTTCAGAAACGTTAGTAAGACATGGAGACTATTTTGGATATAGCAGACCTGAGCCTACAGATCAATTCAGCAACATTGATTATCCAGTGCAAAGATTACAGTACATAGGAGCCAATCTAGAGACATTTCTAGCAAAAGTCTCCTTCAGAGGATCAACTGCCATCTGTACTTTCAAAGAATCTGTCTCTTAAATCAACCACACTTTCAACAGAGGCAAGTTTTGTCTCTTCTGGGAGGCATGACCTTGTGTAGTCTGCAAAGCCAAGCTTGGTATTTCTCTTGCAGAAATACCTTGACTGTCAAACGGGCAAAGAAGAGAAGATAAAAATATGCAGTGCAGCCACCCAATTACTCTTGTGGTTATGCAAAAGAGCAAACGTTCTTCAAAAGTTCCTTTACTGAAACCTTCAGCAAACGTTTTGATTTTGACAGATGTATCACAGAATGGGGAGGATGGTGGGTTGTTGAGGAATGTCGATTCTCAAAGTTTAAATGCATAGAGAATTGTGATTTAATTAAAGACAAGGAGGCTAGCATTATGCATAACCTTTTATTCACCAACTTCTGAGCAGCACTTTAAAAGCTACATACATCACCAAGTGAAGTCATAAAACAAATAGAACATTCGACATAATATAACCCATCAACATTCTATGCTCTTTCTCTTTTGTTTCTCTTCTTCTTTTCCTTAAATAACAATCTCCATCTTCCCTCAAATCTTTCAATGATTCCTTTACTGAAATTCTATAAAATTGAAGAAAAAACATCATATTAAATCATGTCCATTAATCTCTAAACAAATTAACAATAAACTTTATTACATTTTTTTTTTTTTAAATCCACTAAACCCTAATATCCTTACCCTAAAATGGGTAGGGAGGGAGAGATAATGCTAGCCTCCTTGTCTTTAATTAAATCACGATTCTCTATGCATTTAAACTTTGAGAATCGACATTTAATGGCAAGACAGGAGGCTATCATTATGCATGTTTAAAGTCTTTAAGAACTTTTTCACATACATGCTCAACTGGTCTAAAATAAAAATCTCTAAAAACTTTGTCATTGGACCAATCTGCTGCTTTCAAAATTTCACTCAGACTTCCTCCTGAAGTAAAAACCTTTGAAGCCATCGCACCACGTAAAGAATGCACTTTGAACTTTTCCAAATTCACTCCAGCCTCACACATTGTGTTCTTTACCCACCTGGCAATAGTAGCACAAGAAACCGCTTTATGCGGTTTTGTATATGAAATCAATAACTGATCTATACCATCACCTCTAAACTCACTTAATCTACTTTCCTATTCTCGTAAACATCTTTCCACACATAACTTAGGATGCTCATCAAACCTAGGGTAAAAAATCCTTTCAGACATAGTCTTTGTTCTCCTTTTAACTTCAAAAAACACTCCCTCTGGATGAAAAAACCTTCCTGAAAGGTCCAACGCTTTAACATCCGAAACTCTTCTAAATGAAACCATACATAATAAAGTTGCCATCTTCCAACTCAAATGTTTCAAACTCAAGAATCTATTTCCTTGCCAACCTTCTAAAAGTTTCCAAAGCAAAGTAACATCCCAAACAAAGCTATACCTTGATCCTGGCGGTTTCTTCAGACGAATGCCTTTCATAATCCTACAAACCAATTGACTTTTACCTACAGAAATTCCATCAACCAAACAATGAGCTGTTGCAAACGCTGACCTATAACAGTTGACAGTTCTATAACTTAATCCTCTTCTGAATAAAGTTGCCAAAAAATTGGCTATCATAATCTCATCTGCCTCCACGGGATCCAAACTCCTTTCCATGCACCAGCAAACCCACACTTTCCATGCTCCTGTGTACCTCTTCCTAGTTCCTGGAGCCCAAGATTCATACAACAACTCTGAAGCTTCTTCCGATAATTCTGCAAATCTATCTGATTTCCTGAAATGCTCCAAACTAGTAGGTTGAGCACCCCTGACTCCACTAACGGATGTTCCCTTCCGTCTACATCCTTCAAAAGACCCTTTTCTGCCTGAATTAAAAAAGGATCTTTCATTGCAAATTCCATTACTGAAGGATACCATGCTTGAGTTACCCAAAAAGGAGTTACTAAAACTAGTCTGCATGCTTGCCTCCTTACTTGTGCTAGGACTCTCGGAATCATCGAAAAGGGTGGGAAAGCATAGCCCATCAAATCCATCCAATTCAGACAATGCATCCACACATACCGCTCCTGGATCTGGTCTCCAACTCACATACTTCTCTAACTGATTTGTTATCCTTGATGCAAATAAATCTATCTTTAAAGGACCCAACATCAACTGAATCTTCTTGAAAAATAATGGGTTCAGTTTCCAATCGCTGTAATTCCTCAAATAACGTGAATTCCAGTCCGATACCAAGTTCTCTTTCCCCGGAAGATACTGTGCTGTTACTTTTATCTTGTGTTCCATGCAAAACTTCCAAAAAATCCTTTGCTAGATCTGCTAACTTTTTTGACCTGCTTCCTCCTAACTTGTTTATGTAAGTCACTGCTGAAATGTTGTCCATTTTTAACAAGATTGATCTCTCCTGAATTCTCTTCCTGAAACTCCGAATAGCCAATTCTCCTGCCCTCAACTCCAAACAATTTATATGATTGTCTCTTTCTTCTAAATTCCATCTTCCTCCAGTTTCCTGACTTTCTAATCTCGCACCCCATCCTAAACTGCTCGCATCTGTTTCCATAACGAAGTCTGGTGTTGTCCCAAATATTGCTCTGCCATTCCATGCTTCTAAATTTTCTAACCACCATACCAATTCTTCCTTTGCTTCTACATTCAAATTCACCTTGTCTCCATACCATAATCCTTTTTTTAAACCTGCAACTTTCACTCTGTAGAGCTCTGTAGTGTAAGGGGCCTGGGAATATCGCCTGAATCGTTGAAGACAAAAGTCCCAAAACTCTTGCCAAGTGTCTTAAAGTTACTTCCTGTTTTTTCACCAAATTTTTTACTTTTTTTATCAAACTTATCTTTTTCTCTGGCAACACCAACTGTTTATTGTATCCACCACAAATCCTAAAAATTCCATCCTCTACGCTGGTATTAAAACTGACTTCTCCACATTTATCACAAAGCCTAAATCCCTCAGGAGATCCTGCACTAACAGACTGTCCTTCAATAAACTTTCCTTCTCTCTATTCATTATCAGAATGTCGTCCAAATAAATCAAGATTCTGACCCCTCTTTCTCTCAGAAAACCTACTACCGGTCTCATAATCTTTGAAAAACACCAAGGGGCTGAAGATAAACCGAAAGGAAGACATACAAACTGGTAAAGCTGACCTTTCCACCTGAATTGTAGATATTTCTGACTTTCTTCTGCCATTGCTATTGAAAAATACGCATCTTTCAAATCTATTTTTACCATCCAATCGTTGTCCTTTAATATATCTCTTAATAGATGTACTCCTTCCATTTTGAAATGATTGTAAACTACATACTGATTTAGATTCCTTAAATTTATTACGGGTCTCCACCCTTTGTCTTTCTTCTCTACCACAAAAAGGGTACCTACAAACCCTTTCTCCCTTACTGAAACCCTTATTATCGCTTTTTTCTCTAACATCTCCTTCACTTCCTTTTCTATTATTTCCTGAACTTCTCCTTGAAATAAAATCTCCCTTGGTTCTCCTTCCTGCCTTGGAATAGACACATAATCTATCACATATCCTTTTATTGTTTCCAAAACCCATTGATCTCCCGTTATTTCTTTCCATCTTTCCAAAAACATTTTGAGTCTCCCTCCTGTATTTTTCTGGGTAAAACCAGAAATGTTCTTCATACTCACCTTGGCTTGTATTTTGTCCTCCACCTTGTAATCCTGCTCTTCCTCGAGCAGCTCTGTTCCTTCCACCTCTTCCTCTTTGTGGGTAGAAAGAACCCTGAAATGAGTTTCCTCTGAAACTCCCTCTTCCCTGATTATATCCTCCTCCTTGATATAATGGGCCTCTTGAATATAGACGGCCGAAAGACTGACCCCTCCTTCCGGCCCTGCCATATAAATTTCCACTCCCAAATACTCTACGCATTGATGCATGTGCTTTATCTAAGCTTGTAAACGTTTGCACATGTTTTCCTAAAGCTTTAACCAGCCCATCGCCAAAAAGGAGTCCTTTAGTTTCCTCAGAACTCTTTCCTTGCAAAGTCCCCTAATTTTGGACTTATTCGGAAAAGTACAGCTTTCCGTCTCTCCGCTATAAGACTAGCATTGGCATTTCCTATAAAACAAATTGCCCTCTGACTCCATCCTCTAAAGGAGTTCCAAATCAATTTCATTTCCATGAAGATATGACTCCTCTACCATGTCAAATATTCTTGCCACCGGGCCAAGAATATCCAAAAGTTTGTCCTCGCATTGTTTTAGCGATCTCTCTAACCCTTTTCTAGGGTCACGACCTAACTTAAATAAATAAGTTATTAGGTCCGGGTCAGTTTCTTTTATGTCAATAACTGGCCTTGAACACTCCGCTTTCATGAGATTTCTCTCATTTCTTTCTAATGGCCTTCTAATCCAAAATGTTATATATTCAGAGACATGGTCCATCGGCCACCACTCTGAACTTCTAGGGTGTTTTATCAAAGCAGGATTAAATAATGCTTGCCCAAATGGATCCTTCATTTCTTTTTTATTTTGAGTTTCTGAGATACTAAATTCAGCAAATTCATCCTTATCATAATCAAGGTCTAGAACATACTCATCAAATTCATCCTCTTCTTTTTCTTCTGACCTGGTGGGTTTTCCACCTCTTTCATTTGCAGGGTCAACCTGCCTTTCATTTGTGCCGCTTGGGACACCTTTAAACGCCACCCTTTTCTTTTTTTCATTCTTCTTTTTTATCTATTCACTAGAGATAGTCTCAACATTGCCATGTTTTTGTTTCTTAAAACATTTCCCTCCTGGACCTCTCTTTTGATTTTCCTCCTCTTCTGACAGTCTAGAATTCTTCCTCTTCTAAATCATCTATTTTCCTTTTACTTTCTTTTACTATTCTTTCCATGGTATCTTGTACTTTCTTCCCAAATTTTTGCTCTATTAATCTCCTAATGATTTCTTCCTGTACCTCCTTACTACTAATATCCTGTCCTTCACTCATTTTATTTATTTATTTTAATTCTATTTAAATCTCTTTTTTTTTTTTTTTTTTAATTTAAAAAATTTTTTTTTTTTAATTAATTTTACTCCCTAGATATTAACTCTCTATTTTTCTACTAAAAACAAACCTAAAAATATTATATCTAACCTCTTTTTGACTAAATGCGCTTTAATAAGCTCAGAAATGCCACTTTTCAACTCCGATCGGTAAACTGTAAAAGTCAACTGACTTCAGTTCACCGATCGTGCTTAAGTTGCTTAGCAACCCTTTCCTGGCTTTGTTATGCGTCACACGTTAGCATAACAAGCTCAATTTCCTTTGGAAACTGACGTGCGTAGTCAATTACACGCTCAATTACATGCTCTATTTCCTTTCGATACTGACGCTTGAACACGCTCTCTTTACTTAGAATAAACAGACGTGCTGAACACAAGCTGTTCAACGCGTCTTATCTACGTAATTGATCAAGCCCATTGTTGCTTGCATCCTGACCTGCACGCTGTGCCAATTCATCGAGTGAAACTGACAAACACTGCCACGTGCATGCATCTTTCAAAATATTTACCGGTAACCTTTGCATTTGACTATTTATTTAGTCTACTAAAATTAACATCCAATTCATTTTTTTTTTTATATCTAAAACGATCTAAAAAACACACACAACCTATTTATTTACTATAAAATCACCCGAAAATTGGGTTTAAACAAAAAATTAAATACTTAAATTTTCTTTTCTAAACATCTTTCATACATACTCTACATTCACTATTATACACATACCTTATTAATCTTATACAAATTAATTCATAAAATACATAAACCTCAAATAATCTAACCAATCAACATTGTATACTTATCTGCTCAAGCAGCAAACAAAAGAGGGAGAGCATAGAATGTTGATGGGTTATATTATGTCAAATGTTCTATTTGTTTTATGACTTCACTTGGTGATGTATGTAGCTTTTAAAGTGCTGCTCAGAAGTTGGTGAATAAAAGGTTATGCATAATGATAGCCTCCTGTCTTGCCATTAAATCAACAGCTACATAGTCTACCAGAAAGAGCAATACTAATGGTAAGTAACCTGTTCTTCTGATAGAGACCTCTAGTTGCAGATTCCTCACCTTTTGAATAGATATTAAAGCATTACCTATTTGGAGGTGGATCTTTGGATGGACTCAACCCAGAAAGTACTGCAGGACCAAGCACTCAAAATGGCCATCTCTGTACACCGGTCTGTCCAGATACTAGTGCTTCGTGAATGTATGGCAGGGTGCCCACATAGCCACCTGTCCAAGACAGGGACTCTACCAACTAAGTGGTAGCAGCTATGGCAGTTCTTCCAGGGGCTGCTTTTTAGCTAATGGGTAGCATATCTTAATGCAGAGGACGATCCAGAGGTGGTGTATTCCTCTTAGGGTATCCATAAACGGGCTTTCCAATATCATGTCCTTATATAGGCACAATTCGCCCTGCCCTTATATAGGCATAAAATCCCAGCCCTTATTTAGGCATTAAACCGTGCACTCCAAATACAGGCATGGTCTCTGACATCCGTCCACCCTAACGTCACAACGAGTTCATGAAGAACAGACCCTTAGGCTGCGGGAGTTTCCCTAGTCCAGGACTATTGATTTCTTCAAGGACTCATACATTATGCATGAACCATTATTCCTTAGGGGGTTCATTCATGACGTCTTTCGCTGTCCAACTCACGTCAATACTAACATTCTTAGGTACTCTCAGGTATAAATATACCTTCCCTAGCCCCTGTAAACCAGAGGAGACCTCGACTTCAGAGGAGCCCGTTTCCCGGCCTGACGCACTGAGAAGACGCTGTCAACCCTGCACGCAGAGAGTCCAGCTTCCAGTGATCTGACTTCCCTTGCGGGGTGTTGGAGTTCGAGTCTGGCAAAGAGATTCCTACCTCTCTCATTCTTCAGGTATGGAGCTGACTAGAACCTAGAGGGACTCTTGGCATACTAGACTTAACATACTCTTAGTATACCATAGTAAGGAATACTTCACCTACTTCTTCCCTCTTCCTACACCTAGGTTAGGTACATTGGGGTAGAACTAGCTTAGCAACGCATCGTATGAGTACTCGCATTTTTAGTCTGTTATTTATGTAACAGCATATGTACTAAAAGATAATGCTATCGCAGTATTATTTATTTCTACTGCTCACCCTGTACATTATTTATCTCGCATACTGTCTTGTGATCGTAACAGCACATTTTACTTACACCAGAAACAAGACTGTTCAATAAACCCTTTATTGAAACGCCCGTCTATTTCTTTCTGTGTAACTTGGAGAAAACTAAGCATGCACGACTGAGCTGAGTGAAATAGTTATCTATTGTTTCCACGACTCTGGGACACGTTCAGATTCTAAAAGGAAACACAGTGGTCATGTTTTGCGGCTGCCAGAAACTACTCCCTTCTTGTTGTCAAGGAGTTTCTAGTGGCCTCTAAGCTAGCTGGCACAAGTAATTAAGTTTAATATACTCGATAGGGACATACTGACCTTAGTCCTATGTCAAACCTATAGGATATATTATTCCAATGCGCAGAGCCTATTAGGGAAATAGGAGCTACACTACAGAGGGAGATGGTTCTCTTCTTCACTGCCTTGCCTATTTTCGCTCCAGACAGCCTCGCAAAGAACTGATCAACCACCCAGTGATGTTTTGCATTTACTGTTCGAATCAGCAGACTGGTGGACAAAAAGACTGTTCTTGAATGTCTCCAGCCGTTTGACTCCCTGTTGGGGTGGGAGTAGTCCGGAACATGTTTGGGTTAGTCTTGCTTGCAGATGCCTGCACCACTAAGTTTTCAGTGGTTGGTTGCTGAGATAACAAGCATTTTCAATGCAATAGGTCTTGCATTTGCAAGAGTTTAAGCTATTGGCATTGTAAATGACATTGCCTTTTATTTATCTGTTTTGATAACACATAAATAAAAGGCATTGTCATTTACAATGCCAATAGCTCAAATTCTAGTAAATGCAAGACCTCTGCCGCCATTGCCCCGGGCTGCTCAGAAAATGAAAGTGCGCATGGCGTGCTGAAAGTTGTAGGAAAGTGTCATGCCTGCAGTAGGAGAAACACATGGCGTGCTGAAAGTTGCAGGAAAGTATGTCATGCCTGAGGTAGGAGAAACACATTAAAGAAAATAGTGCTTATAGACTAAGACATACCATGTAACAGAAGTTCAAGGGCCAGTCCTCATGGGAGGTTACAAATTAAGACCGGGCGTTACTAAGGAGGGACTAACAAGCCTATTAACAAATCAGAAGCCAGCATTTACAAAGGACAATGACACAATCCAATGAAAAATATGGGCGGAGTTTCAAGTCCATACTCTAATACAGCATGTCTCGCAGAGCAGCGCATGCACTGCCCAGGCTCGACCTAAAAGTGCTGGGTCGCCTGGGGCAGGGGAGTGGCATTGAGCAATCTGGCAGTTGACCCTTGGTCAAGGTTTGGCCCATGACCCCAACTAAATATACTTAAGGGCCTTGTTAAAATGCAAGAAGGGCTCAGTGGATGCTTGCCCTGGCTGAAGGACTTGAGTAAGATCATTGGTCTTAACCTCAAAGGTGGGGAGCTGGAGGTAAAGGCCTTTAACTTCCGGACTTATCACCATGGCGTAAGAAGCACTCTCCTGAGTGGGAGGACCAGGAGGTGAGCGGAATCTCGCCTCAGGGGAGGTAATCAAAACCACTAGCCTCTTGCAGGTCGTCGTACCAATTCTCGTGATATGGCTGGCCAATCATCACATGCATCATAGTCATTGTGGAATCCATGTCGAACCGGGAATGCAGGGTGTGCATTTGTCTTTGTTGAGGCAGATTAAGGGGGGGAAGTGGGGCCTCTATGGCAGCCGAGCATGGCCTCAGTCGAGGTCAAACTGGTGTGGATTTGGCATCAGAGATGACAGCTTTGTCTTTTGGCGATGATGGAGTCTGCATTGGTGTCAATGTACTAGGAACTGGCGCAGTCCATTGCACCAGAGACAGATTTGGTAATGGAGTTGGAGGCGATCCTGTTTTGGGTCAAGCTGGTGCCAAGGGTGAACCCGGCAGTGGTATTTTAGGTGGTGAACCTCTTGGCTCTGTGCGGCCTGCAGGAGCTCCACAGGGAGTCAGTCAGAGCATGGCCTTGCGGAACCCTGATCTGTTAAGGAGTAGCAGGTGGTCCTGGAAACTCTGGTTGTGCCAGAACAAGTTGTGTAATTGGCTCCAATTGGAATGACTTCGGGAGTGAGATCTAGACATATTTTGCCATCCCCACACTTTCTCAAGGCAGTGTGAATGGCAGAAAGGGACCAAGCCCCACTTAGATTTCTTGTGTGTATTTTCTTCGACTTACTTGAGGACTTTGAATGAGATGAAAACTGACCTCTGGAATGAATGCTGTGAAGTCTGGATCTCAAACAGGACTGGGACCAAACTTTTGATTTGGACCGGTCTCATTGTGGAGTTTTCCGGTGCTTGGCAATGTAGAGTTTCACCTCGTGGTCTCCTATGGCCTTCGGGTTCATCGACACACACTCTACAGGCCATAGAGTCGTAGCTCGACCACAGGCATATCTGATGACTATCTGTTCCAGACATTTATTTACGATAATCCTTACAGGACTTAAAACTGGTTGTGGGAGGTGACGGGTCCCTTGCACACTGAAAAGAATTTAATCTAGGTAAGGTCTCAGAGTCGAAAGAGACCTCCAGATCCACCTCTGGTGGTATGAAAAGAAAGGAACTGATGTCAGCACGCAGGAGTGGGGCCTATATAGGCTCTGTACATCACATCAGGAACAGAACGGTGTCAGTTCAGAGCTGCAAGATGTCATCTATTGGCACTCAGAGGTACTGCTGAAAAGTTTCTGGATCCTGTATGAAGCCTGGCTGCAGCAAAAATGGTGAAAACTAAAGACTTTTACTTAAGTGTTACCATGCAAGGATTTACTGTAATGCATCCGAGCGAACTGAGTGCTGGGATGTGAGGCAATATGCTCCCTTCCTCCTTTGTTTGATAAGGCTCCCTTGAGCTGATGAGCTCTGGTTGATGCACCTGCGCACAATGAGTGGAACAGAGACCTCGGAAGACTCTGAGCAGCATTCCCAGCACCTCTAAAACAACTTGCTCCTATCTACTGAAGAAAGACAACAATCCTGAGACACGTGTCTATAGATGGACAGTACTGGCTGCACCAACTATGGTGAAAATTAAAGACTTTTATTGAACTGTTATCATGCCCCACATTTACCATAATGCATCTGAGCGCCGGGATCTGTGCTCCCTTCTTCCTCCTTTTGACACCGGGGGAATATTCAAAAGGCGAAGAATCTGCTGCTAGAATGCTCTATCAGAAATCTTTTTCACTATTCAAAAATTATGGATCTCCTGGGATGTCTGAGGAAAATGTTTTCCCTTTTCAACCAGTTGTTGGACTTTCAAGATTGATGGGTCTTCTGTTTGAAACTATGCACAAGGCACATCTTCCAACATCTGTCATAGAAAATAGCTTTTCTTGTGACAAGTATATCTGTCAGAAGGGTGAGTGAACTTCAGGTTCTCTGTTCAAAGGGAATCTTAATTGTTTTTTCATAGTAACTAAGACTCATTAAGAACTCAACTTTTTTTTTTATACTTGAAGTAATTTCTGATTTATACATTGATCAGACCGTCTCACTCCCAGCTTTCTTTGCGGACCATTTCTCACATGAAACAACCGTACATGAAAATAAATTTGAAAATAAAGTAGAAGACTAAGAGGTAAAACGGCCTAAGTACAAGGATTTTGGCGTATTCCCAGATTTACTAAGACCAATTTGGAAATGTGTCAAAATGCTATGCCTTCCCAGAGGAGAAATGTTTATTTCTCGTTGTTTATTTCTCTTTGTACGGGTACTGCATTTTGCAGCACAAACAGAAAGAAGAAAAAAATCAGAGGATTGTTTTCATGCTAGAAGGTCTCTTCCTGCACTGAAACAATCCTGGCTGTAACACAGGCACAGTAGCACCATGGCCCAGGGGTGCCTGCATTGTTGCTATGTTATGTTATTTTATTTTATAGCGCGCACAGATACTCGAAAGTGTCCCGGCGCGGAGCCTAGAGAGGGGTATTACCATAATGTTCAGGCAAAAAGATAGGTTTTTAATAATTTCCTGAAAGCCAGATGGTCCTTGATGTTCCGTAGACCAAAAGGAAGAGTATTCCAGGCCAGTGCTGCTTTCCTTGCAAGCGAGCTGCCGCCCAGCCTCTGGCATTTAAAGTGAGGAACAGAAGCCAGAAGTTGAGAAGAGGAGCGCAGCTGTCTTAGGCTCATAGAAGGAAAACCGTTTTTTAGATAAGACGGTCCCTGATCGTGAAGAGCCCGGTGAGTAATTGTTAGTATTTTAAACTTTATCCTTGCCGTCACTGGCAGCCAGTGTAGCCCACGCAAGTGGTTCCTCACGCTGCTTCTAATCGGCAGGTCCAGCAAAAGTCTAGCTGCGGCATTCTGGACCACCTGAAGCCTATTCAGTAAAAGGCCCGATATGCCTGCATATAGACCATTGGCGTAATCCAGCCGTGATAAAATAAGGGCCCGGACTACAGTCTCTTTTGCGGCCCTAGGGAGCAGCGGAAGAAATTTTCTAAGGGTTTTTAGGAGGCCAAAACACGTGCCAGCAAGTTTCTTAATTTGTGTATTAAAGGAGAGATTCTCCTCGAACCAAACCCCTAGGTTCTTCGCTGGCTTCCCAGTCGAGACAGGCAAGGAAGAGTCAGAGGGCCAGAGAGACTCCCTAAACAATGGGGGAAATTTTCCAAAAAGGAGAGCTAGGCTGCACTTAGTAGATATAGCACATTCCTGCCCTCTCCCAATCATGCAATGCAGCAAGTTGTCTTGCTTCATTGCATTGCGTGACTTGTTAGTAAATCTGCCCCCTAGTGTCCTCTAAGCAAACCATGGCTTGATTGATGGTCTCATGTATTAGATGATGTTATCAGAATGAGACCAAGTGTTTATCGGACAAACTTAAGGGCCATTCCAACTAAAGAAAGCTGCTGCTGCTTTAAAGATGAATTTGCAGAACATCAATCTGCAGATTAATTCATACATTTGCTAAGCATTGTTGTATTGACTCTGACTCAAGAACTGATACCCAAGTAAGGCAGGCCTCACTAAGTGTAATCTATTTGCCAAGGCATTATTATTTTCTTCCTTTGGCTTTGGTCCTGCCTCCTAAGCTAAACCTTCTTTAGCTTACAAGTCTATTCTGTTGTTTATGGATATAACAGAAATTTCCATGACACAGAAGAAAAATTCACTTACCTGTAATCCTCTTTCTGTTGTGTATTTTGTTTGCGTTCATCACATCCCCTTCTTCCTCCACCTTCCAGCGGCTTCAGTGGAAATAATTTGGCAATAATGATCCCTCCAGTGTAATTCCTCAAAACAAACTCCCTCACACTCTGTGCTGCATGATGGGAAGTTTAGCAGCTACTAGAATTCGTAAAGGTGGAGTGTTAGTAGGCAGCGTTAGTGCAAAGTCTATTCCGACAGATACTTCCACCTGCATATTCTTTATCTCCTAAATCCCCTCGGGTGACAGACTGGATAAGGGAAAGTTGAAATTGCTCTCCTGCGCTAACAGGTGGCACTTGGCTCCATCTCTATTCCAGTGCCTTCTTGAGGGTGATGGAATGGAGCTTTACACGATGCTACTGTGGCACTCTGATGTAATTTCAGTTTTTTCTGCTCCCTTTGATGCCCATCCAAAGTTGCTCTCTGTTCCTAAATCTTTTTTTTTAATACCATTATTCTGACCTGTTATGCTTTAGAACATCAACGCCTAAGAGGAGGTCAGGCCACCTTAGGTGGGGCTCTACTCAGTTAGACAACAACTGTCCTGGACTCCTTACATCCCTCTGGATCTGTAGCTGGCCACATCGATATGCCTTCGGCATCAGTGGAGGACCAGGCAGTACTTTTTTTACTCATCTGAAGGCCACAATAAGTATCAGTGGTGGTGCTTCAGATCCTGCTCCCTGCATAGGTAAGGTGATGTGATCTCCTTCCTGAGGAAGTCTTATTGCTCCACGTCTCGAACTTGACATGTGGAGGACTTGGCTTCCTCTCAATGTCGGTTCCCATTACAGGACAGTTCTTTGGGTCAGTGGATCTATTGAGGCCCATCTCAGAGTGCCTGACTCTGTTCTTTTTCTGTGTTTGGCACAGCTAACTTTACTTCCGGCCGTTCCAGCTCCTAGTCCTGGCCCTGCTGAAGTGGCAGCTTTCACTCGGGCTTTGTTGACAGTACTCCGTCCTCTTATGGCATCCTCTGGTGTGCCTTTGGGTCCCAAGGTACCTTTGGCTCCTTTGATCATGCTTTGCAGATTGTCTCTTTCCGAGGGCTGGTCTACCTTGTCAACCTGTTTTGATGTTGGCACCGAAGCCGACTATGGTTCCAACTCTGTCTGCTCTTTTGGGAAATAGGGGGCGATCATCTTTCAAGCCTTTCTCAAGTCTTACTCAGGCAACTATTATGGTTTTTAGAGTTCAAAATGTTGATGAAAAAGCAGACTCTTTCTGTTCCTGTTCAGATTTGGAAGGTGTTCCTTTACTGTGATTCCAAAACGGATGGGTCAGATGTACTGACATTTTGTTTAGGGGTTGCGTTATGTTTTTAACACAGCCCTGAATCACAACGCTAAGTGGGAATTTACAAAGCCATGCAAAGTCTTATTTGCATGGCTTAGTAAAAGATACTAACGCAGCGCATTCACCTGCCTTGTGTTACTTTGCGTTGGGGAGGTGTTCCATAGGTGGAGCATGGGCATTCCCATCCATGGATTTTGATGCAAACCCATATTTAATTAAAGTCTGTAAACCTGGGTTTACGAGAAAATGGTGCCCCGACCCGATGATGAGAAATATTTTTATTTTCCCTCCTTCCTCTTTGTAGGAAACCCACCTCTCTATATAGTGCTGCACTATAATGGGGTACTCTGTGCAGAGAGGTCGGGAGACCCTTATTAGTTTAGAGGCAAAAGTAGGTAATACTAACACTTTATTTTTGTGCTAGTGTGGGCGAGCAGTTAGGCTTATCAGAGGGTAGTGCTAAGCATTTGTTGTACTCACAGTGGCAATAAATGATACATTCAAGGAATGCAGTCAAACAGCATTTGTAAAGCGCAACACTGTCACCCCTGGGGGTATCTGAGCGCTGTCTCCATCGAAGAGCCAGGTATTGAGTCTCTTTCTGAAGTCTGCCAGCGGGAGGGCTGTACAGAGCTGGAGGGGGAAGGTCATACCAGATCTTGGCAGCGATGTAGGAGAAGGAGCGGCCTCTGCTGTGACAGATGCGGGGAATGTGTGCAAGGGATAGTGAAGAGGAGCATAGGTGTCTAGCTGGTTGGTGGAAGTTGTCGATGGTTGAGGTAGGCAGGTCCTAGGTAATGGAGGGCTTTGTAGGCGTGCATGAGGATCTTGAACTGGCCTCTTTTATGGATGGGGAGCCAGTGGAGGTCTCTCGAGGGGGGCGGGGGGGTTGTGGGTTCGTTTGGGCAGGCCCAGGATGAGTCTGGCTGCAGCGTTCTGTATGGTCTGAAGTCTTTGGAGGAGCTGGGTGGAGATGCTGGTGTAGAGGGCGTTGCCGTAGTCTTTCTGGTGTTTGTTAGAATCCATCTGAAGATTCTGCAGAGCATGTGACGTGTGTGGAAGCAGGAGGAGGTGACTGAGTTAACTTGTCATTTCATGGTCAGTTGGCTGTCGAGGATGATGCCGAGGTTGCATGAGTGGTTGGTTGGTTGGTGTGGGTCCGAGTTCTGCAGGCCACCAGCTGTGGTCCCATGTGGAGATGTTCTTCCCAAAGATCAGTACTTCAGTTTTGTCAGAGTTGAGTTGGAGGCAGTTGTCTCTCATCCATTCAGCTACGTTGGTCATGGCATTGCAGAAGTTGGTTTTGGCATTGGAGGGGTCCTCGGTGAGCGAGATGATCAGTTGAGTGTAATCAGCATAGGAGATTATTTTGATTCCGTGGGATCTGACAACTTCTGCAAGGGGGGGCCATGTAGATGTTGAACAGGGTGGGACTGAGGGATGATCACGCCTTATGATGTCTTCGGGAGCGGAGGTGAAGGGAGACAGTCGGATGCTCTGTGTGCATCCTGTAATGAAGGAGGCGATCCACTTGAGGGAGTCTTGCTGTATACCTATGTTGTGGGTGTTGTGGGAGACTGTTGTATGCCGCGGAGAGGTTGAGCATCAGGGCCACGGTTTCTACACAGTCGAGGAGTGTTCTGATGTTGTCAGTGGCAGCGACCAGCGCCGTCTCAGTGCTGTGGTTGGTAAGGAATCCTGATCGAGAGGCGTCCAGTACATGATTTTGTTCCAGGAATTCAGTGAGCTGCTGGATTATGGCTTTCTCGAGAACTTTGGCGGGGTAGGTGAGCAGGGAGATTGGACGATAATTTTTGAGATCGCAGGGGTCAGCGGAGGCTTACTTTAAAAGGGGTCTGACATATGTGTGTTTCAATTTGTCCGGGAAGGTTGCTGTAGTGATGGAGGTGTTGAGAATTCTGGTGAGTTGTGTGCTGATAGGGTTTGTTGTGAGGTTGTAGAGGTGGTGAGAGCAGAGGTCGGTGGGCGCCCCAGAGTGGATGGAAGACATAATGGCGGAGTCGAGACCGAATTAGAAAAATGGTACTTCTTTTTATATAAATATTTAGACCAAGAACTTTAACAATACGAGAAAATCACAGTAAATGCAATATTTACAGTTGTACTCAATTACGCACAATACATTTCCTATGGAAGGAAAAAGGCAATTGGAAAATCAATGCAATGCAGTTACTTTTTGTGGTTCACCTTTTGGAATCGGAAGGTTCGGGGGCCAAAGTTCCAAAGCCAAGTCCTTGGGAGGTTCTCGGGTTTCTTGGGGAGCAAGGGGACTTTGTAGCTGGCATGCTACGAAGGTAGGGGGCCACCTGTAAAAGTAAAGCATAGGGGGAGTTGTAGCCAAGTCCAAGGATCCTCAAGGGAAAGTAAAGGTCGCAATGGCTCTGTGGCCACAGGAGCATAGCTGGTTCGAAGATGCCCCGGCCTGGCGGGCTGAGTGAAGTGAAGGTGTGCAGCTGGGCAATGGCACACAAAGAGACACCTCACGGTTGGGGTCCGGCACCTTGGAGCGACGATTCTGGAGCTGCTGAGGTGGATCTCTGGAGTCCTGATGTCTCTCGTCGGGTGCTGGCTCGCTGTAAAGTTGGAGTCTGCCTTGACTTGGCTTTGTAGGCTTTTGCAGCAGGGAGTGTGCTAAGGGAGTGTGTTAAGCCAGATGTTCCTGCTGTTCAGCTCTGGCGGGTCTTGGGGCCTCAAGACTTGGTGCAGATATTGAGCTGACCCTCCGGAGCAAGTGTACCTTCTGCTGGTACTCAAAGACGTTGGTCGAGCTGGGGAACTAGAAGACGCTGGACCGGACCTCTCTGTTTTGAGACCTGCAGCTGCAAGAAGATAGCTCCTCAATCTCAAGGGAGTCCCTTAGTGACTTGCGAAGTACTGATGACCCATACCTTAGAATTGCCCCCAGGCGTCAGGCTGGATCCGGAAAGTTTTTTCGTCGCAGTACCTCTGCGCGTCGTAAGGTGGCGTCGGTCGGCTCCGCATCCGTCGTCGCCGGGATGATGTCGCGGCAGCTACTTAGACGCGCCCCCGCGCGCTGACGTCAGTTCTTTCTTTTTCCGCGCCAGCCAGTGCAGATCCGGGAAGAGCAGTACCTCCAGTCATTTTTTGACTGACTTTTTCTCGACTTATTTTTCGAGTCTTCGACTCCTAAGGTGCACGAGGGATGCCCGGCTTCAAGCCCTGCGGTTCCTGTCATCGGATGATGTCGGTGACGGATCTGCACCGCGTGTCTCTTTTCCCTGGAGTGCGACCACCACCCCAAGTCGTGCTCCGACTGCCGGTCGATGGCGCCGAAGGCTTTGCGGGAGCGGTCCCGAAAGCTGCTTGAGCACCGGCAGTCGGCTCCGCGCCGTTCGAGGTCCCGGTCGCGAGGGAGGTCGAGGGACCGGTCGCGGAGCCATCACCATTCGTCCAAGTCTTCGAAGTCTTCGAACTCTGGGTCGGGTAAGTCGAAGCATAAGAAGTCGAAGAAGCACCGTCGCCCTTCAACTTCCCCTCGTCGGGCGTCCGCTCCGACGAGGGACGCGGGTTGTGCCCCTCCCGCGGCTCCGCGCGCAGAGCCCGACGAGTCGACTCCGCGTTTCCCTCCCTTTCCGGGACCCGAGGCGACTCCCGCCCAGCTTCGTACGTTCTACGAGGCGATGCATGCCGCATTTGGGCGGACCGAACCCGCCGGCGCGCCTTCGGGCCCCGCGGACTCTGTTGGGGGGCCTAGGCCTTCTCCGCTGTCGTCTCCGTCGCCGCAGGCCCCCCTTGGATCCGGATCGGCGCCGGTTGACCTAGTTATGCCTCCACCGGTGCCGCTTCCACCGGCACCACTACAGCGTTCGATCCGGCGCTGAGAGGAGTTTCTGTGCCCGGTTCACTCCTGGTGCCCCTTTTCAACCAGAATGGCACCCAGAGGATGAGGAGAACTGGGAGGGGTCAGGTGACCCTTTGCCTCACCAGTTGGACAGTGAACAGGACTGGAGAGAGGAACTGGGGGATGCCAGTGTTTTGGACACCTCCCCTGACCTTGGCATGTTGTCTCCTCCTACCGTGGCTACGGAGGAGGGAGCGTCATACGCAGTGGTGTTGCGTAGGGCGGCCGAGGCTCTCAACCTCGAGCTTCCTATGGTGGCGGTCAGGACTAACCTCCTGACAGAGGTGCTTCAGCCAGCTGCAAGCTCTTCGGAGCCCTTTCTGCCGTTCAATGAGTCCCTCACCGACGTCCTTTTGGGCACGTGGTCCAGGCCCAACACGGGGGCTCCCGTGGACAGGATGATTGCCCGACGCCACCGCCCGGCCCCGGGCGACCCCACTTTCCTCTCCCAACACCCCACCCTGGAGAGCTTGGTAGTCCACGCCTCCACTTCCAAAAGCGCATTCCCTACCGCTCCCCCGGAAAGGGAATCCAAGAAGCTGGACCACCTTGGGAAGAAAATTTTCTCTTCCGCCAGCTTAGGACTGCGGTCGGTAAACACAGCATGTCTCTTGGGCCGTTATTCCCACTTAGTGTGGGATACAGTGGCACAGGTGCTGCCTCAGTGTCCGGAGGAGGCCCGGACAGTGCTCTCCCAGGCTGTTACCGCCGGGAGGGATGCAGCGAAGTTTGCCATACGTTGTGGGCTGGATACCGCCGACTCTCTGGGCAGGACCATTTCAACGTATGTAGCACTTCGTCGCTACGCCTGGATGAGGTCGACTGGCTTTTCAGGGGATGTCCAGAACACCTTTAATGGACATGCCCTTTGATGGCCGTCGCCTTTTTGGCGACAAAGCAGAACGCTCTAGAGCGTTTCAAGGACTCCCGGGCTACGGCCAAGTCCTTGGGCCTCTCCACCCGCCCTGCGCAGTCTGCTTTTCGCTCCTTTTGTGGCTACGGAAGGGGTGCGCCGCTACGTCCTGCCCAGAGCCACAGGCCGCAGCAAGTTACCCAACCTTCGCGCGGCTGGGGACGTGGAAACAACCGTCGTGGTTCCGGGGGCCAGCAGGCGGGCCAGTCCACCAACCCCCCTTCCGCAGCAGCCTCCAAACCCTCCTAGTCCGACCTTTCAGGCCCATCAAACGGCAGTGGGCGGCAGGATTCGCCATCCCCTCCCCCACTGGCGCACCATCACGTCGGACAGGTGGGTTTTGCATAGTCCGAAGGGGCTACTCCCTCCCCTTCGAGACTACTCCTCCAGCCATGCCACCTCAATACCTACGCTTGTCTGAGGATCACCTGGGCCTTCTCCAACAGGATGTTTTGGCACTCTTGGCCAAGGGAGCCATCGAGCGCGTTCCTGTCCCAGAAGTAGGTCGTGGTTGCTACTCCCACTACTTTCTGGTCCCCAAAAAGGACAAGGGCCTGCGTCCTATCTTGGATCTCAGGAACGTCAACCGCTTCCTCCGGAAGGAGAAGTTCAAGATGTTGACGCTCGCTCAGGTCTTGTCTGCCCTCGACCCGCAAGACTGGATGGTAGTGTTGGACTTGCAGGACGCTTAGTTTCACATCCCCGTCCTGCCGGCCCACCGGCGTTGCCTACGGTTCACGGTAGGCCACGAGCATTTTCAGTTTACCGTGCTCCCCTTTGGCCTTACCAGCGCCCCTCGGCTGTTCACGAAAGTGATGGCGGTGGTCGCAGCTCATCTGCGCAGATCGGGGGTTTGTCTTCCCCTATCTCGACGACTGGCTGTTGAAGGCAGGCTCGCCCCAGGCAGTTGTCTCCCACCTCCAGACTACGGCCAACCTCCTGCATTCGCTGGGGTTCTCCATCAATGTGCCGAAGTCACACCTGATTCCCTCTCAGAAGCTCCTCTTCATCGGAGCGGTTCTGGACTCGACGCGGTTTCGGGTCTATCCTCCCGAACAGCGAGTCTGGGATATTCAGGCTATGATTCCGATCTTTTAGCCTCTATCCCGGGTTTTGGTCAGAATTTCTCTGAGGCTGCTGGGCCTCATGGCCTCCTGCATCCTGCTGGTCGATCATGCCAGGTGGCATATGCGGGCTCTGCAGTGGGACCTGAAGTTCCAGTGGGCGCAGCATCAGGGGAATCTGTCCGACTGCGTCCAGATCTCGGAGGGCACTGCACGTCAACTGCAGTGGTGGCTCACGAACCAGGATTGGGTCAATGGCAGATCCCTCTCCCTTCCCCAACCAGACTACACTGTGGTGACGGACGCGTCCCTTCTGGGATGGGGCGGCCACATGGGAGAGGCGGAGATCAGAGGCCTCTGGTCTCCAGCGGAGTCCGGGCTCCACATCAACCTTCTGGAGCTCTGGGCGATTCGTCTTGCACTGAAGGCATTCCTTCCCTCTGTCCGGGGAAGAGTAGGGCAGGTGTTCACGGACAACACCACCGCCATGTGGTACTGCAACAAACAGGGCGGGGTGAGGTCGTGGACCCTATGTCAAGAAGCCCTCCGCCTCTGGACATGGCTGGAACATCAGGGCATATCCCTGGTGGTTCAACACCTGGCAGGTTCCCTGAACGCCAGGGCGGACGAACTCAGCCGCAGGTGCATGATGAATCACGAATGGCGTCTTCACTCGGAGGTGGTGCAAGGTCTCTTTCAGCAATGGGGAGAGCCTTGGTTAGATCTATTCGCCACCGAAGAAAACGCGCAATGTCAGCAATTCTGCGCGTTGGAATTTCCAAGGCGGCACTCGCTAGGCAACACTTTTCGTCGCAAGTGGAGTTGCGGTCTGTTGTACGCCTTCCCGCCTATACCACTTCTGCCCAGAGTGCTGAAGAAGATCAGGCGCGACCAGGCCCAAGTTATTCTTGTGTCTCCGGATTGGGCACGAAGAGTCTGGTATCCCGAGCTGCTCAACATGGCCCTCGTTGTAACGACTTGCGTTGTTAAAACCGCGATCTAATGGCATGCGATGTAATGCATGCATGGTATCGTCATACATCCGGTTTTATGCCTGCACAAGAGGTTGCCCTGCTATGGAGCTACTTTCCTTTTCACCATCTGCCACTATTGTACAGTTCAGGTAAGGATATTTTTTTAAAATATTTTTAGTTTTTGTACATGTACAATGAGTCCCTTACCTTCAGGAGGGGCTCCATTGGTTCCTGACTGGGATCTTTCCCTCCATTTTTATTATATAAGTAGGGGATGGGGTATTTATATCCTCCTCTCAGTGCTGGTTTGGTTTGCAGTTTATCAATATACTGCAGTAGGAAGGCTTATTGTCCTCTGACTTTTTGTTGGCTAGTAAATGCTTTTTCCAGAGTTTGGATCTCAAAGGCATGATGTTTCTTCATCTGACATGATAGCCTGTTTATGAACTATTGTATTTAAACCTCCATGCTGTCTCCTCTCGGGTTGCAAGTTATGTCTCTTTTGTTGCTAGTGTGTGGCTGGGTATCAGTTTCATGGTGGTTTGCCTTGCCCTAAGGGAAATGAAGCTTAAGATGCCTGACATTTTTTTGGTGACGACATGGCTTCAGCAGGGTTTGTGTAGGTCATTTGAGGGGGAGGATATGGGGAGAGATTTCTTAAAGAGTTCTGTAATGTGACATTTGGGGAGGCACCAGTGTGCAGTTGGAACTGTGCTGTCACCTACCAGTGCTGGAAAGCCATTTCAACTTTTCTAAATCTAATGTGATGAGATTCTTAAGGTGACAAATCAGCAGGCAAGTAGAGTATTCACAAGAAGGAAGATGTTACTCTGTAAGCATCTGTTTGTGGCATGTAGTGCTGTAGATTCACATGCTGTGCATACTCCTCCCTCTAGTGTTGGGCTCAGACATGTACAACGTGTTTTTCTTCGAAGAAGTTTTTTTGAGTTACGAGGTATAGTGACTCAACTTATCTCTGCTAATGCGCATGGGCTCCTTTGTTTAACTGTTGTTCTGCACGGAGAGCGAAGATGTAGTTGGAGCGTAGAGAATACAGAGAAGATGACAATGCAAAGTAAAGGTAAAAAGATATAACTGTAGGAGACTGGCTTAGTATATGGTGCACACTTATTTAAGTGGAGCACCCTGCATTAATGGTCTTAGACAACCTTAGAAAGCTCTCTAAGTGGTAGCTGTGGAGAGCAGCCTTCAGGCTTAGTCCAGAAGGAGTGGGAAGCAGCTTGTTTTACCGGTACTAATCATATAGTGTAGGTTAAGTGAAAAAGACCCACACAGTGTAATTATAAAAAATATGTATTTATTATAAACACTAACACATTGCAATGTCTCCACCCAGGAGATATAATCACAATACTTCAGTAATAGAACAGGTAAGTAGCGCTAATACACAGTGGTCTCCAGGGAGAGACCATACCATATACCAATAAAGTGGAATGTGACCCACGACCGAAGTCAAGACTGGACCCAGAAGACCTAAAAGAGCCAGGGACCTAAGGAACCCCAAGGAGGCCGTGTGCAAAGTGGAAACACGACCCATTGCTCAGTACAAGTCAATGGGGAAGTCGCAGTTGCAGTTTTCAAGAAAGATCCTTCCCAGAGGACCCTGAAGAAACCCCGTGGAAGATGGAAGGTTTGAGAGTCATCCCACCCGTGGATACCCCAGGAACCAGAATACCTACACCAGGGAAGCCGGGTGCATAGGTGCGAAGTGACGTCGGAAACCGCTGTAGACCACAATGGAGGACTTCAGTAAAGATGCCGCTGGCGAAGAAGGTGAAAGAGTCCAGTGGAATCCAAGGGTGGATTCAGGAAGAGAGGTACATGCAAGCAGATGAGACCGAGTCTATACCACTCAGGAGTGACCAGGAGGCATGGAAAACGAATGCCCACCGATGTTGGAAGATGCAGGAGAGTTGACGGTGACCTTGGTGCTGTAGCTGTGCGGACCAGGCAATGCTGTGGAAGACCAGGCGCTGTTCAGAAGCTGTCCCACATCGGATGTCAAGAGCCAGGGGGTCGGTGTCCGGCAGGGGCACCAAAAAAGCCTTGGCAACTGCAACAGACGTGGCAGACGAACAAGGTGCAGTGTCGGGACCAGCAAGGTCCAAGGGACTCACCAAGTGCAGGTAATTCAGAGTAGGCCTCGAGCAAGCAGGGGAGCCCACGGAGGACAAAGAAGACCCTTGAGAGGACCCACAGGTCCGAGGCAGAGGAACCGCAAGAGGACCTCGAGCAGCTCACCAATGATGCAGGTCCACGGTGAAGATCTTGATAGCAAAAGATGCTCGAGGCTGGAGCTTCTTGGAGTTTTAAGATCTCTGGAGAAGAGTCAACACGCCTTGGCAACGGCAAGTCGACACGGTGCACAGAGGTACTGCTCCAGCGGTTCCGACGAGGGATAGTGACTTCAAACTTGCTGAGAAAACAGTGTAGGCCTCAATGGATTTGCAGAACCACCACCTGTGTTGCTGAGCCTTTCGGAGTCCGTGGGACGTCAGGAGCAGCAGACCGGTTAGCTTAGTTGCGGTGCCGGCAGATGCAGGAGAGTGACTCCTTCACTCCAAGGGAGATTCCTTCAGGTGTCCTGGATGCCCACAGGCCTGGAGAAGAACCTGTTTGGAGCACAGGCACAGATGACGCAGAAGACTGGCAGGACGACGAGACCAGGAGCAGCAGGAATCTTCTAGATGCAGTCTCGGTTCCCAAAGCGAAGTCCAACGAAGTCCAGAGTGCCCAGACGGTTCAAGATGAAGTAGTTTTGGATCTGAATCTTGTGCCACGACGAATCTCAAGAGCCACCCACAGGTAAGCCCTTAAGTACCCAAGGGAAAGGGTTGGGACGATTCAGGGGTCCCTCCCAGAGGAGGCGATGGACATTGGGAAGGATACTCCCATGTCTTTTGTCCTGTTTCACACCAGAGCGGGAGCCAACGGCTCCCTGAACTAGTTCCAGCTGGAGTATGCAAGGAGGGCACCAAATGTGCCCTTCAAAGCAGTTTATTGGCGCTGGCAAGCACCCCCCCCTATCCCAATTCACTAAGTCCTGTCTGGGAGGTGATCACACCTTCCTGTGACAGGAAACCTATTGTTCTACCTTCCCCAGCTTGAGCTTGGCTCAGCAGCAGGAGGGCAGATTTGTGTCTGTGGTCAGCAGCAGCCATAGCTTGCTGTCAGACTCTGGAAGACTGGTACCTGGAGCACCGAAGGCTTCCTGGAGGAGCCCCACAGTGCATGGAATCATACCTCCAACACGGTTTATGGTATTGGGGTATGATTCAAACATGTTTGATTCCAAACATGCCAGGGTTTGTTGCAGCCAGTTTAGAGAGAGCCATCGCATAATGACGCATGCCACTCTATGTATCGTAATGGCTGACGCACTTACACGCCTGGAGAATGGACTCCGGGGTGTGTAGGGGTGTCCTGCTCAGGCAGGGGCACCCTCACACTTATAACCAAGCTCCCTGCCTTCAGGATTGAAAGGCTTGCCTTAGGGGTGACTTATAGGTTTTAAGTGTAGTGACCTCAGATATAAGAAAACATATCTGCTGTAAGTGGTGCTAGCACCAGCTTACATGTAGTCACAATTTGAGTGGTCTCCCACGGGTGGCATAATACATGCTTCAGCCCATGGGCGACCTCTGGTGTACCTATGCCCTGGGTACCTTAGTACCATATACTAGGGACTTACAAGGGTATACCAGTAGCCAATCTGGGGGTACCCAAGTACTCACCATGGTCCAATTTAGGGAGGAAGCACAGAGACTGGGGTCCTGATTAGCAGGATCCCAGTCACACTAGTCAGAAAACATGACACCAGCACAAAGTGGGGGTAACCATGAAAGCAGATCCTACTTTCCTGCACAACCCCCCTCCCAAACGTAAGGAGATGAGACTAATCTTGCCCTGTTGAGTCTTCTAAGTGGAAATATCTGGAGAGTCCATCGGCTTTGGCATGGTTACTCCCAGGTCTATGTTCCACTGAATAGTCCATCCCCTGTAGGGAAATGGACCACCTCAAAGGTTTGGGATTTACACCCTTCATTTGTTTAAGCCATAAGAAGGGCTTATGGTCTGTCTGAACAAGGAAGTGAGTACCAAACGGGTATGGCCTCAACTTCTTCAAGGCCAAGACCACAGCAAAGGCCTCCCTCTCTATAGCTGATCAACGTTTCTCCCTGGGGGTCAACCTTCTGCTTATAAAAGCTACTGGTTGGTCCTGGCCCTCTGCATTCAGTTGTGACAAAACCGCTCGTACCCCTGTCTCAGAAGCATCTGTCTGGACAATGAAGGTTTTGAAATAATCAGGACTTTGCAATATGGGAGCAGTGCACATGGCCTGCTTCAGGTCATCAAATGCCTTTTGACAGCTAACTGTCCACTGAACTTTCTTTGGCATTTTATTGGAGGTGAGATCATTAAGAGGAGTCACAATGGACCCATACCCCTTAACAAACCTCTTATAGTACCCAGTCAGGCCGAAGACAGCTCTGACCTGAGTCTGGGTAGTGGGAGCAAACCAAGTATACAACCTTGCTCTGCCCTATCTCGCACTTGGTGGCCTTGATAGTGAGGCCTGCCTTTTGCATGTCCTCCAGAACATTTCTGAGGTGGACCATGTGATCCTCCCAGATGGAGCTAAAGACAGCAATATCATCTAGACATGCTGCACAATAGGCTTCCAGGCCTGTTAGGACGTTGTTCACCAACCTCTGGAATGTGGCAAGTGCATTCTTCAAGCCAAAAGGCATCACAATAAATTGATAATGCCCACTGGGGGTTGAGAATGCTGTTTTTGGCTTGGCATCCTCCGTTTGATTTGCCAGAAGTCAGGTCAAATGTACTCCGATATTTGGCCGAGGCCAAAGTAGCTATGAGCTCATCTGCCTTTGGAATGGGATGGGCATCAGTTCTAGTGACTCCATTGAGGCCTCTGTCATCCACACAAAACCTCATCTCTCTTGCCATCTTTGGTGTGAGGTTTTGGTACAAGGACTACTGGACTAGCCCAAGGGCTATCTGACGGCTCAATGACCCCCCATCACAGCATCTTCTGGACTTCAGTCCTGATGCAGTCTCTGACATGGTCAGGCTGCCTGTAAATTTTGTTCTTCACAGGCAGACTGTCACCTGTGTCCACTTCATGGGTACACCAGGTGGTTTGACTGGGTGTCAAGGAGAACATGTGTTTGAACTGATTGAGGACTTTCCTGCAATTGGCTTGCTGCTGGTCAGTGAGGCTGCCTGCCAAGGCTACTCCTTCAACTGACCCATCAACAGGGTTCAGAGAGAGAGGAGATCATGGAGAGGGTCACTCTCTTCCCTCCTGTCCCTCATCAGTGGCCATGAGCAAGCTCATGTCAGCCCTGTCTACAAAAGGTTTTAGGCGGTTCACATGAAATACCCTGTGGGGACTTCTTGGAGTACCTAGGTCAACCAAGTAGGTGACCTCACCTTTTTTCTCGAGGATTGTGTGGGGGCCACTCCATTTGTCTTAGAGAGCTGTGGGGCCACAGGCTCCAACAACCAAACTTTCTGTCCTGGCTAGTAAACAGTCAGTACAGCTTTTTGGTCATGCCAAGCTTTCTGAAGCTCCTGGCTGGCCTCAAGATTTTTGCTGAACTTCTTCATATACTCAGCCATACGGGAAGGCAGGCCAAGGAGATGGTTCACAATATCCTGTTTAAGAGGTTTGAGATGTTGCTACCAGCCCTCCTTAACCAGACACAATGGACCCCCTAACTGGATGCCCAAACAGTAGTTCAAATGGGCTGTAACCAACCCCCTTCTGTGGAACCTCTCTGTAGGCAAAGCGAAGGCAGGATAGTAAGACATCCCATTTTTGCCTAAGCTTTTCTGGGAGTCCCATGATCATACCCTTTAGGGTCTTGTTGAACCTTTCAACTAGCCCATTGCACTGTGGATGGTAGGGTGTGGTAAACTTATAGTTTACTCCACACTCTTTCCACAGTGAAGTGATGTAACTAGACATGAAGTTTGTACCTCTGTCTTTTAAGACCTCCTTAGGGAAGCCCACTCTGGAAAAGATTCCCAGGAGGGCCCTAGCCACCACAGGAGCTGTGGTGGTCCTAAGGGGAATAGCTTCTGGATACTTAGTGGCATGGTCCACCACCACTAGTATATAACTGTGTCCAGATGCTGTTGGAGGGTTCAAGGGACCAACAATGTCTATCCCTACCCTCTCAAAGGGAACCTGAACCACTGGGAGTGGAATTAAGGGGGGCTTTGTAGTGCCACCTGACTTACCACTGGCTTGGCAAGTGACACAGGAGCGACAAAACTTCTTGGTGTCTTCAGACATATGGGGCCATTGAAAATGAGGGACAATCCTGTCCCAAGTTTTGCTTTGCCCGAGATGTCCTGCAAGGGGAATGTCATGTGCTAGGGATAGAAGAAAGCCCCTGAACTTCTGAGGTATTTCTAACCTCGTGGTGGCACCAGGCTTCGGGTCTCTACCTTCAGAAAACAGAAGCCCATCTTCCCAATAGATCCTGTGGGACCCACTGACACTCCCTGCTTCCTCAGCAGCAGCTTGCTGTCTGAGCTGTTCAAGAGAGGGGCACGATTTCTGCTCCAAACTCAAGTCTGCCCTGGAAGGTCCCCCTGCCTCCAAGAACTCTGCCTGGTCAGGCCCAAGTTCCTCTGGGACAGTTCCTTCACAGTGACTGAGATAATCTCCCTCAGGAGACTGATCCTCACTGGGAGTTTGAGAGGAGGATACCTTTTTACCCTTCCGGCTCCTTCTCTTAGGAGCCAGCTGGTCCATTCTTCCAGGATCCAGTGCTCCCTCAGTGCTAAGCTGTTTGGCCTGAGCCCTGGCGACAGCAAATGCACTGGCAGAGACGCTCATCATCTCTGCATGTGTCCTGAACTCCACTTCAGACCAGGCTAAAGTTTCTAGATCATTGCCCAACAGACAATCTACAGATAGGTCTGGAGAAACCACAACTCTTTTAGGGCCAGTTACCCCTCCCCAGCTGAGATTCACGACTGCCAAGGAATGATCAGTCCTGACATTGCTAGTTTTGGTTACTTGGTACAACTGACCAAGTATGATCTGATCAGGGGTCACAAGTTTCTCTGTCACCATGGTGACACTGGCCCCCTGTGTTCCTGTAAGCCATAGCTTCTTTTCCATTCATTAAAGGCTGTTGTCTCTACTTGCCCACGTTAGTGGGACTTACTAGTAAGATGGCAAGATCTATGCCACCATCACAGACGAGGACAGCTTGAATGGGAGTTCTGACTAGGCCAGAACCCACTTCAGAGCCCACGGTTAACCCTACTAATCCCTTGGTTGTTGTATTACAACTTGTACTGTTGCTAGGGCTAGCAGTTGCCTTGGGAGCATTGGTTGTAGCTTCCTTGGCCTTAGGACAATCAGCATCTCTTGTCCAATGAGTTTTAACTGTACATAAATAACACCAAGATTTTTTACCCTCCTTGGAGTTTTGGGACTCACCCCCAGGTACAGGTTTTTGTGGACTTTGAGAAGACTCCTTTTTATCTTTCCCCTTGTCCTCACCCTTCTCTTGGGTTTTTGAAGAATCTTGCTTTTTCTGGTCCCCTCCACCTCCATGGTTTTTCTGCTTAACCCTGGTGCCGGCCCATTTGTCTGCATTCTTTCCCAATTCTTGGGGGGAGAGGTCAGATCAGAGTCCACCAGGTACTGGTGCAGTAGTTGATTTTGACAATTATTATGGATGTGCTCCCTCATCAACAAATTATACAATCTCTCATAGTCCTGTACCTTGCTTCCATGAAACCAGCCTTCCAGAGCCTTAATAGCATTGTCTATTAAATCAACCCAGTCTTAAGTGTGTGCCTTCTGGGTGTCTCTGAACTTGATCCTGCACTGTTCAGTGGTTAAGCCAAACACATCTATGAGGGCACTCTTCAAGACTGAGTAATTGTCAGCATCCTCTTCTCTAACAGTGAGGAGCTTGTCTCTACCTTTGTTAGCAAAGGAGAGCCACAGGATAGCTGCCCACTGCCCTTGAGGGACCTTCTGAACTTTACATGCCCTCTCCAAGGCAGTGATCCATTTATGGATATCATCCCCCTATTGGTAAGGAGGGACTATCCTGCTCATGCTCCTAGTGTCAAAGGATGGTTCCCTGATTCTAGGTACACTATTGCTGCTACCATGGGACCCTAGTCCCATATTCTTCCAAGCGTTCTGTACTTTCAGGGTCTCCTTGTCAAGGGCCAACTGATCTTGCCTGAGCCTAACTCTCTCAAGTTTGATCAGGTGGTACTCCCTCTCTAAGGAGTCCTCCCTCTTGCTAGAGATGGAGGTTCCTATGGAATTATTGGAAGCATTGGACTCTGCAGAGGATGACCTAGACCTCCACTGCCTACTCTGAACCCTCCCAGGAGGATTAAAGGGGAACCTACCTCTAGAGACACCCTCTGTGCCATCTGCACTATAAGGGATCAGAATTTACCAGTGTGGAGTCCCCAGACTCCTCCTGGCCATACTCAGAATTAAGGTCACTAGGGGGAACCCCACCTGACCTCTCCTCTGGAGCATCCCCACCCACATTGTCCTGTTCCTCTGGCCTGTCAGGATTCTGGAGGTCATCTTGGATAAGTAACTCTAATAGATGCTTTGTGGTGTGGTTGGTACCTGCCTTTATCTTTCTAGAACTACACAGGGTCCTTAGTTCCTGGAACTTAAGACCACTGTATCTAGAGGCTTGGGAGCCACTGGGATCCCCAACCTAAAGACATGGTGACTAGGTGTAGTGTGGTGTTGCACCTACCTACCCTAGTGAAAACTAAACTTCCTAAGATTGGAGCAAGGGTTGTGCTAGACCCTTAACAACCAATCTAAAAGTTCAGTAGAATTTTCTTTCTATAAAAATATTATATGTGCCTAATGCTAGTGATGGTTTTTCAATTAATCCACACCTAGATTAGCTGGTAAAACAGTGTGGGAATAAATCCCAACCGCTGCACACCAATGTAGGAGGCTGGCCTAGTACATACCAGGGAGGAGAGTGGGCACATTTGAATCAACAGCACTACATGCTACGAATAGATGCTTACAGCGCAAGTAACATTTTCTACTCGTGGCATGTGTAGTTGTAGATATACATGCGGTGCATAGAATGTAAAACAGTCCTCCCAAAAGCGGTGGCTTAGCCTGAGGATGTTGCAGAGGATTCGGTAAAGTATACTTAGGACAGCCTGGCCAACAATAGCTTATTGGCAGGCCAAGACATCCACACAATAATGTTTAGTGAATGTCTGAGGGGTGGGCCATGGAGCTGCTTTACATATGTCAGCTAGAGGTATGTTACCCAAGAAAGCCATCAAAGCTCCTTTGTTGTGAGTGGAGTGTAGCCTAGGAATGATGCTTGGGGATCTTTTTTCTTTGGCGTAACAGGTCTGTATGCACGTAACAAGCCAACGTGCATCACCTTCTTTAGAAATAGCTTGCCCCTTGTGTGATTTTGAAAAAGACACAAAGAGCTGTTGTGTCTTACGAAAGGGTTTTGTCCTGTCAATGTAATACATGAGTGCCCTTTTGACATCCAAGGTATGGAGAGCGTGGCCTGCTACAGACTCTGGGTTCCAGATTTACTAGATTATCACGCAGCTCAGTGCAGCAGTCACAAATGCTGTGCTGCGTCAGAAGGAGAGCGCAGGAGAGCGCCATATTTACAGGAATACAAGACTCTCCTCCCCTTAGCACCAGCACAGAAATGTGCTGCTGTGCACCACAGACCCACCTTTGCACCATAGTGCAAGGGTGTCTCCGTGAGTCTAGCATAGGTTTTGTACTGAAAGGATAGCCTTCCAGTACAAAATACTATGCTTAGACTAACATCTAAAGAAACCGTTATAGATTCCTTACCTTAGAATTACCCCCAGGCGTCAGACTGGATCCGGAGAATTTTTCGGCAGCAGTACCCCTGCACGTCGAAAGGTGGAGTCAGTTGGCTCCGCGTTCGTCGTTGGCGTCGTGGCCGCCGGGATGACGTTGTGGTAGCTACTTAGATGCCACCCTCGCGCGCTGACGTCAGTTCTTTCTTTTTCCCCGCCAGCCAGCGCAGATCGGGAGAGAGCGGTACCACCAGTCACTTTTTGTCGACACCGTTTTGAGTCTTCGACTCCTGGTGCACGTTAGGGATGCCCGGCTTCAAGGCTTGCGGTTCCTGTAGCCGACTGATGTCGGTGACTGATCCGCACCACGTGTGCCTCTTTTGCTTGGAGCGCGACCATGACCCCAAGTCGTGCTCCGACTGCCAGACCATGGCACCGAAGTCTTTGCAGGAGCGGTCCCGAAAGCTTCTGGAGGCCCGGCAGTCGGCTCCGTGCCTTGTGAGGTCCCGGTCGCGTGGGAGGTTGAGGGACCGGTCGCGGAGTCACCATCATTCTTCCTCCAAGTCTTCGCACTCTGGGTCAGGTGAGTCGAAGCACAAGAAGAAGTCGAAGAAGCGTCGTCGCTCTTCGACTTCTCCCCGTCGGTTGGCCGACGCGACGAGGGATGCAGGTGGTGCCCCTCCCGCAGCTCCGCGTGCGGAGCCTGTAGGGTCGACTCAGAGTTTCCCCCCCCCCTTCCCGGGAGCTGGAGCGACCCCTGCCCAGCTTCGTCAGTTTTACGAAGCGATGCATGCCATCTTTGGGCAGTTCGACTCCGCCGGTGCACCTTCGGGCCCCGCGGACTTGGCTCGGGGCGCTGGGGCATCGATGCCGGCGGCTCCATCCCCGACGCCTCAGGGCCTCCTTGGATCCAGGCCTGGATCCGGATTGGCGCCGGTCGACCTGGTTACGCCTCCCCCGGCGCCGATTCCACCGGCACCACCTCCATCACCGACGCCGGTTGTGTCCCCAGCCGGCGTCGACCCCGGCCTCCACCTCGAGGGAGACACGGAGCCGGACTGACGTCGACCAACACTGGATCCGGCACCAACGGGTACTTTTGTGCCCCTGTTCTACCCTGACTCTTTGAGACCAGATTGGCAGCCAGAAGAGGGTGAGGAGGACTGGGAGGGGTCTGGAGACCCTTTAACTGACCAGTTGGATGAACCGGACTGGAAAGAGGAACTGGGGGAAGCTAGTGGTCTGGATACCACACCAGACCTTGGTATGTTGTCTCCTCCTACTGTGGCTACGGAGGAGGGAGCGTCTTACACCGTGGTGTTGCTTAGGGCGGCCGAGGCCCTCGAGCTACCTACGGTGGCAGTCAGGACTAACCTCCTGACTGAGGTGCTTCAACTGGCTGCAAGCTCTTCGGAGCCCCTGCTACCGTTTAATGAAGCCCTCACGGACATCCTTTTGGGAACCTGGTCCAGGCCCAACACAGGGGCTCCTGTGGATAGGATGGGTGCCGGACGCCTCCGCCCGGCCCCGGGCGACCCCACTTTCCTCACCCACCACCCCACCCCTGAGAGCTTGGTGGTCCAAGCCTCCACCTCCAAAGGCGCATTCCCTAACGCACCACCTGATAGGGAATCCAAGAAGCTGGACCATCTTGGGAAGAAGATGTTTTCTTCCTCCAGCTTGGGACTGCGGTCGGTAAACACCGCATGTCTGTTGGGCCGTTACACCTACTCTGTGTGGGATACGCTTGCGCAAGTGCTGCCTCAGTGCCCGGAGGAGGCCCGGGTCGTACTCTCCTGTGCAATTGCCGAAGGGAGAGACGCAGCAAAGTTTACCATCCGCTGTGGGCTGGATACCGCCGACTCACTAGGCAGGATGATTTCAACGTCGGTAGCCCTTCGACGCTACGCCTGGTTGAGGTCGACTGGTTTTTCAGGGGATGTCCAATCCCCCCTTATGGACATGCCCTTTGATGGCCGTGGCCTATTCGGTGACAAGGCAGAAAATGCGCTGGAGCGCTTTAAGGACTCTCGGGCTACGGCCAGGTCCTTGAGCCTCTCCACCACCCACCCTGCACAGTCTGCTTTTCGCCCCTTTCGTGGCTACGTAAGGGGTGCCCCGCCAAGTCCCGCCCAGAGCCACAGGCCGGCTCAAGCTGTTCAGCCCCAGCGCGGCCGGGGACGTGAGAACCACCGCCGTGGTCCAGGGGGCCAGCGGGCGGGCCAGTCCACCAGAGCCTCCTCTGCAGCAGCCTCCAAACCCTCCTAGTCCGACCTTTCAGGGCCACCAATCGCCAGTGGGCGGCAGGATTCGCCATCACTTCCCCCACTGGCACACCATCACGTCGGACAGGTGGGTTTTGCAAATAGTCCGAAGGGGCTACTCCCTCCCTTTCGAGACTGCCCATCCATGCATGCCACCTCAGTACCATTGCATGTTGGAGGATCATCTGGCCCTTCTCCAACAGGAAGTTTCGGCACTCTTGGCAAAGGGTGCCATCGAGCGAGTTCCTGTCCCAGAAGTAGGTCGTGGTTGCTATTCCCACTACTTTCTGGTGCCCAAGAAGGACAAAGGCCTGCGTCCTATCTTGGATCTCAGGAACGTCAACCGCTTCCGCCGGAAGGAGAAGTTCAAAATGTTGACATTAGCTCAGGTCCTGTCTGCCCTAGACCCTGGAGACTGGATGGTAGCGTTGGACTTGCAGGGCGCTTATTGTCACATCCCTGTCCTGCCGGCCCACCGGCGTTACCTGCGGTTCACGGTAGGCCACGAGCACTTTCAGTTTACCGTGCTCCCCTTTGGCCTTACAAGCGCCCTTCGGGTGTTCATGAAAGTGATGGTGGTGGTCGCAGCTCATCTGCGCAGATCAGGGGTTCCAGTCTTCCCCTATCTCGATGACTGGCTGTTGAAGGCGGGCTTGCCCCAGGCTGTCGTCTCCCACCTCCAGACTACGGCCGACCTCCTGCATTCGCTGGGGTTCTCTGTCAGCGTGCCGAAGTCACACCTGACTCCCTCTCAGAAGCTCCTCTTCATCGGAGCGGTTCTGGACACGATGCAGTTTCGGGTTTATCCTCCCGAACAGCGAGTCCGGGATATTCGGGCTATGATTACGATCTTTCAGCCTCTGTCCCGGTTTTCGGTCAGAATGACCCTGAGGCTGCTGGGCCTCATGGCCTCCTGCTGGTGGATCATGCCAGGTGGCATATGCAGGCTCTGCAGTGAGACCTGAAGTTCCAGTGGGCACAGCATCAGGGGAATCTGTCCGATTGCGTCCAGATCTTGGAGGGCACTGCATGACAATTGCAGTGGTGGCTAACGAACCGGGATTGGGTCAACGGCAGATCCCTCTCCTTTCCCCAACCAGAGTTCACAGTGGTGACAGATGCATCACTGCTGGGATGGGGCGGCCACATGGGAGAGGCGGAGATCAGAGGCCTCTGGTCTCCGGCAGAGTCCGGGCTCCACATCAACCTTCTGGAGCTTCGGGCGATCCGTCTTGCACTGAAGGCATTCCTTCCCTCTGTCCGGGGAAGAGTGGTGCAGGTGTTCACGGACAACACCACCGCCATGTGGTACTGCAACAAACAGGGCGGGGTGGGGTCGTGGAACCTATGTCAAGAGGCTCTCCGTCTCTGGAAATGGCTGTAATATCAGGGCATTTCCCTGGTGGTTCAACACCTGGCAGGTTCTCTGAACGCCAGGGCGGACGAACTCAGCTGCAGGTGCATGATGGATCACGAATGGCGTCTTCACTCCGAGGTCTCAACTGGAAGTCATTAAAACATAGCTGTTTTAAACATAGTGAAATAAATCACATAGGGAGGGGGAGAAGAAAGGGAGACCACAAGGGGCAGGGATTTTGGAGAAGAATTGTATTTGTAAGCAGTTATTACAGCACTACAGTACAAATCAAAGTACAGGTGACCATAACACACAAGTGAGCACTGGGCGTGCTAGTGAACGGCGCAGTGACAAAAGAGTGAAGAACGGCGTGAATGGCGCGAGTATTGTGAAGGTAACAATGTGGTCAAAGAAACAAAAAGATTATATACAGTGTAGGTTTTTTAACAATGAATAAATTGACCACAGCAATGCCAAAGTTCTTTGCTGGGGGGTCGACGGCGTTTCAGCCTGATTGATTCCAGGCCATCATCAGGACAATGGTCACAATTTTTCTAAAAGTGCTGAATATAGCATGAATTAGATCAGAAAGTCCAGGCAAGACAGGGTCAAGGTTGATTTGGAGATGAGGCGCAGCGTCAAGTCAGCGCGTGATTAATCCTAATCAATGCAGAGGAGCCGGCATGGAGTAATTGGTGTGCCGATCCGGAGGGGATCAAGGCGGTACTGTAGGTTCCAGTTACCGGGTGGGAGGAAGCAATCTGAATGGAAAAGAACTGGACTGCGGCGTTGCGGGAGGGTCCGCGATGGATTGTGCCGTGGGACTCGAATTAATCTGAGGTTGTAGGTCGGGCGAATGAAGCGCCTGACCTACAACCTCAGATTAATTCGAGTCCCACGGCGCGATCCATTGCAGACCCTCCCGCAACGCCGCCGGCCGCAGTCCAGTTCTTTTCCATTCAGATTGCTTCATCCCACCCGGTAACTGGAACCTACAGTACCGCCGTGATCCCCTGCGGATCGGCACACCAATTACTCCAAGCCGGCTCCTCTGCATTGATTAGGATTAATCACGCGCTGACTTGACGCTGCGCCTCTTCTCCTCCAAATCAACCTTGACCCTGTCTTGCCTGGACTTTCTGATCTAATTCATGCTATATTCAGCACTTTTAGAAAAATTGTGACCATTGTCCTTGATGATGGCCTGGAATCAATCAGGCTGAAACGCCGTCGACCCCCCAGCAAAGAACTTTGGCATTGCTGTGGTCAATTTATTCATTGTTAAAAAACCTACACTGTATATAATCTTTTTGTTTCTTTGACCACATTGTTACCTTCACAATACTCGCGCCATTCACGCTGTTCTTCACTCTTGTGTCACTGCGCCGTTCACTAGCACGCCCAGTGCTCACTTGTGTGTTATGGTCACCTGTACTTTGATTTGTACTGTAGTGCTATAATAACTACTTACAAATACAATTCTTCTCCAAAATCCCTGCCCCTTGTGGTCTCCCTTTCTTCTCCCCCTCCCTATGTGATTTAATTCATTATGTTTAAAACTGCTATGTTTTAATGACTTCCAGCTGAGACGTTGTTGTTTGGTACAAACTATTGCCCGGTCTCCTCTGGGAAAACGGGCCTACTCCTGTTTTTTTGTTTCTTTTCTTTTTTTTTCTTTTCACTCAGAGGTGGCGCAATGTCTCTTTCAGCAGTGGGGAGAGCCTTGGTTAGATCTATTCGCCACTGAAGAGAACGCGCAATGTCAGCAGTTCTGCGCGTTGGAATTTCCAAGGTGGCACTCGCTAGGCGACGCTTTTGGTCGCGAGTGGAGTTGAGGTCTTCTATACGCCTTTCCGTCTATACCACTTCTGCCCAAAGTGCTGAAGAAATCAAGCGCGACCGGGCCCAAGTCATCCTTGTGGCTCCGGATTGGGCACGAAAAGTCTGGTATCCCGAGCTACTGCACATGGCCATCGATCCGCCGATACGACTGCCTCTTCGGGAGGATCTTCTGTCACAGCAGCAGGGGACGGTCCTCCACCCAAACCTGTCCAGCCTCCACCTCCTTGCGTGGAGATTGAGCGGCGACAGTTGACAGCTTTTGACCTTCCTCCCGAAGTCTGTGATGTTATCTTGGCAGCCAGGCGTCCCTCCACCAAGACGGTATATGCCTGCAGATGGCACAAATTTGTGGCATGGTGCACAGCAGGCTGTGGATCCCCTCTCTGCCCCTCTTTCTGAGGTTCTCTTGTTCCTTCTTTCTTTGGCCCAGCAGGGCTCTGCTCTGGGCACTCTTAAGGGCCATCTCTCTACCATTTCAGCCTTTCTTAGGCTTCCTGATCAGCCTTCTCTTTTCAAGTCCCCTGTTGTAAATCACTTCCTTAAGGGCATTACTCATCTTTTTCCTTCTGTTCCCTTCGTAATGCCTCAGTGGGACTTGAGCTTGGTACTTGCATATCTTATGTGTGCTCCCTTTGAGCCGTTACATAACTGTCCTCTCAGGCTTCTGACTTTGATAACTGCCTTTCTGGTGGCTATCACCTCTGCGCGCAGGGTGAGTGAGCTCCAAGCTCTTTCTTCCAAACCTCCTTTTCTGGCTGTTCATCCGGACAAGGTCGTCCTCAGAACTAGACCTTCCTTCCTTCCCAAGGTGGTTACTTCTTTTCACATTGGTCAAACCATCACTTTGCCCGCATCCTTCAAAGGAGGAAGAGAGGCTCCACCGTCTGGATCCAAAACGTGCGCTTTCATTCTATTTGGATCGCACCAAACAATTCCGGGTGGATGACCAGCTCTTTGTTGGCTACGTGGGCGCCAAGAAAGGGCGGGCCGTGCACAAGCGGACCATCTCCAGGTGGGTCGTTTTGTGCATCAAAGCTTGCTATTCTTTGGCAAAGAAGGAGCCTTCAGAGGGACTGCGTGCCCATTCCACCAGGGCGACGGTAGCTACCACTGCTTTGGAACGGGGAGTCCCCCTTAATGACATCTGTCAGGCAGCTACGTGGGCATCTCTGCACACGTTCACCAAACACTACTGCCTGGACAGCCAAGTCCGGAGAGACCGCTTCTTTGGCCGTTCTGTTCTCCAGGACTTTCTGGTGTGAATTTAGTTCGCAGACCCACCTCCGGGGTTGGTATTGCTGGGGTATCTATTCTAAGGTAAGGAATCTATAACTAACTGTTTCTTTCAGATGAACAAGTTACTTACCTTCGGTAACGATATATCTGTAAGAAACATAGGTTAGTTATAGATTCCTTACCGCCCCACCCATCCTCCCCGTTCTGCGAACTGATTTCTAGGGTTAAGGACTTCCTTTCAGGGCCCTAATCTTGTGCACCAGTGGTCAGTGTCTTGCATGGCTCTGCGCTTCTGGCGTGGAATGTCGTGTATAAAGAACTGACGTCAGCACGCGAGGGCAGCGTCTAAGTAGCTACCGTGACATCATCCCGGCGACCACGAGGCCAACGACGAGCGTGGAGCCGACCGACGCCACCTTTTGACGCGCAGGGGTACTGCTGACGCAAAATTCTCCGGATCCAGTCTGACGTCTGGGGGTAATTCTAAGGTAAGGAATCTATAACTAACCTATGTTTCGTACAGGTATATTGTTACCGAAGGTAAGTAACTTGTTGTTTAATCATTTTCCCACTTTGTATGTGTACTGTACAGTGTAGCACACATGCAAAGTCTGAAAAGAAAGGAGAAATGAAAGCATTTCTCCTTCACAGCACCTATTTTAAATGTGCGCAGTTTTTTGCCACTAAACCCTGTCTAATTTTTTTATGTAAATAGGGTTTTGCATCAAAAACCTTGGGTGCTTGCATAGGAATGCTGATACACCACCCATGGAACGCCCCCTTGGCGATAAGTAATGCAAAGCAGTGCTATGTGTTGCTTTGCGTTACTTTCCAAGTGATTTTACAGCACAAAACAGGTTTTGCGCTAGAAAGTAATGTGGTAAAAAAAGATTTCGCGTCAATTTGCATCACTTTTGTGATGCAAACACAGCGTAAAATCTTAGTAAATATACCCCACAATGTGGAAAAGACACTGGAAGGTCCATTGTTTGGTTGAGATTAAAACTAGAGACTACCTTGAATAGGAATTTCAGGTTGGTTCTCTGAACCACTCAATTGTGATGCACCTGGAAGAAAGGTTCTTCTAGGGTATTTCACAACCCACCTAAGGGAAGTAGGGGTGACCAGGAAAGCCACCTTCTAGGAGAGAAATTGCGAAGGGCAAGAGTGTAGTGGTTTAAAAGGAGTTCCCATTATTCTAGTGGGTACTATGTTTAGGTTCCGCAGCGGGTGGTGCCCGTGTTGAGATAACCCGTTTGAGTCCCCCCCCATGAAAATCTTAATCACAGGGATTCTGGAAAGTGAAGTGTGCTGCCTACTTTGAAGGTAAGCTGCAACAGCAGCTAAATGGAGTCTGATAGAAGTACAGGCAAGACCTAACTTCTGTTAGAAGAAGGTAACAATGTCCTGTGTAGAGGCTGTGAGAGGGTCAACATACCTAGGGAGACAGTAGTGGTTTCCATTTGGCATCATAGCATGCCCTAATTGTGGGCCGGCGTGCTTCTTTTAGAATGGCCATACCCTCTGCGGGGAGGTTAAGGTAGCTGAATTCGAAGACCACAAGAGCCAAATTGCAAGATGAGCTGCTGCGGGTTGGGATGCCGGATAGTGCCATGGTTTTGAGAGAGAAGGTCCGGATGGTTGGGGAACTTCTCGTGAGGGAATATGGAGGGTTCGAGCAGAGTGGTGAATCAGGGCTGGCATGCCCAAGTTGGAGCTACTAGGATGAGAGTGAGGGCTGTCTGCCTCAGCTTCTGAATCACAAATTGGAGGAGTGGGAAAGGCGGAAAAGCGTAAGCGAATATCCCTGACCAGTTAATCCATACTGCAATGTCCATGGACTGTGGGTGTGTGAGTCTGGTGGCGAAGCCTGTGCATTTTGCTTTTTTGGCATTGGCGAGCAAGTCTATCTGCGGGAACCCCCAACGATGGAAGTAAGAAAGTAGGGCTTGGGGGTGGAGTTCACATTTGTGGACTTGTTGATACTTCCTGCTGGACAGGTCTGCCAAGTCGTTGTCCAGTCTGGGAATGTACTGAATGAGCAGATGTACTATGTAGTGTATCGCCCAGCGCCAGATACGTTGGGCTAAAGCAGACAAGTGGAGTGAGTGTGTTCCCCCGCTGCTTTTGTAGGTAAAACATGGCAATTGTGTTGTCCGTTCGGACCAGGACTACCTTGTGCTTGATGAGGGGAAGGAACGCCATAAGGGCCAGCTGAATAGCTAACAGCTCTAGGTGATTGATGTGGAGACCCAGCGAGGCAGGTGTCCACACCACTTGGATGGTGTGATACTGTAGGAGCGCTCCCCTGCTGGTGAGCTGGGCATCCGTAGTGATGGTCTCCTGAAGAGCTGGGTTGAGAAAAGGCCCTCACTGCAGCAGGTTTTTTGCATTCCACCACTGCAGAGAGCGATGAGTATGGCTCCAAACCAACACTACATTCTCAAAACGACCCTCCGCTTGAGACCACTGCTCTGCTAAGCACTGCTCTAATGGATGCATGTGTAACCTGGCGTGAAGGACTGTGGCGATGCAGGATGCCAAGTACGTGCATAACGAAGAAGTTACCTTCGGTAAAGCATTATCTGGTAGAGACAATATCTAACCGCAGATTCCGTACCTTTGAATTTCCCAGGCCTGAGACTGGAGCAGGCGTCAGACTGGATCTGAAAGATTTGTGTGTGAGCAGTACCCCTGTGCACTGGTAGGTGACATCCGCGTTACCTATATAGGCGCAACCTCGGCACGCTGATGTCAGTTACTTTTCATGACTTTCCATGCCAGGAGAGTGGACCCATGAAGTGCACTGACACTGGTGTGTCCAAAGTAGGGCCCTGAAAGGGATTAACCCTAACCCTAGAAATCTGTCCGCAGAGGGGGGCGAATGGGTGGGTCGGTAAGGAATCTGTGGCTAGATGTTGTCTCTACCAGATAATGCATTACCGAAGGTAAGTAACTTGTTCATCTGACCGAGACATCTAGCCACAGATTCCTTACCTTTGAATAGATACCCAAGCAATACCATCCCCGGTGGTGGGCTGTGGACAAATTCTAAACTAGAAAGTCCTGCAGGACTGAACGGGCGAAATGTCCATTTTAATACAGAGAACAACCCAATGCGAAATGTTTTTTTCTTGCTCCGCCTGACCCTTCTTCATTCCAACTGTTGCCATTCAATCTCCAAGCAGGAAGGTGTATAGTTGACAGGTTCGGGTAGAGGACCCTCCCCTGCTGCTGCGACACAAGATGCTCCCGAAGGGGCATCCTGATCGGAGGATCGGTGCTCATGCTGAGAAGCTCGGGATACCATCCTTTCCATGTCCAGTCCTGAACCACAAGGATGACTTGGGCCTGGTCGTTCGTGATGTGCTAGGCATCGACGGCTGAGTTTGTCCACCCTGGCATTCAGGGAACCTGCCAGGTGTTGAACCACCAAGGATATGCCCTGCTGTTCCAGCCATTTCCAGAGACGCAGGGCCTCTTGACAAAGGGTCCACGGTCCCACCCCACCCTGTTTGTTGCAGTACCACTTGGCAGTGGTCTTGTCCATGAACACCTGCACCAGTCTTTACTTGATGGAGGGTAGAAAGGCTTTCAATGCCAGTCGGATCGCTCTGAGTGCCAGCCTGTTAATGTGGAGTCTGGATTCCGCCGGAGACCAGTCCCCTCGGATCTTCACCTCTGCCAAATGGCCGCCCCATCCCAGGAGTGATGCATCTGTCACTAATGTGAGATCTGGTTGGGAAAGGGGGAGTGTTCTGCCTCTGACCCAATCGCGGTTTGTTACCCACCATTACAGGTCATTTGTAGTTCCCTCCAAGCTCCGGATCATGTTGGAGATATTCCCTTGGTGCTGCGCCCACTGGAACTTCAGGTCCCATTGCAGAGCCTGCATATGCCATCTGGCATGTGTCACAATAATGATAAAGGAGGCCATGAGGCCCAGCAGCCTCGGAGTCATTCTCACCGAAATCCAAAATAGAGGCTGAAACATCGGTATCATAGCCTGAATATCCCGGACTCTCTGCTCAGGAGGATAAGCCCGAAACTGCACTGTATCCAGAACAGCGCTGATGAAAGGAAGCATCTGAGAGGGAGTCGGGAGTGAATTTTGCACATTGGTAGTGAACCCCAGTGAATGCAGGAGGTCCGCCATAGTCTGGAGGTGGGAGACAACAGCCTGGGGCGAGCCTGCCTTCAGCAGCCAGTCGTCGAGATAGGGGAAGACTGGCACCCCAGATCTGCGCAGATGAGCTGCGACCACCGCCATCACCTCGGTGAACACCCGAGGGGGGCTGGTAAGGCCAAAAGGGAGCAAGATTAATTGAAAGTTCTTGAGGCCTATCATAAATGACAGGTAACGCCAATGGGCAGGCAGGACGGGGATATGGAAATAGGCGTCCTGCAAGTCCCACGCTACGATTCAATTTCCTGGGTCCAGTGCAGACAAAACCTGAGCCTATGTTAACATCTTGAACTTCTCCTTTTTGAGGAAGAGATTGAGGGTTCTCAGATCTAAAATAGAGCGAAGCCCTTTGTTCTTTTAGGGAATCAGAAAGTTGCAGGAATAGCAACCACTGCCTACTTCTGACACCGGAACCCTCTCTATGAGTCCCTTGACCAAGAGAGCCGTGACTTCCTCGCGGAGCAAGGACAAATGATCCTCCGTCAGACAGTCATGAGATGGAGGCAAAGGGGGAGGGGAGGATTCGATGGGAAGGGAGTAGCCCCTCAGAATATTCTGTAACACCCACCTGTCCGATGTTATGGACTGCCAGTGGTGGAAATGATGGCTGTTTCTGCCACCAACTGGACGCCCATGATTTTGTAGGGGGATTGGTAGTTGTGGCAGACCTCTGGCTACCTGACTAATGGGGTCGGTATGAACAGCGCCCTTGCCCTGCACAGTTTGAGAAGCTTGCGTGGGGCGGTGTCCGGGATATGGTTGGCACTGTAGAAAGCCCGTTCTGGAGCCACAAAAGGGATGATAGGCAGACTAGGGATGACGTGGGGCAACTGCGAGGCCCAAGGCCTCGGCAGTAGCCTGCGAGTCCTTAAAGCGCTCGAGCGCTGAGTCTGCCTTGTCTCATGTCTATGAGGGAACCTTGGACATCCCCTGAAAAGCCAGATGTTCTCAGCCAGGTGTGGCGTCTAAGTGCCACCGTTGCGAAAACCGATCTGCCCAGCGAGTCGGTCGTATCCAAACCACACCTAGTGGGGTACTTTGCTATGTCTCTCCCGTCTCTGACCGCTTGGGAGAGAACGGCCCGGGCCTCCTCCAAGACCTGTGGAGGCACTTGCGCAACAATGTCCCACAGAGTGTGGAAGTAGTGGCCCAATAAGCATGCACTGTTCACCGACCGCAATGCAAGGATGGTGGAAGAAAACAGCTTCTTGCCTAAGCTATCTAGCCTCTTGGATTCCCTGTCCAGGGGTGCAGCAGGAAACGCACCGTGGGATGTAGAGGCTTGGACCATCAAGTTCTCAGGGGTGGGGTGTTGGGTGAGGAAGTTCAGGTCCCCAGGTGCGGAGCGGCGGCAGTAGGCAACTGTCCTGTTCACAGGAGCCCCTGTGCTGGGCTTGGACCAGGTTCCCAGTACGACATCTGTTAGTGCTTCATTAAAAGGGAGCAGGGGTTCGGAAGCAGAAGCTCCCAGTTGTAGCACTTTCGTCAAGATCAGGACCGGGATCGATGCGGCATCACCTGCCGGGCCGCTAGCAGCTTCAGGGACCGCTCCCTCAAAGCCTTCGGTGCCATGGCCCCGCAGTCTGAGCTCGACTTGAAGTTGTGGTCGCGCTCAAGACACCACAGACACATGAGGTGTGGGTCTGTAACCGACATGGCTCGATGACAGGCGCCTCACGGTTTAAACCCTGTCTTTCTCAAAGACATCCTCAACACAACCAGGTGGAAGAATTCCTAAAAAAAAAAAAAAGTACAAAAAAATTCTGTCAAAATCCGACAGAGGGGTTGCTCTTTTTCTGGATCAGCGCTAACTGGCATGGAAAAAAAAAAGAACGGACGTCAGCGCGCCGAGGTAGCGCCTATATAGGTGATGTGGATATCACTTCTGGCACAGATGACACTGACCATGCCGCACGGAGCCGATGGATGCCACCTACTAGTGCGCTGGGGTACTGCTCACAAAAAAATCTTCCGGATCCAGTCAGACGCCTGGTCCAGTCTGTTGCCTGAGAAATTCAAAGGTAAGGAATCTGCGGCTAGATGTCTCTATCAGATTGTTCTGACCATTACCTGATGCTCTGGGTGAAAAAGACGCAGCGGTGTTTGGAACTCTTGCAACCTTGCTGGGCTGGGATAAACTTTCCCTACCCACGTGTTGAGAGTGGCACTGAGGAAGGGTTGTTCCTGGAGGGTGTGGAGGTGAAATCTTGTCACATTTATCGTAAAGCCTAGGCTGTGAAGGAGATGTATGGGGATCTACGTGTGAGCTTGGCATTGCTAGTGTGTTGGTGCTCTTGATTAGCCAATCATCTAGGTAAGGGAAGGCTGGATGCCACTCCTTCTGAGGTGATCGGCTACTACGGCCAGACACTTGGTAAACACCCTTGGGCCTGTAGTGACCCCGAAGGGCAGTAGTTTGAATTGATCATGTTGACAAGTCACCTCAGATATCTTCGATGCGCAGGGTGCATTGGTATATGGAAGTAGGCATTCTTCAGATCGAGGGCGGTCAAGAAGTCACCTTGGTGTAGAAGAAGGATTACATCCTGAAGGGTTACCATGTGAAAGTGCTCCAACAGGATGTGCCTGAGGAAGCTGTTCTTTATGGGGATTAGAAAGTATAGAGAGTACACCCACTTGCCACTGTGTTGTAGCTGTACTGGTTCTATGGCCCCCTTGTTGAGTAATGCGTGCATTTCCTCTTGGAGCAGATGCTGGTGTTCCAGGAAGAGTCTGTCTCTGTGTGGGGGAATGTTTGTAGGTATTAGTGTGAGTTATAAGCAATACTCTACTCTTCCTGTATAATATCCAGAACCCACTGTTCAGAGGTGATTTCTGCCCAAGGGGGCAGGAACCCCTCTAACCTTCACCCAAAAGGTGTTATATGGTCGGGGAAGGAGAAGAGAGTCACAGTTTAGGAGAGGTGGTCCCCTTAAGGCTGTGCCCTTTTCCCTATCCCTGCCATTACTCTTTTTATATAATGTAAAGAAAAGGGCCCACTGCGGATGGGTCAGAGTTCCTCTAGGCAGGGAAAAAATTAAATGTAAACACCTAGGGCAACTCATATATATTCAAATTTAAAATAATGTAACTTTACATGGACATATGGGGACGACCACAAAATATTCAGAAAATATACAAATATTTTTATTTAAACAATACAATATAAATATTACATTATATAGTTCACATCCACACTCCAGTCATATCTACATTCACTCTGGAATCATTCTACACAATTAAAACAAGGTACATAGACATAACAATGACACCGAAGTTATGATGGACTGATGATGTTTTGTGTTTCCTAATTTATAATACACACTTCATCAAAGTAAAGATACTGGACAAAAACACAAGAAATTATATAATCAAATAACAATCAGTGGCTAGGTAAACAAATTTCTTTCATCAAATTTCTTTCTCTTTGTAAGCGCGATTCATCACAAAAATGCCTTCAGGAAAAGTCACAAAGGACACTAAAGATATGATTAAGACAGTGGAAGGTCTTCCCTTCAATGCTAGAACAGAGACTCTTGTCATACCTGAGTCTATAGAAATATTCCACTAAGGGAAGCTTTAAAAGCAGTACATTGGTTTATCGAGCAATACCACATTGATTGCTCCCCTACTTTCATTGTAGATATCTTACTAGTGGTTTTTTAGAAGAAAACACCTTTGAGTTTAACGGCAGTCTTTATAGGCAAATCAAAGGAGTCCGCATGGGAGCATCTTGTGCTCCCACAGTAGCCAATATCTACATGGCTCATTTTGAGCAGCGATTTATCTACAATGAGGTAGCACCATATTTTGAGTCCATCACCCATTGGGTACGCTATATTTATGACGTCTTCTTCATCTGGTGTGGTGAATCAGACACTCTTACTGAATTTCTTGACTGGATCAATCAGTGCGACAATTATTTGAAATTTACTGCTCACAGTAGTAATCAGAAGATAGAGTTCTTAGACATTGAAATTAGAGACTGCAATCATAAACTCGAAGTTGATCTTTAAGTAAAACCTACAGCTAGGAACACACTGTTGCATTTTAGCATCTGACATCCGAAAGCACATAAAGAAAGTATCCCGCTAGAACAGTTCCTCCGCTTCAGGCGGAACTGCAGTAACTTGAAAGATTGTGATTTCAGATCTATTATGATGAAAACCAAGTTCATCACTAGAGGTTACCATAGAAGATTGGTGTGTGAGGCCTACAAACGTACCCGTTTTTATGACGGAGATCATCTTCTCCATAATCAACCATCCAAAAGGGAATCTAAACTGATGTGCGTCACCAGATACTCTATCCTTAATCACCAGGTTCGCCAGATCATATGTGCCAATTGGCACATTTTGAATACAAATATGGAACAGAGTAAGATCATACCTTGTCCCATGTTTGCTCATAGGCACAATAAGAATCTTAAGGACCATGTAGTTCATTCCCGTATGAATTCAAACGCACCATATATACAGAAGACATTTGATGGACAAAAGGCAGTTGTAGGAAATCACAAATGCACTCCGTGTAAAGCATGCAATACGGCAATTGTGACTGATACTTTTGAATACAATACACATCACATAACCCTCAAAACATTTGCGAATTGCAAAAAAAAAATATCTATTTTTTGTTGTGCCATTGTAAGCTTGGGTATGTGGGTGAACCTTCTCGGTCTTTAGCTGCATGCCTCACTGAGCACCGTTCTGCAATACGTACCCAAAAAATTGCTGCCCACCTTGTGAGACATTATCTCGAGCTGGGACATAAACCTGAAGACATAGATTGGTTTATTTTAGAGAAAATTGATAGCAAACCTGATTACAATCCAGATGAAGTAAGAAAACGCAGAGAAGTATATTGAATTTTTACATTAGATACTTTTCCACATGGTTTGAATAAAGAAATCCCATGGGAGCAGGCTATATGTTACAATGTAGGTTAATCTATACTAGACCACTGCATTATGGTTTATGTAGTGGTGAAGTGCTCCATGCATTGTCATCGGCACTCTGAGGCTTCATTATCCGGTCACATTATTCCTCACTTGGTCTGCTATCTGCTTCCTTTATATCATGTTGCAATATAGTTTTTGGGTGCACAGATATAAGGCAACCAGAATGTAGACCTAAACTGGTATTTCTACATACATAATGATTATCAGCAAGAACCAAAGACAACAATAAATTTATCAGAAAATGAAAAATTGACATTTATTAAATATAGGACAATGAAGAAAATATTTTATAGAATCATTCATTCACTTTCATATCTATCATTCAGACTTACAACCATACTGGGCACAGATTAAAAGCATTTAAAGAATGATAACACATTATAATCCATTAATTAATTGGCACAACATATGTGATGCAATGTCAGAAGAGTGGCACAAATTCAAATGACTGATGGAATTCAATATAGTTTTTGGGGACAGTTTCCCTGCTATTATTCTGTATTGTTTACTTTATCTTTTTTTATTTTAAGTTCTACTCCATCAAGCCTTGCGGCTTTATTATTTTCAAATATTTTTCATTATGCTCCCTTTTTGGTATTTTTCAAGTTGTCATATTTTGGCCGCCGTAAGGCTCACGATTTCCTGTGTTTAAGTTATTAGATGTTAGGGTTTTATATTTTAAAAACATTTTTTTCACATTAGCTTATAATTTTCCTGTTTCGCGTAATTCATGTCCCAATTTTTCAATACCTTTGACATATTCCATCATGGCCGCCGTTGTAGTTACAACCTTGTGCAGACATACTCTTTCATGTGATTGGGTCGCATGATGCGCACGGTTGTCCGTCTCTGCTTTTTATTGATTTGGCTTCGACATGGTTTCTTCTGTTCAGATGGCGTTCGGCTGCTGAGCACGCTACTCCTGGCTCCCGATCAAGTTGCATCCCAAGTAAGTTACCCCGGTAATTAGGTTTTCTGAATAAACTTTAAATCTTTGGGATGCCTGCAGAAAGTTTTTTCTTATACCCGTTTTCTATGCATTACAGATTCATCATTTTTATATTGGTTCATGCCTAAAATTATCGGCAATAGGATTTGGTATTACATATCTGGTGAGTTCATAGTTCTTCCTGTCAATATGGATTTGTTCTTTCAACCGCTTCATCCTGGGAAAGACTTGTTATTTTATTTGTTAGGCATCCGCATGTACTCCGCCCCCATATGCTTGCTCTCAAGTCTGTCTGTATCTTTGGCTGCCTTGCGGGTCATTCATGTAAGGTCTATTCCACCTTACCTTGGTCAATACAGGGTGCATAGAGGTGAAGTGGAGTTGGAAAACTCCATAGACACCAATGGAGGATCGTGGAAGTACAGCAGCTACAGCGTCTCGTGGACCAGGCCGGTGGAAACAGGACAAAGAATCCAGACGAGAAGAACCTGAAAGCAGAGGGGACAGAGTCCAATTGAACCGGAGGTGACCAGGAGGCACAGGTGCACAAACCCAGGCCTGGTTGAAGGTTCTTTGAGTAGCACAGAGTAGAAGAAACAGCGGCTGTGGTGACCAGGAGACGTTCTAGTAGCCTTTCACGAGCTGTTCCATGCTGGTTGACGAGTGCAGGAAGGTCAGTGGGTGCAGGACCACCAACAAGCCTCAGCAAACGCAAACAACGGTTTGCGGGATAAGGTGCTTGGTTGCAGACCACCAAAGTCTGTGGGACTACCCAGCAGGGGTAAGTCAGGGCCAGCCCTCCGCACGCAGGAGAGCCAGAAGGAATCGATGGAGCCCCCTTGAGGACCCTCTGGCAGCAGACACAAGAGGTCGCAAGGAAGCCCCAGCAGCACACAGGAGACGAAGGCACATGATGCATAGGATGCAGGCAGGATGACGTGCTTGGAGCTGTGCAGTGCTGGAGGCAGGGGCTGCTTGAAGATCTTCGGTTGAAGGAGCTAACAAGCCTTTGTAACGCCAAACAGACGCAGTGCACAGAGGCGGTCTATGTTGGCTGGAGAGGGATTATAGTCTCCCAACTTGCAGGGAGGACTGGTCAGGCCTCTAGAGAACCAACAAACCACAGCCTGTGTTGCAGAGCTGGGCGATGTTTGTGGGACAACAGGATCAGCAAAACTGTTGTTAACGTCGAGGTGCCTGCAGATGCAGGGAAGTGACTCCTTCACTTCAAGGGAGGTTCCTTCAGGCTAGGATGCAGGCTGAGTCCTTGGTGACTCGGAGGATGCACAGCCTTGGTGTTGCAGATCTTTGGAAAAGCACAGAGATGAAGATGAAGCAGGATTCTTCCAACTGGGCGCAGTGTTGTAGTGGGTCCTGGCTTGAAGAACAGCACAGTTCCAGAGTCCACCAGCAGAAGAGTTTTTGAACAATCTTCAGCGACAGGCAGTCGGTTCCAGAAGTCTAAGGACCCACCCACAGGGAGCCCTTAACTAATCCTAACAAGGGGAAGGACCTCTTCTCTGGTGACCCACCTATCAGAGGGGGTCAGGGACGCAACTCAGCTGTCCTAGCCAGTCAGATGCTCCCAGGGGCCAAGATTCAACATGGCAGAATCAAGTGGCCACCTGGAGGAGCTCCGGGCACCTCCCTAGGGAGGAGCTGGACGGGGGGTGGTGACTCCCCTGTCCTTTGTGTAGTTTCGCGTCAGAGCAGGAGCCAAGGGCTCCTGAACTGGGAAAAACTGGTTTATGCATGGAGGGCATCAAATGTGCCCTTCAATGCAGTCTGGTAGCCCTCGGAAGCGCCCCCACCCTACCTAATTCTTTGCATAAAAATCCTTTGTTCAGCTTCCCCTGCCCGAGTGAAGCTCATCAGCAGGGGGGCAGAACATTGCCTAGGGTCGGCAGCAGCGCGGGCTGGCAGTCAGACCCTGCAAGGCTACTCAGGTAGGTATCGGGGGGGGTCCTCTAAGGAGCCCCCCAGTACATGGTATCATGCAACCAACACTGGAATCTGTGTAGTTGCATGATTCCAACATGTTTGATACCAAACATGACCAGGTTCGGGTCAGCTCTTATGTAGTTAGACATCTCGACTTGCCAGTGTCCACTCAATACCTAATAATGGCTGTCCCGCACTTACAAAGCCTAGAAAATGGAGTCCGGGGTTTGTAGGGGCGCCTCTGCTCGTGCAGGGGTAGCCACATACTTAGAACCATGCACCCTGCCCTTGGACTGAAGGGCCTACCTTAGGAGTGATTTATAGGTTTTAAGTGCAGTGACAGGGATATAGGAGGAACCTTATATCTGAAGTGAAGGGTGCAAGCGCCCTGTCACGCAGACTGCAATGGCAGCTCTGCAGACAGAGTTTGCATGGGCTCCTATGGGTGGCACAAGACATGCAACCAATGCCCTGGGTACCTCAGTACCATATAATAGGGATTTATAATGGTACCCCGGTATGCCAATTGTGGGGTGTACAAAGTACTTACCAGTAAATTTAGAGGAGAAAACACTGTAACGGGGGTCCTGGTTAGCAGGATCCCAGTGAACTACAGTCAAAACACACTGTCACCAGGCAAAAAGTGGGGGGGATCTATGCCAGAAAGATCCTACTTTCCTACACTTGTATCCAGGGCATGTAAGTTGGAGGGGTACCCCAGGGCTTGCAGCACTGACTGTGCCACCCTGGAGGTCCCCCAAGTAAAACAAGCCACCCAGTCCGCCACTGCAGACTGGTAGAGCAGTCTTACACTGCTAGCCCGACTTTGCCACTGAAAGCAATGGCAAAGACGCCTCTTCCCCTGGACGTGTGTGTAAGGCACCACTCTGGCAAGCCTACCGAGCCCTAAAGGCAGGGTGCAACATATGACACCGGCAGGACATGTACTTTACATGCCCTGACAGTAAAACACATGAAACAACCATTTTTACTGTGGAAAGACTTGGTCACTCCATTGGCAAGTACAGGATTACATGCTGACCCCTCAGCTGTGCTAACTCTGGAACGGTGCAACCAAAGTGGACACTCCAAGGTATCAAACAACTTGTTACATTAAGCCCAACTTATATCTCAAGCCAAGATTAATGTAGCTTGTTGCAGTGTGCAGCTTTAGCAAAGCTGCCACTCTGTTGCGTTTAAACTCCTGTGCCTTCCCGGAAGCACATGGAGCCTTCTCCATGAGACTGCTTTCTGCCCTCCTAGAACAACATGCCAATGACTCTCAGGAAGAACAACAATGAGGGATCGCAGGCCAGCGAAGTGTTACCTCCCTCGTGCAGGAAGCCACTTAGGTGTTAGCTCCAAAAGGCAGGCTTCAAAGGCGAAGCAGCCTTTGAAGAGCAAATGTGGGACACCAGTGGGGAGGGCAGCCCCATTTTTGAGGTAGACAGATTGGCACTGGAGGCATCCTGCCCTGAGGGCATTTTCCAAGCATAAGTAGGGCAACCCCTGGCACCCAGACCTCAGATCTTGATCAACTTTGAGGAAGGACCGACAAAGGATTGCCCTGCTGCACAAAGGGACCAGGAAAGAGAGGCTGCACCGACGAGGACTGCACCTGCTGCATGCACCTGGTGGCTAGCGCAGAGAGGTACTGTGCCTGCCGTGTCCTGCTCAAGGAGAAGCTGTCTCAAGAGGCCAGTCCAAGCAAGAGAACTCCATCGGCCAGCTGAGTGGCCTCCTGTTTTCAGCACAGGGACACAACACAAAAGCTGAAGAAGTCTGCTGGGGCAAGTTGGTAGCCTAAAGTCTTCAAGTCGCTACCCCCGCCGCCGCGCAGTACCGAGGACCAAGACCTGAAGCACAGTGTTGCCCCCAAGTTCGCTGAGACCAGGAGTGCTGTCAGAGAGTTGCTGAGACTCTCGGAAGGAAAGATAACGACCAAGGAAGGATTGGCCTGTGACTGCGCAACAGGTGACTGGTAGTCCCGTGGCGACTAGACTTTGGCCAGACCGGGAAGGACTTTGTGGGACGTCGACCCTGCAACCAGGGCTCCCTCACCATCTTCGTGGACCGAGAACTCCCTGCAGGAAGATCCCTGGCGTTGCAACCACAGCATCCTTAGAGCATCTTCATCGTCCTTCATTGGTTATATCAGGACCACTCCATAGGAATCCATTGCAACGCAGAGAAAGTGCTTGGAACTTTTGAAGGACTGCTCCTCCTGTTAGGGTAACTGTTCTTTATGACCTTGATGGTCCCCCCTGACTAGCTCCCTGCCGGAGCTGGTCGCCCAAGTACTTCCAACCAGCTGTATTCCCAAATACTGAAGTTTCCTATAAAAAGTTTCTATGTGTCCAATTCGTTGATTGTGCCAACACTTGTTCGCACAGATTTATTGTTCCTTGTAAAATCTATATCTCCAGAACCCTCCGCTCGATCTTTTTCACTATGGTATCTAAATTCTTATAAAAATACAGTCTAATTTTAATAAATTGGTGTCAGATTTCTTGAGTGTTGTCGATTTCTTCAATTGTTTTGGTGCTGTTTAAAAAGCTTAACACTTGTTCTTCTGTGTAAGCCTTGCTGCTCAGTGCCACGGCTACCCAGGATTGAGCGGAGGGTTTGACAGATGAAACCCAAGGGTCATAAAGGGGTTGGCAAGTGTATTACATGGCACTACCACACCATATAATCCACCCAATTTCCTCACACTCTGTAGTTTCTTCAAAGGCTCCGTGTCAAAGCCTAAGAAGAGGGAGTTACAATAGTCCACGCAAATCAAGACTGCTGCTGGAAGACTGAACCGCCTGGGGCAGGAGAGGCAGGATCTTCCTCAGCAAGTGATAGAGATGAGGTCCAGAAAATGGGCCAAAAGTCTTGTGGTATAAGATCAGGGATACAGGTATGCCTCACCCCCAGCATTTCAGTTTTCTCTGAATTGAATTTGAGTGAGTTCGAAAGTAACCACTCTGATATCGCAGCCATACACTGGAAAAACAGTTCAAGTGTTTCTTTGTCGCTTGATCCAGGGGGATGATTAGCTGGGTGTCATCTGCATAATTCATCAGTGAGAGCCAAAGATTTTATTGGTTTCACCAGTGGACCGATGTATATATTAAAAGATTTCGGACCAAAGCTGCTTCTTGCGGCACTCCTTTATATATTTAAACTCAGACATGTAAGATGGTAGGAAGAATGCTTGCGATCTCCCATATAGATAAGACCTACACCATTCAAGTGCCTTTCAAGTTATGCTAATCTCCTTCAGTCTAGTAAGACGTCATGAGACCCCATATCAAAGGCTGCAGAGAGATCTAATAGCACTAGCGCCACCCATCGCGCTTGGGCTGTCAGCATTCGTAGATAGTCCACCACTGTTGTAAGGGCTGTCTCTGTGCTGTGAATTGGGCGAAAGCCGAACTGAGATGTCTCAAGTAGCTTGTTTTTAAGCAGCCAGCCAGATGATAAAAGCTTGACATTTTTTCCACCAAAATGCAGGAGGGAAATAGGTCAGTAATTAGGCACTATATCAGGGTCCCCAGTATTTTTATTTTTTTTATTTTTTTAAAGGAGGGGCACCACCAAACCCCTTTCCACAGGAACAATCCCACTAAAAAGTGAGTCATTACTGATGTCCAGCAGTGGTCCGTGGCTGTTTTCCACAGGTCGGGGGCAGAGGATCCAATGGAGAACTAGACTTTGAAGCAAGTGAGAGCCGTCAATCAGTGTTCACTTAACAGTTTGTCTTTTTGTTTGTAGGTTTTTTGGAAATGTCACCCCCCAAAATCCTCAAGCTTTAAACCTCATAAAACCCATCAACGTTGTATGTTAACAGATTGTCATGCATTTAGCATTTGGGCAAGGAGCACAACCCGCTATCGTTGAAGCTCTGCCAAATAATGTGACCTACATTGCTAAGGGAGAGAGAAGCCAAGATTTTCATGGCTTCTTTGAAGAAGTCTAAAACTCCTAACAGATCTTGGATAAAATTTACCTTCTCTGAGGAAGTATGAAAATATGAGGGTGCACTGTCCCACACATCACTGTACGAAAAGAAGGGTCATTCCTCCTCTTCATCAGACCAGGTATCAACCTGGCATCCTATCTCTCAACTTTTAAGTTACTGATCCCCGGCTTTGATTGAGGATGTTGATGCTTTCACAAAAGCAACGCTCATCATTTTTGCTGCTCATCTATCAGTGACACTGGTGTCGAGCAGAGCAGTACTGGAGACCACTGCTTGGGCCTAGGCACCTGTGCCTTCGCCATCCTCCAAGTCCTCGGCACGACGTCGGGAGAGACGAGGAACACTAAGCTAATGCTGGGGGATTCGCAAAGGTAACAACAGTGCCAGGGAACAGGAACTATCACGACGGTATGGCGTCTCAGGAAGGCTAGGAGTACTATCACGACGGTATGGCGTCTCAGGGAGGCTAGGGGTACTATCACGACGGTATGGCGTCTTAGGGAGGCTAGGGGTACTATCACAATGGTGTGGCATCTCGGGGAGGCTAGTGGTGAGGGGAGGACCATCCCTGACCAGCGCCTTAAATTGGGTGAGCATGGTTGGTATCCCAGGCTGCGGTTATCGGGTGCCGTCGGAGACGTCCGGCTTCCTTCCAGTGTAATGCGGTGCTCTCAGCCTCTCCCCAACGGAGAAGCGCGGTGTGCCACCAGGAAGGCTCCAGGGGCTGTTGGGCCCTCCAGTGAACGGTGAGAAGACGCTTAGCTAGCAGGAGGGCAAGGTAGGCAAAACGTGCCTGTGCTTCGGGATTCTTTCTCTGAGGAAAAATACACAAAGCCGTGGCCTCCCAAGAGTTTATCATTGTGAGTTTGGTGACAGTGGCCAGGATAGTGTATAAGGTATTCAATTAGCTGGCAAAACTGGGGCACGACCATAGCATGTGTTGGAGGTTGGCTGGTTGAGCCTGGCCAGCATCTGGGCCATATGAGCCCAGCCGCGGCTAATATGCGATTCAGCTGGGAGGGCGTGAGATAGCCCCTGCGTAACACCAAATATTGAATATTTTTGAACCGTGCGTTACGGGAAATGATCTGGGGAGGCTCCAGGGCCCTGAATCACACTCAGTATCATGCAGGCCCTGTTCTGACCTTTGCCCCGCCTAGTCACTGCAGAAGAGTCCACAGTGAAAGCATCTGTTAAGAGGACTAAGACGTTTCTCTTCGACTCAGTTTAAGCCCCTTCTGATTTGACCCATGAACCATGTGGACACACTCATCCATAGCGCCTGCACACCTTTTTAGGTAGCTGTGCACTTTATAAATATATTTTATTGTATTGTAAGTGCTTCATCCGGCTCAATGTGATTTTTATTCAATTTGTTTACCTGAATTATCAGTCAGGGGTCATCAAGGAACCTCTAGAATACATTTTAAAGTGCATCATTTTAATAATAGCTGTGTTAATTATGTACTGACAGGGAAAAAAATACCTGCTTTAGATGATTTTCCCTATTTTTGTACTGGCTGAGACACTAAAAATACTGGTCATGCCGGCAAAAAGAAAACAGCCCGGAGGCAACCCTAACTCATGTCTGAGGCAAGCTTCAGTGGGGAGGTGTGTGTTTGGGGAGAGGGGATGCGGGTTTACCTGCCAATGATGCAGCAGGTGCAGTGGCACCAGGGCCATGAACGGCCTTTGGCACCTCAATTATGGCTGTTTCTGTTTGAGGTTCCAAGAGTGTTATGTAGTTTAGTCTGTGTAGGATGCACGCAGTAATATACTGCAGAATGGGGCATGCATTGTACTAATCAAATAGTGGCAGTTCATGCCTCATTGGATGAGCAGCCATAATGTGGAATAACAATGCCTACTAGCATACGTGTGTGTCTGCTCTCAGCCAGCTGTTGTGGTACAGTAAGTAACCGTTATTTCTCAAATAAGACATTTTGCTGGGCTGGATTTATTCTCACCAATGTGGCAGGGTTACAAAAGTATGCATATTATATTGCAATATCTTGTTGCACTACATTGCACATTCCCAGGTGATAGTCGGAAACACTGAAATTATGCAATTTTGTGGCTATGGTGTTCTCCGCATAATTTTGGATTTGCCACATAATCCATTATCTGATGCATAATCTGCAGATTTAAAAAAAAGGTTTCTAGCTCAAAAAGGTCAAAAGTTGCTAAAAATACTGTAACACTTGTTGCTGCACAGTTGAAGGCCCTTCGCAAAGGCTGACTGGCCACTTTTTTGTTGCTATGCTTGGGTGGTAAACTTGTACTACCGAGGTGTAAAGTATGCCCAGATAGTGATAAGTGTAAAAAAAAATGACAAAGTCATGAAGTAATACTATCACAAAATGTGCCTCATTACGCCGCATTATTTGTCTTTCCTTGCTGCATAATTTAGTCAACCCTGTCGCATTGGTACTCCCCTGCTGCATAATTTCAGTGGTCCTCTTTATAGTCATCTTACTCTTCACATGTATTAGCAATGGTACTGAAATTCAGTTCAATAAAGAGCTACCAAGAGTTATTGAATGTGGCATGATATACACATGGTGGCATTAAGGCTAATTATCCAAAATTACCTCAGAACTAAATAATGAATTCCAAGGTATATTTTAAAATTTATATCACTAAACTTTTGCCATGAACAAAGTCTGATTTTCAGTTAAATGGACAGTCTCTGCATATATTGCAGCATATACTTTATAGAGCTATCTTAAAACCAAATATGTACAATTTTAAACAAACTTTCATCTGTTCTATTTGGTCACATTTCCTAAATAGTGTTCAGTTACTTTCTACATTTCCCTGCACAGCACTAAGGGGCATATATACAAGGGCATTGCGCCACCAGAGAGTCACTTTTTCCGACGCTCCAGTGGCGCAGTGCCCCGCTCCAAATGTACAAGTCAGCTCTAAGCCAATTTGCGTGGCTTAATTCCGTCTTGTAAGCATGGCCCTCTTTGCTGCAGTTTTCTGCGGCAAAGGGGCGTGCAATGGGTGTTGCTGTGGGCGTTCCAAATGCTTTTTGGCACTACCCCAGATTTCAAGGATCTGCAAATCGGAGGCAGCGCCAAAAATTAACGCCTTTGAAAAGGAGACAGAGTGGCTCAACGAGAAGAAATACTTTTATTTCTCCTCATTTTTTGCTCTTTCAATGTGTGCTGCATTTTGCAGCACACATAGAAAGAGCAAAACGCCATTCATTATTGTTTTTGTACAGTAAGGTGTCCCTTCCTGCACAAACACAATCATTCCTGCAACGCAGGCACCCTTGCACCATTGTGAAAGGGTGCCTGCGCTGGCACTAGGCAGCTTTTTTTAGCGCCGGCTCAAGAGAAAACACAGGGGTGCACCGTATTCTTGTAAATACGGTGTATCCCTGCATTTTTTAAATGACGCAGCGTGGCACAGCTATATTGATTGCAGCGCTGCACCATTTCTTTGTAAATATGTCCCTTGGTTGATTGAAGTTTGCTGTTACAGTGAGAGGTTGCACAGCTGCTGATTTATGCACAGAAGCTGCAGAGCGTGTGGTCCTTTTGACCTTCAGGACCCAAAGCTGCATCACATATTCATTCAGGAAATACATGCTGTCTGCTTGCCTCAAATAAGTTATTGTGTCATTTTATCAATATCATTTTGCACACCCATTCAGTGTTTAAAGAATGCAATACACACCACATACAAGCACCCACCACATGCATAAACACCACGTTTATACCCATACACACAACATGTAAGCACACTGACATCAGGCTCAAACGAACGATGCACACAGAAACACCTACACCAGAATGGCCATGTCACACAGATGCACATAAACACCACAGGCACACACACACACATATGCAATACTTACTCAAACCGCACATGTACATATGTAGATCCAATACTCTAGAGGTACACAAGTACAAACTTTCACTATTCACAAACAGGGCCTCAAAAACTGCAAGCCCCGCAATCTCTCTGTGCATCTCTCCGTTTAGCTGAATCTGCTTAGAGTATATATACCACAATGACCAATGAATGAAGTCCAACTGGCTAAAATTAAACACTGAGAAGACTGAAGTTGTAATCTTTGGGGGGGAACTCTTGTCTGTGTGACTACACTGGTGGCCAAAAGAGCTAGGACCTACTCCCATCACCTATGCCAAGAACCTAGAAATCATCACTGACTGCAAACTCAACATAACAGCCCAAGTCAGTGCTGTCACCACCTCATTCTTCTGCACCCTGAAGGCACATATCTCACCTCACCGAGCTACACTGGTGCAGATGTTGACACCATTTGTGAACTGGTGCATGATCAAGCTGAAGTTTTCCAGTACTACATGAAATATATCTGCAGTTCTTATAGCCCGTGAGAGCACCTTCACAACATTATCATCTGTCCTCACACCTTTCTGTCGCACAATGAGTGGAAACAGAATTTGACAATTTTAGCATATGAGATGGAGCTCACAGCAAACTTATGTATGGATGAGTTTGTTAGAGAGTTTTCAAATAACAACAGGGCTTGTGTTACAGACAGGGAGCATGGTCACTGTTTGCGTAAATGGGCACTTTTAAAAGGTGTGCTGGCAGAAACAGGGACAGTGCATCCTGTTACAATGAATGCGCTACCCTCAGGACAGCCCGGAACCTGTGCCTGCCATGGGGGGCAGCAGTTCCAGTGAAATACAGAACAGCTGTTTGTATAAAAACCATGTGTTTCAAAATGCAGGCGGCATGCTGCCTGCAATTTAAAGTGGGGGGAGAGAGTTCCTTGCAGGTAGGTGCAGTTAGTGATGCACCTGCCTGCAGGACGATGTCTGGGTGCCCATGGTAGCCCCTTGGCACACTCCAGAAGGCTAGCTTAAGGAGGCACAGAGACTGTGCACTGCCTTTTTGTGGCATATTGTCAGTGCACATCCTGAGGATCTTTATGTCCCTGCATCCCTGATATGGGACGAGAGCAGAGGCAAAGTAATTCCCTCATTTGCATGTGCCATGCTCCTGTGAAAATGAGGGAAAGTGCTCTGAAGATAGTGCTGGCTCTACATGTGTGCCAGCACTACCAGTATTACAGAAGGGGCTGCACAAGTGGCCCCTTCTGTAATACCGTAGTGCCCCCCCAGGGTGCAGAAAGTGGGCTGTTGCACCCTGGGGCTCTTTGTGTGATACGCCCCAGAAGGTTTCCTCTTTGACTGCAATTACCAGCTTCACAATTGCCAGGCATGAAAATGGCTCACAGGTATCAAGAACACCGCTTTCTATTGTTCCAAATGTTTTAAAAATTTCTTATCAATAAAGGCAAAATACTGACATGAAAATACACAGTTACAAAGATCATAGTGTGCAAAGAAATAGGTGTTGGGCAAATTGGAAGGAGTAAGTAGCCAGGCTTCCTACTGCAAAGATGCAAAGGCTTGGGTGTGGTTACAGGGACCTCCTTAAACTTGAACTACTATTACAATCTGCTCGGCATCCAGGTGCTTTAATTGAAGCCTGGCCTGCTAGAAATTATGGAGGCTGAGGCCTGACGAATATAAACATCAGCTTTTACTCTCAAATAACTCTCCACATGCTCTGTATCACTGTTTGGAAGAAAATTGAATGTAAATATAGCGCTTGTAGGCTACCTCCAGAATTGTAAAAAATTGGGCACACATTGGCCCACCCGATATAAATTCTAGGAACCGGGCCTGGTATCATGTAGGGGACGTGCCAAATCCTTTTCCTAAATCTCTTGCAGTTGTGCGGGGGGGGGGGGGAAATCCCCGTGTGCTCTCTGATTGCTTTGTATAACCATATTAGGAGGTGACGCCCTACTCTATGATGTGTGAAGAATGAATGAATTACCGCATGTGTAAGAGGCTCTATATCCACCATGTGCCAGAGCGTCCGAATCACTGCTGAATTGGCCAGTGGAAATGCCATGATCCTGGCGTAATTGATCAAACGTAAGGAGGTGCCCACTCCGGAGCAGACCGCCCACTGTATCCAAAGAAAGTTCATGCCACGGTGTCAGCTGGTCGGCCGTGAAGTGTCCAAAGGGTCCTGGAAGGCCCTGGAGGGAAAGGTAGGGGAGTCGGGTCGCATCGGACTGGCTAGGTGAGTGATCCTGGAGGGACCAGGAGCGATGCATTTTTATGGTGGGGTGAGAAAAAATATGAATGGGGAGGGAGCCCTCCCCAGCGTAGGTTTCCTATGTATGTATGCCTGCCAGCCACCGGGCCACCCAATAGAGCTGCGCCTCGAGGTGATAAAACTCGAATTAAGGCGCACCTAGTCCACCTCGTCCCACGGATAGCTGGAGTTGAATAAGGGCCACCCGTCGGCGTTTGCCATCCCACAGCAAAGCCCCCACCATTTGATCCATGTCCCAGGAGAACCGCCAGGGAGGAAATACCATTACATCGACAAAACAGCGTAAGAGGCGTGGGAGGGAGGACATTATTTTGGAAAGGGCAATCTTGCCCTCAAACAAGTCTTGCTGCGAGTGATATAATCGGATACCAAGATACCGCCGCCATCCATGCGCTGCATCAGTGTTGTTATTGGCTACATCGTGTGCCACTACTTCAGAATGCAAAAATTCTACAATCTGCTGTATTCTTCCCGAAATAAAAGAAATAATCTCACCTCTAAGCAATTTTAGGTTTCCCAAGTCTTTGCTCCATAACCTCTGCAGTATTACAACTCTCTGCTGACAGACCTCTAAGGCATGCCAGTGTGTTAGATACTCCCCGGACAGGTTTTAGGAATCAGCTACATCGTAACAGGCACAGCATATTTTTATTAAAAAATAAAGAGCAGAAACATTTAACATTCCTCTTCATTAAGAAGGAAAGTAATAGTGTCTGTTTATAGCGATTTCGACCGAGAATATGGTTAACTGTTCAAGCTTCAGCTGTAAAATTGACACCGAATACTATCCCCCTCCCCCCCCCCCTCCACGGTGAGTGTCAGCCCGGGCTGAGACAGCTTCCCGGGCACACAGACAGACCGTTTTTGAGTACTTCACAGGTCTTTAAAAGACCATTTACTTGTTAACGAGGCTTTGTTGTTTTTTCACCCCTTAGAGCCCCTACATCTCCACTCTGCCTATAACTGGAAGAATTTAACCCCCCCCAAATTTGTATTATTTACCCCCCAAAAAAATGTGCCTCTAGTTGCGCCTTTGGGCATGATACACTCCTCATTGTCTTTGGGAGCTCGTGGCACGTGCACTTCGGAGCATGCCTGAACATTTGAGTGCTCCCTTAAGAGAGTTGTAACCAGTGCTTTAAATGGGAAATTAGAAGTGCCGGTACCCACTAATTAGACTGGGTGGGTAGTTAGGGGCGTGTCTAGGGGCGTGGCTGGGGGCGTGGCTGTGAGCCAGGAATTTAACAATAGCCACATAAGTAAGCTTTAATGCAAATGCTCTGATTGTCATGTAAAGCGCTTAAATGCCCATGGGCCAAATTCGCGCAAAATCAAACTGCCTCCTTACATAAGAGACATGGCAAGCATCAGCTTCTATGTCATAGGTGCAGAGCCTAATTTTTGGCAGTTTGATATTGCGCGAATTTGGGCCATGGGCATTTAAGCGCTTTACATGACAATCAGAACATTTGCATTAAAGCTTACTTTTTTAAGACCCCTGGTTAAGGGAGTTGTCCAGAATCACAGGATGATGAGCCGACGTCGGAATTCGACCCTGGTTCTTCAGTTCAACTCTCGGCACCTCTGACCATATCCTCATTCTTGTTGCGATGCCAATGAGAACCAGAGGCGCAACTAGAGTCAAATTTCGGGGGGGGGGGGGGGGTGTTGGGGCTGATTCTTCCAGCAGTATGCAGAGTGGAGCTGCAGGGGATCTAAGAAGGGGTGAGAAACAGCAAAGCCTCGTTAAAAAGCAATTGGTCTTTTAAAGACCTGTGAAGTACTCAGGTGCGGCTGTGTGTGCTCCTGGGAAGCTGTCTCAGCCGGGCTGACACACACGATGGGGGAGTGGGGTGTCTGAAGCCCTTTGATCCCAATGGGCGTTGCGCGCCTGATGAGAACCCAGCGCAGAAATACACAGGATGTTGCCAGCCAGAGCAGCACAAGCACACACCATCTGAAAGGGTAATTTTCAGTTTTTACGTTGCACGTACCCGTACTTCAGGGCCTGAGCCCTGCTGCTTCATGGAGTACCGGTACTCTCCTTGCCCGAAAATAAGTTCCGGTACTCAGGGGGAGAAAACTGAGAAGTGCCGGTACTCAGTACCGGTGAGTACCGGCCCATTTAAAGCACTGGTTGTAACAGAATTAGTCACTATGACGGAGGAGTGTCGTCGCCTCCCCCCCCCCCCTGAGACCGTGGGAAAGGAAAAATAAAACAACACTTGTTTTATTTTTCCTTTCCTGCAGACTCTTGGAGGCGGGGCCTGGTGGGGACAGGCACTGAGGGGAGTGGTAGGTGCACTCCCTCCACTGCGCATGATGGTTTGGCCGGCCATATCATGTCCGCCAAACTATCATGCCCAGTGAAAGCTCTTTCGATCCCCGCAACCAGTTGGGTTGGACAGAGCAGGCACAGACTCACAGTCTGTCCTGGAGTGCAACTCGAGGGCGCTCAGGCCAATCCTGAAGCTGCTCTTATGTGCTTGAGAGCAGCTTCAGGATTGGCCGCAGGGCATTCTGGGAACCTGTGCTTTCCTGAAGAGGTGAAGAGGAGCAGAACAGCGCAAGGGGGTGGCTGCAGGTAAGTTTTTTAAAATTCTTTATTTTTCATCCCCACCCCTCCCCGGGGCCCCTGCCCCGCCCGTCCGGCCGCCCCCTCGCTGCTCCAGCATAGCGGTCGCTCCTGAATTAGTGGCGTAGTCAGTGTCTTGAGCCCTAGTGCAAGTAAGGATATATGCCCTCCGGCTGCTGCATAGCTGCCAAGGTTTCAGTTTGCTATGTGTGACATCTTCAAAATTTCAGTGTAATTATGAGTGACATTTCAACGACTATGAGTGACACTTTCTCACGAGCAAAATCAAGCAATGAGGACGAGGGAAACATATAAATAGCAGAAATTCCATCCTTCCCTCCTCCTTTGGAATTCATATGCGACTATTTTAAAACACTGAAACGTTTTCTGTCATTACAAATTCAATTTAGTATCTCATTAACGCTTAATACAGGCAGAGCAATTTATTTGGATTGCACTGCTGCAAGCATATTTTTTTATTGTATGATCAGAGTTGGAGTTAGAGATTCAAAAATACTTCAGTTGCTAAAGCTTGCTTTTATTTCCTCTGCAACTGTTATCAGAGGTGTAACCTTTCAAAGACCCCCTCAATCACTAACACCATTCACCAAAAGGTGGTATCGTACATTTGTGCCCATTACTATTAACTTTGTAAATTAACATCATGTCAGAAGTAATAAATTATCAGACCTGGGCGGTTAACAAGTGGTCTCTTATTTCAGCAGGGCACCGGAGGCAGGCAGATCTTTTGAGATCCTGCCTCAGCAGAGATGATAGTAAGAGCTCGTCTGCTCTCCCAATGGTTGCCATCAGGACAGGCATCAACGTGGCCGCACACGAGGAGCAGCATGTCACTGCTGTCTGGCCGAGGGGTGAAGTATTATGGTGAAAACTAAGGTGTACTCGCGGAAGAGTCACTGCCAGTCAACGCTATGTACACAGTACTCGCGGAGGCAGGCTCACTGCCTGCACTTACAATCTGCACTCATTCACCTGAAACGCACTGAATTTACATTCTCAATTGTATATGTTCCCAGAAATAATAATATGTGCATCGACCTCTTCACACCTGAGATTATAAAACAAATGTGCACTCACACTCCTGCTGCCATCGCCGCACGTGTGAGATTGCCACGAAACCTGCAGTTCACCCACTCTGTATCATGTGAATGTCATGTGCACCTGCACACCTGACATCATGTGTACCACAAACATACACAGGAATCGGATTATCTCTAAATGTAAACTCACATACTTGTGAGCCGGCACTCACAAGTTGTCGCCGCGGATGGCACTAGCACGCAACCCCAGGGCATTTAATTTCGGCAAGGCAGCCTCAGGCTGAGGGACACGCGTAAGGTTACAGGCTGCAGCTTAGATCCAGGGCAGATCTTCAGCTAGTAGTAACTGACCGGAAGGCAGCTGAAAGCGCGCTGCCGCTAAAAAGCAAATTTGCAGATGATTAACACTCGGCTGACACTGTCTCAAAAGTGACACTTACTTGCGAGGCGAGCCATTTTGTTTACGGGCCGGCCACTGCCTCCTCAGTCTCCTTGCCTCTGCAATATCTCACTGCACGGACGGTGCGCTGCCCCCACCCGGGCATGATCAGATTCAGCAGGCTCCAGCGTCCACCGCAGTCCAGTGGGGTTGGGTCCGTCCGGCAGTCGCTGGGTGATCATTAATTTGAATTTACCGCCATGCGGCGGTGCGAACACCACTGCCATGATTTGCCGGAGCCTTGCCAGCCAGCCTCCCACAATAACTGTAGTCGCAGGCGCACATGACGTGACGTCCCGCGGCGCCTACGTCTGACTAACTCAACCTGAGTCGGTGGTGCCTGTCTCAACAGTAGCCATTGGGCACTGCTTCAACCCCAGTTAGAATGTAATCTGCGGCGTCGCGGTGGAGAATGATACATTGTAGCAGGCAGTGAGTTCAGCCAGCCTCCAAGCCTTCCGGAGCAGCGCGCAACCAACAGTGGCTCCTAGCCACTCCAGCTTTGTTTTGTCAGCATAGCAGCGCTAACAGTTTGACTCGAGCCGAGGCACTATGCATATTATGCGTGACAATGCATTTCAGTGCGATGATGCGGACAACCACACTGAAATGTGTTAGTCTAACGCCTGATACGTGGTACTTGGCAAGGCTGCTGCTGTTTAATGTAAAATACAGCAATAAGGATTTGTTGGGCTCTCAAGCCTACAACCACATAATGGAGTGTAGACTAAAATGTTAACCTTCCAAGAGCCAATCAGATTCCATGCCCTTTCATAACATTGAAAGGTCCGTGTACTCCGTTGCTTTTGTGCACAGAGAGCTATACATTTTCATTTTAAAACTACTAAGACCCCAGTCCACAAGGGACAACCACATTTTACCACATGATTTGCAGACCTCAGAACAAGGTTCATGGACTTTTTAAGACTTAATCATGCAGACAAAGATCACTTGATGGACTGGGAATGGTTCTTGAACTCAAGTACGCACGAATAATAGGTAGTGATGGTGAATGCCATCAGCTGCAGTTCATGGATGGTTTGCAAACCCTGCTAGGCACATAAAAGACATTTATTCAGAGTAATCAGCTGTGGTTTGCAAACTTTTTTGTAATGTGAAACATCATCTATACTTAAATGAGCTTCGAGGTCAGGCAAAAAGACATGTCTACACCAATGGCGTTGTGGGCAGAGGCGCTGGGAACAGTTTGTGGTCGAAGGCCAAGCCTTGCGCCTGGAGCACGCTGGGCATGGCCCAAGGGCATGCAGAGTTACCCTTGGAAGTTTGCGTCTTGGGTGCAGAGCTTGGAACTGTAGGGGGGCACTGGCTTCAGCCCTGTGAGCTATACCCTGTCACCAATTTGGTGGGCTCTGTCTTTGGGCAACAGTTTTAGTGTTCTCACCAACTTAACAATAATTACATAAGGACATTTAAACAGAACATGCTATTTTTGGGAGTCTCTTATAAATTTCCTACAGTTGACAAGTGAGCCCTTTGCTGACTGCCTCTTACAACAGTGGCGACGTAGGACTAGGTCTTATGGACAGACCTAAATTAATATCACCTCAAAGATAACATGGCATTCCTCCAACGGCTTTTTAGTCCAAACTTGGCCTCAAAGCACTGAGTGTGATCAGCTGCATTTTGTGAATGCTTTGCAAACCCAGCTACGCATAGAAAAGGAAAATGTTACTTACTGTGTAAGCATCTGCTTGTGACATGTAGTGCTCGAGATTCACATGCTCTGCATACTCTCGACATCTAATGTTGGGCTCGGACGTGAACAACTTGTTTTTGTTCGAAGAGGTCTTTCAAGATGTAGTGACTCCTTCCTTAGTTGGCAATGCACATGGGCATAGACTCCATGGTTAGATTGTTTTCCCACAGGAGGGTTAGGATGGTAATAGACCATGAGAATGTTTAAAGATGTCCGTGCAACAGAAAAGAAAGGTTACAGAGGGAAAAGTTATCTGCTACAACCAAAGGTTTCTGGGGAGGAGAGTGGCGCCTGTGAATCTACAGCACTACATGCCACAAACAGATGCTTACAGGGTAAGTAATATTTTCAGTTCGTGGCATGTGTAGCTGTAGTTACATATGCTCTACATAGAGTGTACAGCAGTTCCCCCTATAGGGCAATGGCTAGTCAGAGGAGTTGCAGAACATTGAAAAAGTGTACGCAGGACAGGTTGGCCCACTTGGGCTTGCTGTTTCAATAGGACATCCCCACAATAATGTTTGGTGAATGTGCGCAGTGTGGACCAAGTGGCTGCTTTACAGATATCAAATATTGGAATGTTGCCCAAGAAAGCCATTGGAGCTGCTTTTTAGTGTGTAGAATGTAGCCTTGGCAGAGGAGGGAGCTGCCTTTTGGCTTTGGCATAGCAGGTTTGAATACACTTAACTAGCCAGTGAGCTATCCCTGCTTTTGAAATGGTGCTGCCTTTGTGTGGTTTTGAAAAGGCTACAAATAGCTGTTGCATTTTACGAAATTGCTTTGTCTTATCAATGTAGTACATGAGGGCCCTCTTTACGTCTAATGTGTAAAGGGCACTCTCTGCTACTGAGTTTGGATGCAGAAAGAACACCGGTAGTTCAATTCTCTAGTTAAGGTGGAAAGAAGAGATCACTTAGGGTAGAAATGTTGGATTAGTTCTAAGGACTACTCTGTAAGCGTGTACCTTTAAAGAAATGGTTCCTCTGATGCGAGCTCTTAAATCTTGCTTACCCGTCAAGGAAGTGATGGCAACTAAGAAGGCCACCTTCCAGGATAGAAATTGTAGAGGGCAAGAATGAAGGGCCTCAAAGGGGGGCCATAAGTCTTGAGAGGACTACATTGAGATTCCAGGATGGAACTGGGGGTATCCTGGGAGTGATAACCCTCTTGAGCTCTTCCATGAAAGCTTTAATAACAGAGATTCTGAACAGAGGAGTGTTCCCTGTTATGTAAGTATGTTTCCACTGCAGCTAAATGTAGATGAATGGATGTGTGAGCAAGGCCTGAGCGTTGCAGGTGCAACATGTAGCAGACAATGTCTTGCACTGTTGGTTTCAGAGTGTTTGGGTAGACAGTAGTGGACACACCTCTTCCACTTTGCGGCATAGCAGGTCCTAGTAGTGGGACGACGGGCTTTCCTGAGGATGATCATGCTCTCAGGGGGTACATTTAGGTAATCAAACTGAAGTACCTCAGGAGCTAGATCACTAGATTGAGGTGCCTTAAGTTGGAATGTCTGAGGGTACCCTAGTGTTGGCGCAAAAAGGTCCATCCACTTGGGGAGATTCTCATGAGGAACTACCAGCAGCTCAGGGATGGTTGTTAACCAAGGTTGTCTGGCCCACATGGGAGCCACTCATATTAAGGTGAGTGAGGATTGCCGAAGCTTCAGAATCATGTAGGGAAGGAGTGGGAGAAGTGAAAAAGCGTATACAAATATCCCTGACCAATTCATCCACAGAGCATTTCTCATGGACTGTGGAAACCTGGAGGCGAAGCTTGGGCATTTGGCATTTTCGGCGATTGTGAACAGATCTATGCCAGGGAAACCCTCAACACTGAAAGTAGGGGTGCTAGACTTCTGGGAGGAGTTCCTACTTGTGAACTTATTGCTGGATCCTGCTGAGCAGGTCTGCAAAGTTGTCCACTCCTGGAAGGTAGTCTGCTAGGAGGTGAATCCTGAGGTGAATCGCCCATTGCTAAATGTCCTGCACCAACCCCAACATCTGGGAGGAGTGCGTGCTTCCCTGTTTTGGTAGGTAGTACATGGTAGTCATGTTGTCTGTCTTGATGATGACTGTTTTGTGGTGAACATGGCAGAAGAATGCTTTAAGAGCCAATTGGACTGCCAACTACTCCAAATAGTTTATGTGAAAGGATTGCTGGTGGGGAGTCCATAAACCCTGAACAGTGATGTCCTGTAGATGTGCCCCTAGCTTGTGAGAGGCATCCACACAAACTGTAGGGATGCCTCTCAGTCTGGATTCCGACCCAGGCACAGTACGGAGACTGCGTTGGGGGAAGTCACAGATAACATCAGAGCGCTGCTTGATAGTGGTCAGGCAGTACTTTTGGTGCTGCTTGACCTGTCTGCAGCGTTCGATACCATCTCCCACCAGATCCTAATTGGGAGATTAGAGGGCACAGGCCTTAAAGGAAACGCCCTGAAATGGATTGGGAACTTCCTGTCCGAAAGAACCCAGACCGTTCATCTTGGATCTTTCCGTTCACAGACCACTAAGGTGACTAAGGGAGTACCGCAGGGCTCTTGTCTGAGTCCCACTCTCTTTAATATTTACGTCTCCCCTTTGGCTAGACTATTGAGAAAGTTGGGATTCTGTCCCATATCCTACGCTGACGATACCCAACTTCTCCTTTCCTTCGACAGAAAAAGCTCAGATATCCAGGCTACCTCTGCGGAGGGCATGAAATCTATCGCGGACTGGATGAAGGATAACTTCCTCCAGTTAAATACAGGAAAGTCAGAGATAATGTTGTTCGGAGAAGCAACAGTCAGATGGTCCCCAAGTTGGTGGCCGGAGGCTCTGGGTTCTGCCCCCAATCCAAAACTGGTAGTAAAAAATCTGGGGGTTAAAATTGACCAGAAACTGACATTGGGGGAACATATTTCCACAACAGTGGGAGTCTGCTTTCATAATCTCAGTCTTCTTAGGAGAGTTTTCCCTTTTCTACCACTGTCAACCCGGAAGACCTTGGTACAGGCACTGGTGTTGAGCCGTCTGGATTACTGTAATGCTCTGCTGATTGCAGCCAATGAAAACTCTCTGAACAGATTGCAGGTAGTCCAGAACACGGCGGCCCGCTTGGTAGCTAATGCCCCCTCAGAACTGAGTCTCTCCCCTCCTCAAAAAATTGCACTGGCTTCCAGTGCGAAAGAGGATTAAATTTAAGATCTGTTGCATGGCCTATAAATCTTTAAACAACTTAGGCCCCAGTTATCTAAAGGATAAATTTGTCAGGTACCTGCCCTCCAGATCCCTCCGCTCCGAATCTAAAGCTCTGCTCCAAGTCCCCCGTGTCCATAGAGCGCGATTGGGCGGTAAAGCCTTTTACCACCTGGCCCCACGTTACTGGAACCAACTCCCAATCCACTTACGACTATGTACGGACTATCTAAAGTTCAGAAAGATGTTAAAGTCGGCTTTGTTCTAATCTAGCTCCCCCTTGGAGTCCTATAGCAGTTCGAGCGCGGAGATACCCTGATGGGGTGATTCGGGCGCTTTATAAATAAATAAATAAATAAATGGTGATGGTCACTTGGGGGAACGGGGTCTAGGAAAGGCCTGCCCGCAACAAACTGTTGCGGTTCCACCACTGCCGAGAGCGATGGGTGTAGGCCTTCATCAACAATGGATCTTCACATAGACCTTCCGCTTGTGACCACTGTGTTGCGAGGCGCTCATGGAGCGGATACATGTGTAATCAGGCATAAGGATCGATGGCAATACAAGAAGCCATCATGCCGAGAAGGGGCATGACTGAGCGTATAGTTAGCTGATGATCCGGCTGAAAAAAAGGCAGCAGGGACAGAAAATCTTGTACTCTAGCAGGACTGGGGTAAGTCTTTCCAGTGATTGAATTCAATATTACCCCTAGAAAGAGTTGTATCTGTAGTGGCTGAAAGTGGGATGTTTCCAACTGGATGGTGAAGCCCGGACCGTGAAGAGATCTAAGGTGATCTGCGTGTGAGCTAGATTTTTAGCCAGCCTTTGAGGAATGGGAAGACGTGGATACCACTCCTCCGGAAATGAGTAGCGACCACTGCCAGACATTTGGTGAAAACTCTTGGCGTAGTGGTAACACCAAAGGGTAGAACCTTGAATTGAAAGTGATGTTCACTTACCATGAATCTGAGGTAGCGGCGATGTGCAGGGCGGATTGGGATATGGAAATAGGCGTCCTTCAAATCGAGGGCTGTCATGAAGTCGTCTTGCTGCAGAAGTGGTATGACATCTTGGCGCGTGACCATGTGGAAATGCTCTGACAGGATGTATTTGTTGAGGGGTCGAAGGTCTAGAATGGGCCGGAAGGACCTGTCTTTTTGGGGAATTAGAAAGGCACCTCTTCTTGGAGGGGTCGTTGGTGTTGAAGGGAACGGGTGTTATATTCCATAAAGGTACCCAGATATAGGTCCGGGTAACATCATAACCCTTCACCTACATTCTTTCCTATATTACATACATAACGGATTTGAGGGACTGACCTTTCACCTAGTTACAATACTACACACAGTACGTAGGGTTTTTCCCTGAACACTGGACTCATAAATTATGCATGAGGATTCTAAGTTTCTTGGAATCACAGCAGGACCATCAACTCCTGCATAATAACTATGTATAAAGTTAATTCCCGACGTCATCCTAAGTCCGACACTGGCACAGCAAGGTAGAACCCCTGGGGATACCTTAGGGTATATAAACATCACATCTTGCTGAGATAGTCAGAGGAGATGAGGACTTCCCGGCCGACACACTGACGCAAGACGCTGAGGTTCCTGTATGCAGATACCCCAGCTCGCAGTGGTCTTACATCCCTTGCAGGGTGTTCAGCTCGAGACCAGAACGGGTTCCCGCAGTCTCACATCAGGTAATGGAGTTGGTTTTATCCTAGAGGGATTCTTGGCTTTACACCTACTCACATGCTAGGCACACTTAGGTACATCTAGTTAGGGTTGCATCGTAGGAGTACGCATTTTACTGCCATGTATTTTATGTACTTGCCTGTGGTTATGATTTTAACAAAATGGTAGAAACCTACCATCTGTTTACTCTCTTAGTGCTGCTACTCATTTATCTATGCTACTGTCTACTGGTGATTTCAGTGCACTTGTTTTACACTAGAATAACGACTGTTCAATAAATGCTTATTGAAAACGTCCCAGCCGTTTATTCTGTGTATCTCTCTGAGAAAAAGTGAGCACGAGTGACTGAGCGAAAAGTGAGTTACTGTTTCCACGGTCCTGAGGGATCAGGGTTGTCATGTTCGATAGTTGCCAAGAACTATTCTCTCCTTGGTAAGAGGAGGTGATAGTGGCATCGCGAGCTAGCTGGTACACAGGCCAACATACCCGGTGCGGGCGTCTGGAATCAGTCTGGACACCAGTCCCACAGTGTATGTTGTCTAAACGCGCAGATCCTATATAGGTCTTATAGGAACTACACAACACGGGAGTGTGTGTGTGGTGGGATATTTGGTGGTGTGGCAGTGAGCTCCGGACAGTAATCATGCACTACAATGCCCAGGACCCACTGGTCTGAGGTGATGTTTTGCCACTGTGAAAGGAACCCCTGCAGATGTTCCCAGACAGGTGTTGTGTGATGGGGGGTGAAGGGAGAGGGAGTCACTGCTTTGAAGGAGCGGCTCTCTTAGCCGCTCCACCTCTACCAGCACATTTGGTATTGTTTTCCCAATATTTGCCCGTGGAGTATCCTCAGGATGCTCTGGGCTGCTGTTGCTGACTGTGATGGGAGGAGGAAGCCTCTGGGGAGGTGACTTTTGTGCTGCCACGAAACTGTGTGCGGAGAAAAGTGGAACGAGGTGCTGGGTATTGGAGAGCCCTCATCGTTTTGGCAGTATCAGTGTCTTTTAAAAAAAAAAATCACCAGCATCTGATCAACTTGCGGGTTGAAGAGGTGTTCTCCATGAAATGGCATGTGGATCAGATGTTGTTGAATTTCTGGCTTAAAGCTAGAGATACGAAGTCAAGCATGCCTATGTATGAAGACACTGGAGTTTACTTCCCTGGAGGTGGTATCAGCCGCATCAAGGGTGCATCTAATGGAAGTGTTGGAGATGGTCCGCCCTTCAGACACAATCTCCTTAGCCCGGTGCCGGTACTGGTCAGGGAGATGTATGAGCTTCCCCATTTCATCCCATTGGGCAGGGTCATACCATGCCAACAACCCAGCAGAATTGGTGATGCACCAAGGAGTCTCCAATTGCGAGGCAACTCTTTTCCTCACTGCGTCAAACTTTTTACTTTCCTTCTCTGGGGCAGGGTGTCCCCGGTGCCCTGGGCGTTGGCTCATTTACGGGCAGCGTGTACCACCAGCTAGTCTGGCGTTAGCTGGCCTCTAATGTAGGGTGGGTCAGAGGGCGAGGGCTTATACATTTTGTCAAACTCTGACAACTCTGGCCTTTACTGGGTCCTTAAACACGTCATGCATTGGGTTAAGCATGTCTTTAAGCATTGGCATGAATTGGGTGGCACGCTGAGTGTGGGGAATCCACCAAGAAGTTTTATTTATTTTTATTTATTTTATTTAAGAAGTTTTATATAGCGCTGGCCTGACCCGAGGGTATCGGAGCGCTTTACATCAGATACAGTGCAGAGAATCACATAATACAATCATAGTGTAGGTCGTTGGCGGAGAGTTTCTGGTTCGAAGCCTTGCGGACAAAGAGTCGAAGCAGTGAAAGGTGTTTACCTCCGCGCTCCGACTGCTCCTAACGGTTCCCTAGGGAGCGGTCGAGGAACAGGACTTTTGAATTTTACAAAAGAGGGAATAGTTCTGATGTGAGGGGGAATAGAGTTCCAGATTTTGGGCGCGCTCCCGGCGAAGGATAGGGCCGCCGTTTTTTGTTTTCGAGTTTTCAGTGGAATGAGTAGAAGAGAGTTCGAGCTTCTGAGGTTCCTGGTCTGACCGGCTTTTTTGAGTTTGGCCGCCAAATATTCGGGTTTGCCGGTGTGCAAGGCTTTGTGTGTGAGGCAGGCTGTTCTGAAGCTAGCCCGCATTTCGACTGGGAGCCACTTAAGTTCTCTGAGTGCGGGAGAAATGTGATCAAATTTCCTGATTCCGGTGACCATTCTGGCTGCCGCGTTAAGCGTTGTTTTGAGGGGAGCAAGATGTGATTTTGCTATTCCTGAAAGGACTGCATTCCCATAGTCTAGTCTTGACAACACCAATGCTTGGGTGGCCTGTTTAAGATCATTGGGAGGGATGAAAGGTTTTATTTTGTTCAGTAGCTTTAGGTTAAGGAAGGCGCTCTTAGCTGAGTTCTTGATGTGTATGGTCATGTCCAGTTTCGGGTCTAGCGTGATACCTAGTGATTTGACAGAGTCGGCCAGGGTAAGGTTCCCGTTGAGCGCATCGATAGCTTTTAGCCAATCCGCAATTTGGGGGTTCTTCTCTTTGTTCAAGATGAGGAGTATTTCGGTTTTCTCAGGGTTTAGTTTAAGGTGGTTACTTGACAGCCAGTGTTGGACATCTCTCAGTATGTCATTGAGTTGTTGAATGTCCTTGATGGAGGAGGTTTCCAGGTAGATCTGAGTATCGTCAGCATAGAGATGGAAACGGATGTTGGCTTTTTTGAGTAGTTTGGTGAGGGGTTCCATGTAAATTTTGAAAAGTTGGGGGGAGAGCACTGAACCTTGAGGGACTCCCTTGCTGACTGGATGAAGGTCGGACCCAAAGTTTTTGATTTTGATTCTTTGGGTGCGGTTGTGTAGGAAGGATGAGAACCATTGGAGGACCACCTCGCCAAGTCCGGCTCTTTCTTGGAGAGCCCTAATGAGAAGTTTGTGGTCTACCGTGTCGAATGCTGCCGAAAGGTCTAGGAGAATGAGGAGGCAGCATTGGTCTGAGTCGAGTGATTTGTGGATATCGTCGATGATGTTGAGGATCGCGGTTTCAGTGCTGCAGCCTTTTCTGAAGCCAGACTGATGGGAGTCAAGGAGGTTGATGTTGTCCAAGTGTTGGGTTAGTTGTTGGAGTACGCATCTTTCTAGGATTTTGGATAGAAGAGGAAGGTTAGAGACGGGTCTGAAGTTATTCAAATCCTTTATGTCAAGGCCAGGTTTTTTCAGCAGTGGCGTGACTTGTCCCACTTTAAGGCAATCTGGAACGACTCCGTTTTTCATGGAGCTGTTTATGATCGTGCACCAGAGGGGTGCTAGGGAGAGTTTCAGCTTTTTGGTCAGTTGGGGGGGAATAGGGTCTAGGACATGAGATGAGGGTTTAGAGGTGGAGATAAGATTGACTATCTCAGCTTCCTGAATGGGGTGGAAGATTAGCCAGGATTTGGTAGGGGGTATGGGAGCGTTCTCATACGCCCCCGACAAGCTGCTATTTGTGGGGGGGGGGTGTTGTTGGTGTCCAGTGAGAGTTCAATCTTGGTGATCTTGTCATTAAGGAAGTTGGCGAAGTTGTCGCATAGTTCTTTGGACGCCTGAATTGAGGCTGTAGCGGGCTTGGAGGTTTGTTGCCTGATGATGTTGTAGAGCTCCTTGGGTCTATTTTTTGCATTGTCCAGTGCGGAGCGAAAAAACGTGGAATTTTTGTTCTTGATGTGATTGTTGTACTTCCTGCGAACTGATCTGAGTTGTTCGCGGAGGATAATAGAAGGATTATTCTTCCAGCGTCTTTCTGTGGCTCTTAGTTGTCTCCTTTCGGAGTTGATGTCCGTGTTGAACCATGATCTGGATGGAATGGCTCAGCTTTTTTTTTAAATTTCAAGGGGGCTAGTTGGTCAAGCATGGCCACCATATTTGAATTGTAGAGCGAGGTAAGTTCGGTTGTGGTGAGGTGGTCGTTGGCGCTGGGGAGGAGCGAGCTTATCCTCTCTTCTAGGGCGACAAGGGGAATCTGGGTGAGGTTTCTAACACATTTGGGGGGGTCTTGCATGGGCGGCTGGGAAAGCATTTTTTGGTTAATGTGGAATAAGATCATGTGATGGTCCGACCAGTCCACGGGGAGTGTGTGGTCGATCGTAATTACGTCTTGTTGAGCGATAATGGCGTCCAAGGTTGCTCCTTTATTGTGCGTTTCCTCTGAGCAGTGTTGGGGTAAGTTGTTGTCACGGAGAAGATTGGATAGCGTTTGAATTAACGGGTTATTAGCTTTATTCCAACGAAGGTTTAGGTCACCAGGAATTAGGTTGTTAGCGTCCCCGAGTGCGCAGTGAGCAATCAGGTCGGACAACTGTTCCCCGAATGCGGGGGTGTTGCCTGGTGGGTGATAGAGAAGGTGGCAGAGTATTGCTCCATTATCCTTAGTCTTGATATTGGCGGTAAGACATTCAGGTGTTGTACTTGCAAGAGTTCATTTCTATGATGGCGATGTTGTCCTTGTGTATGATAGCTACACCTCCCCCTCGTTGATCTTTTCTGTCTTTGTTAATAATCGTAAAACCTGGGGGCACAAGCATATCTAAGCAAGGTGCAGAGTGCTCATTGAGCCAAGTCTCCGTGATGAACGCAATGTCTATGTCCTGCGAGAGGATGGCTTCTGCTAGTTCAGTTGCATGCATAGAGGCTGATCTGCAGTTAATGAGCATGCAGTTGGTGGAAAGCTCTTTTTTGCTGCGATTCTTTCCAGGGGGGGCCCTAGGTAAGGTGCAGCCCTGCCAAGTACCACGCATCAGGCGTTAGACTAACGCATTTCAGTGTGGTGGTCCGCATCATCGCACTGAAATGCATTGTCACGCATAATATGCATAGCGCCTCGGCTCGAGTCAAGCTGTTAGCGCTGCTATGCTGACAAAACAAAGCTGGAGTGGCTAGGAGCCACTGTTGGTTGCGCGCTGCTCCGGAAGGCTTGGAGGCTGGCTGAACTCACTGCCTGCTACAATGTATCATTCTCCACCGCGACGCCGCAGATTACATTCTAACTGGGGTTGAAGCAGTGCCCAATGGCTACTGTTGAGACAGGCACCACCGACTCAGGTTGAGTTAGACAGTCAGACGTAGGCGCCGCGGGACGTCACATCATGTGCGCCTGCCGCCTGCGACTACAGTTATTGTGGGAGGCTGGCTGGCAAGGCTCCGGCAAATCATGGCAGTGGTGTTCGCACCGCCGCATGGCGGTAAATTCAAATTAATGATCACCCAGCGACCGCCGGACGGACCCAACCCCACTGGACTGCGGTGGACGCTGGAGCCTGCTGAATCTGATCATGCCCGGGTGGGGGCAGCGCACCGTCCGTGCAGTGAGATATTGCAGAGGCAAGGAGGCTGAGGAGGCAGTGGCCGGCCCGTAAACAAAATGGCTCGCCTCGCAAGTTAGTGTCACTTTTGAGACAGTGTCAGCCGAGTGTTAATCATCTGCAAATTTGCTTTTTAGCGGCAGCGCGCTTTCAGCTGCCTTCCAGTCAGTTACTACTAGCTGAAGATCTGCCCTGGCTCTAAGCTGCAGCCTGTAACCTTACGCGTGTCCCTCAGCCTGAGGCTGCCTTGCCGAAATTAAATGCCCTGGGGTTGCTTGCTAGTGCCATCCGCGGCGACAACTTGTGAGTGCCGGCTCACAAGTATGTGAGTTTACATTTAGAGATAATCCGATTCCTGTGTATGTTTGTGGTACACATGATGTCAGGTGTGCAGGTGCACATGACATTCACACGATACAGAGTGGGTGAACTGCAGGTTTCGTGGCAATCTCACACGTGCGGCGATGGCAGCAGGAGTGTGAGTGCACATTTGTTTTATAATCTCAGGTGTGAAGAGGTCGATGCACATATTATTATTTCTGGGAACATATACATTTGAGAATGTAAATTCAGTGCGTTTCAGGTGAATGAGTGCAGATTGTAAGTGCAGGCAGTGAGCCTGCCTCCGCGAGTACTGTGTACATAGCGTTGACTGGCAGTGACTCTTCCGCGAGTACACCTTAGTTTTCACCATAATACTTCACCCCCTCGGCCAGACAGCAGTGACATGCTGCTCCTCGTGTGCGGCCACGTTGATGCCTGTCCTGATGGCAACCATTGGGAGAGCAGACGAGCTCTTACTATCATCTCTGCTGAGGCAGGATCTCAAAAGATCTGCCTGCCTCCGGTGCCCTGCTGAAATAAGAGACCATTTGTTAACCGCCCAGGTCTGATAATTTATTACTTCTGACATGATGTTAATTTACAAAGTTAATAGTAATGGGCACAAATGTACGATACCACCTTTTGGTGAATGGTGTTAGTGATTGAGGGGGTCTTTGAAAGGTTACACCTCTGATAACAGTTGCAGAGGAAATAAAAGCAAGCTTTAGCAACTGAAGTATTTTTGAATCTCTAACTCCAACTCTGATCATACAATAAAAAAATATGCTTGCAGCAGTGCAATCCAAATAAATTGCTCTGCCTGTATTAAGCGTTAATGAGATACTAAATTGAATTTGTAATGACAGAAAACGTTTCAGTGTTTTAAAATAGTCGCATATGAATTCCAAAGGAGGAGGGAAGGATGGAATTTCTGCTATTTATATGTTTCCCTCGTCCTCATTGCTTGATTTTGCTCGTGAGAAAGTGTCACTCATAGTCGTTGAAATGTCACTCATAATTACACTGAAATTTTGAAGATGTCACACATAGCAATCTGAAACCTTGGCAGCTATGAAGGTGGTGAGAAAGGGCGGGGGTCTAGGGGGTTTCATGAGGGGGTAGTCTCTTCTGAAACCCGTGATCACTTGGATCTTGGATTTTGGGGAGTCTGTAGGAGGGGAGTCGTATGTTGAGGCTAGATCGGCCGCTTCTTCGGGGGACATTGCGGCTTTGGTTCTTGTGGGTCTTAGTGTCAGGATCTCGGTGTCAGTATTTATGAGTCTCTGTAACCTTGGCGCGGGGGCTTTGGTTCCTATGGGTTTCTGTGACGGGATCTCAGTGTCCGTTCTTGAGGGTCTCTGTATCCGTATCACGGGGGTCGCTAAGGGCCCGGTAGGGCGCTTTGGATGATTGGAGCTGGTCAGAGTGGGTGCCCTGGGAGGGGATTGCAGGGGCTTTCGGGCCTTGTTGAGGTTAGTTAGGATTTCGTTCAGACCCCGGAATATCGTTTCTAGCTGGCTTTCTAGTGAAGCGAGACGCTGCGCCATGATATCGTGGGCGGGGGTGAGGGAATCATGGGTGGGGACGCCTCGTGAGGTGGAGGTTGTGACTAAGTTATGATGCCTATTGCTACTTGTGTAGGCCATGCTGCCTCTGTTTGGGACCCTGGGTAGGGGGTGTATTGGGTCATGTCGTGGTTTCGTCCTCCTGAAGTCTGCGGGAGTGCTAGTGTGGTTAGTGGCCAGTGTCGGCAGGGCAGGGTCATGGTGTTGATGTGGGTGGATCAGGGGGGGAAGTTGAGTTTGGCGTTCCTCTGGGAGTTGGAGAACGCTATTCATGGGGGCGGAGGAGTGGGAGGTGACTGGGGGGTGGGGAGGGAGGTGGTAGCATTGGGCGTGGTAATGATTGTTTGCTTCCCCTGGTGGGACAGGTTGTCCGGGGGTGCGTTCTGGGTCAGGGCAGGACGAAGCAAGTGCAGGTGAGCGATTTGCAGTGCGGGGTAGAGGGACTCGAAGGCCTCTAGGTTCTCATTGTTTGCCTGTATCAGGACTGTGCCGTTCGTGTAGATGGTCACAGACGTGTTCCCGCCCCTTGACGAGCGGTTAGGGAGCGAGGTCGTCAGTTTGCAGCTATGCGAAGTAGTCGTGGTTTTAGAGATGTAAAGTTGTGTTCTGAATGTGGCGTTCCAGTTGTCGGGTCTTTCAGTGTGGAAGATGAAATCCATCTTAATCTGCCCTTTGGAGGAGCAGTGGTATGTGTCCGAGAATAGTGTTTCTGGGTGCTGTCTAATCAGTTTATGTTTGAAGTTTCTTCTCCCTTTAAGGGAGAGGTTGGGGGGGGAAGCTAATAGTGAAGGAGTTCGCGCCGTGGGGTTTTAAGTAGGTCGATATGGGGCTGTTGGAGGAAGTTGGCGTGCCCGGTGACATTGTTGGGTTTCTTTGAGGGGGGGACCGTGGATCTGATAGGGTGTCCTGAACGTTTGGTGTGTTTGGACGATTCAGCCAGGGGTGAGTGAGATTTGCCGCCTTGAGTTGAGTCAGGGAGGTAGGGCTTAACTAACCTGCTGTATGGCCCCTTAGCTTCCTTTCACTCCCAAGGTTTCTCGCTTCAGACGATGATCGGGTAGCTCACCGGATTGGGTCATTAATTTTTTGTCAGACTTAATGAACGGTTCTGGTGCGGGATATCGTGGAACAACGTCGCTCCTTACGCTGTCTGCAAAAGTATGGCGGTGGCGGCTGCACTCAAGGGACCGCCATTTTGGGGTCAGGCGTGGTTTGGGGAGGACTAGCGTCGCTTCTTGCGCTGTCTGTTAAGAAAAACTAGTTGATCGTGGGGTACTGCACTCATGGAGCCGCCATTTAGGGGTCAGGCATCCGCGTCGGTTATCAACTGATCTGTGCCTCCTTAGAGTGTGTTGCTGTATGGGACGCCCGCTGTGTGACTTTATTTTCAGATTGAGGTGCACATCAGCGGGGATGCGTCAGCCGTGTGCAGTCCCGGGCAGGGCCAAGTTTGGTCCTAAGAGGGGCAGAGTATAGGAGGTATATTAATAATTAATTAATGCTATTCGGGGCTGTGGATATGTTTTTCCGTTACCGTGACAGTTGTGGCCATCTGGGGCGGGCTGATGACGGGTTCACAGGGTAGGCTTCCTGTCGTCGGTTCTCCATGGCACATTTGCACTGTTTCTAGGTCCGGGTGCGTTCGTTGTAAAGCCGAGGGCGGCCATCTTGAGGTCAGGCATGGCGCTGGGGCATTAGTGGTTGAGGTCGGGTCTGCAGCCTAATGTTACGAAGTGCCCAGCGGGTCTCGAGCACTAGAGTATGAGAGGCCCGAGAAGGGGCCCGCTTCGTTAAGGCGGACCCAGGGTCACCCGCGCGGTTTAAACGGACCGGGAGATGTCCCCCTGCCGACCATCGCCAGGTCAGGCAAGTCCGGCTGCTGCGTGGTGGCAGGACTCCTCTTCACTGCGAACGCAAGGCCGTCGGATTACTGATAGTTAATGGCCCTTGAAGAGGTTAGGTGCATTTGTTTTGAGGGAATGATCCTGTCTTTAGTGGCAGACGGATCTCCGTGGGACCGAGTCAGTGCCGGAATTGGCCATCTTGGGCCAGGCGTTGTCCCCCTGCCGATCATCACCGAGTCAGGCAAGTCCGGCTGCTGTGTGGTGGCAGGACTCCTCTTCACTGTGAACAGAAAGGCCGTCGGATTACTGATAATTAGGTGGATTAGCTTTGGGGGAATGATCCTGTCTTTAGTGGCAGCTGGATCTCCGTGGGACCGAGTCAGTCCCGGAATCGGCCATCTTGGGCCAGGCAGTCCCGATTAGCGAAGCGGAGCTCTGTACAGGTCTTGAGCGCAGATTTGCCTCCGTCCCAGGTCTCCTCTGGTCTGCTTGTGGAAGGAGGAGACCTCGGTCCGCATCGTTGGGTGCCCCAGTGCTCAGCGGGACCTAGCAGTTGGTGGGGGGGAGCCGCGAGTTGACCAGGGGCGGCCATCTTAGGGTCAGCCAGTCGAAACTGCGGGACACTGCTCCGTGAAGATCCGGCTAGGAATTCGCTCCGGTCCAGGTCCTGGTAGCCGTGCCCAGATGTGGACACCCGTCGGATACGGGACTCTTGCGGGTCTGCTCTATGAATAACCGCATGGTATGAGGCAGTGTCATCAAGAGGGGAGGGCTTGCCAGGGTACAGGTCAGGGTCATTGGGCCCTGGAGGGACAACCCCATAATCATCCTAGGGGTCATTTGGGGATCTTGTCATGCAGGACATCATAAGGATCTAAGGGTGGAGGGCGACCCTCGCCATATGATGAATGGGTAGACCCCTGTGGTGAAGAGGGGGCCTGTGATGGAGGAGGAGGAGGTAGTGGTGGTGGCAATCATGGTGGTGGCTGTAGGAAAGTGGGTTTCTGTTGCAGTAACCCCCCACTTTTTGCCAGACAACTGATGCACTTTCACTTGATGTGCCCTGGGTCCCTGCCAATCAGGTTCCCAGAGCCTGTGTTCTTTCCCCAAAACTAACCCAATTGGCATCTCTGGCCACAGGTCAGCCCCTGGTAAATGGCACCACAGGTACCCAGGGCGCTGTGACCAGGGAAGACCTCTAAGGGCTGCAGCACTTATTGTGCCACCCTTAGAGGCCCTGTACCTCTACACCCACACACTGCCTTTGCAGGCTGCGTGTTTTGGTGCAGAACAAAGTGAAGAGTCGACATGGCACACACCTGTGTGCCATGCCTACAACCCACTGCCCTGGCATAGATCAGTCACCCCTCTAGCTGGGGGCACTATACCAGTGGTGAGGGTACAGGTGCATGAGCCCTGTACCCCTACAGTGTCTAAGTCCATTCTTAGACATTGTAAGTGCAGTGCTGCCATTAAGAGTATATGGTGCTGGGAGTTTGTCATTACGAACTCCACAGCACCATAATGGCTACACTGAAAACTGAGAAGTTTGGTATCAAACTTCTCAGCCCATTAAACCCACACTGATGCCAGTGTGGGATTTAATGAAAAATGCACACAGAGGGTATCTTAGAGATGCCCCCTGAAAACTAACCTACCACTAGTGTCCAGGCTGAGTGGCTGCTTTCAGCTGCCACCACCAGACATGTTTCTAGACCCCTGTGTCGAGAGCTTGCTGCTCTCTGGGGCCTGAAACAATGCACATCCTGGGACGAGGTGCCAAGCCTCCTCCCCCAGGATGGGCAGGGTTCACGAAGGGGAAGCTTCAAAGGCTTGCTGCCTTTGTGAGCTTCCCCAGGCCACTTGCTGCTTTCAGCAACTGGTCCCCACTGGTTCTGACCCCTACTTTGGGTGGGAGAACCGGCAGGAAAAACAAGTGAGGAAGAGAGGTGTGCCCACCTCTGCCAACTCCACCCCTCAGGTGGGGGAGGCGAGGTGAAGCACAACTCTCAGTCACGCCATCTTGCAGATGGGGGGACTCAGCCAACCAGGGACAGGCTCATGCCCCCCTCCCACTGGAGGGTGGCATAATAGGGGGTGTACCCACCCCAGGGAAGGGACCCATTGGTCCCTCACTTTTACCTACCTGTAACGCCCCTAAATCTAGTATTTAGGGGCACCCCTGAACCTTGCTTCCTCAGACAAGAAGAAACTACAAGAAGAAGAAGAATGAGGACCGAACAGCCGTGCAGCAGCTAACAAGAGGAAGACGCCCACTGACTTGGCCCCAGCCCTACCGGCCTGTCTCCACCTCGAACCTGCTCCTGCGAAATCCCGGTGTGTCCTGCAGCCAGCAACCTCGAAAACCCTGGATGACCTGCCTGCCTTCAAGAACAAAGACTTTGTCTCCCTTGAACACCGGATTTGTTCATCTGCAACCTCTGGCTCCGGCCGGACACCGCGAATCCACCCCACTCTGCACCCGCCGTCCACGGCCCGAGCTCGAGTGGGCAAACACCACGAGGAGGTCACCCCGGCAATCCTGACCCGAGATCCGGTGACCCCTGACCTGCCTCAAGCCTCGAGCCGACGCCTGCAGCCTAAATCCAGAAGGTCCCCCCAATCGCGACCAGGAGCTGGTAAGAAGATCCGACCCAAAAGGCACCCCTGCACCCAACGCCCCACAGCCTTGTGTGCCCAAACCGACGGTGCCTAACCAACCCCTAACTTCCCAACTTACCTCTCGAAGTGGTGGTCGCACCCAGAAGACCTTCATCCCCAAGCCTGCAGTGCCTTTGCAAACCGGAGGTTCCCCATTGAAAACAACAGGGGCGCCCAACGTCGAAACAGCACCCTGAACCCGGCCGCCCTAGTGCCGCTGAGGGTGCACCTTTGGTGCTACTTTGTTTCCCCATTTGCCCTGAGCTAAAGACCAGGAGCTTTGCTCCCACAGCCAAGTGGCCTGCTCACCAGCAGCCACCAACCGGAGGCCCCCTATCCCCCATTGGTTAACATTGGGCCTCAGCACTCTGCACCCAGCCACCCTAGTGCCGCTGAGGGTGTATCAAGAGTGCATCCTTGACCCTGGGGGACCCCTGAGTCTACCCCCAGAACCTCAACTCCCACTACCAAATACTTACCTTAAAACCGATAACACTATTTTCCTCCATAGGATAACATTGACTGTTTTTCTTGGAAAAGTTTCTAAGTGTGGAGTTTGAAAACCTAAAGAAATTCTTTAAAATTGCACTAACAAAAACGATTTTACTTGCCTGTTTGCAGGAAATGTCCCAGAGTAGTATCCAGGTATACTACTCTGAGTAAGAAAAGTAATCTCAAAAGTAACTTACCTGTAATTTTACTGAAAAGCCCATTCAAGTCTATGTACTGTATTTACCAAGTATTGCATTTCTCTGAAACCATACTGTAAGTCAAAACAAAGTGCATATACTACTACAAATCCAAACTGTATTACAACTGTATATTTACTGCAAAGTACTTATCACTTACCTGTGCCAGGCTTGCTTGGTTCTAGAAAATAAAATAACTAAAAGAATATTTTCATACAAAAACAATTGGTCTGAAGTTCAGTCTTTGAGTGTGTGAATTCATTTGCTGACTGAGCGTGTACAACAAATGCTTAACACTGTCCTCTGATACTGCTCAACCACACTACCACAAATAGAGAGTGAGGTGCTATCTAACTTTACCTCTGCCTACCTTTGGGGTTCCACTGGACTCTGTGCACACTATACCTCACTTTGGTATAGTATATACAGAGCCAGCTTCTTACAGTGGAGAGTAAGGAGGAGGAGGGCGAGAAGGAAGAGAATGCCTTGGGGGCAGTGGACTGGTGCCCCTATTTTGCCTCTTCTGTTTTGGAGGCTTCAACACGAGTTGCTTCTCAAAGGTGAGCTGCCTCTTGTGGTGGAGGCTTAGCAATAATCATGCCCGTGTAAGGGTGAATAAAAACCTTCGCTGCCGAGAGTCCAGCTCTTCCTGAAGGTGCTATAAGGTGGGAGCTCCTTGCTGTCGGAGTCTGCCCTTGACGACCTACTGGACGCGGAGATTTGCTTTGGCTGTGAGGCCGCTTTCGTCTTCGATACAAACTTGACCTCAAAGCACTTAGGGGCATACTTACAAGCCCCTATCGCCACCAAAACTTCACTTTTAGTGACGCTGTGGTGGCGATAGGAGCTTCGCCTTATTTACAAGGCAGCGTTAAGCCACTTAACGTTGTAAATAAGGCACCCTTTCACGCTACACTTAGCGTGAAAGGGGCGGGCAATGGGTGTTGTGGTGGGCGTTCCACCGCAACACCCATTGATTTTGACGCTGCACCCTATTTACAAGAGCTGCGTAAATAGGAGGCTGCTCCAAAATTAATACCAGTTAAAACCTGGTCTTAAATAGGTGAAACAAGGAGAAATGCTTTATTTCTCCTTGTTATTGCTGTTTCCATGTGTGCTGCGTTGTGCAGCACACATAGAAACAGCAAAACGGAAATGATTGTTTATGTGCAGAAAGGTGCTCCTTCCTGCACATGAACAATGATTTAAAAAAATGCTATGTGTGCTGCATTAAGCAACACACATAGAAGTTACAAAACGGCATTTAAATGATAAAAAGGGGAACCTTCCTGCAAATAAACAATCTTCCCCTCAACACAGGCACCCTTGCACTATGGTGCAAGGGTGCCTGCGTTGGCGCTAGAAGCTACATTTAGTGCCAGCGCAGGGGGAAACGCAGGGCTGCACCATATTCTAGTAAATATTGTTCAGCCCTGCGTTTCTAAAGTGATGAAACGTGTCGTTAGCCTTCTTGGCTTAATGTCACGCTTCGCCACTTTTTTTGTGAATATGCCCCTCAGCGTGATAGGCTGAATTTTGTGAATGCTTTGCAAACCCAGCTATGCATAGAAAAGAAAAAGTTACTTATCATGTAAGCATCTGTTTGTGGCGTGTAGTGCTGTAGTTTCTCATGCTCTGCGTACTCCTGACATCTAGTGTTGGGGTCGGATGTGAACAACTTGTTTTTGTTCGAAGAAGTCTTTTGAGTCACAAGATGTAGTGACTCCTTCATCAGTTGGCAATGCACATGGGCATCAACTCCACCGTTAGATTGTTTTCCCGCAGGTGGGTGAGGATGGAAATAGAGCATGAGAATGTGTAAAGATGATCCTGCAACATAAAAGAAAAGTTAAAGAGGGAAATGTTATCTGCTACACCCAAAGGCTTCCGGGAAGGACAGTGGCGCATGTGAATCTACAGCACTACATGCCACGAACAGATGCTTACAGGGTAAGTAATATTTTCTGTTCGTGGCAGGTGTATCTGTGATACACATTCTCTGCAAAGAATGTACAGCAGTTCCCCTTATAGGGCAGGTGCTAGCCAGAGGATGTTGCAAAACATTGAAAAAGTGTACACAGGACAGCTTGGCCCACTTGGGCTTGCTGTCTCAATAAGACATCCACACAATAATGTTTGGTGAATGTGTGCGGTGTGAACCAAGTGGCTGCTTTACAAGTATCAACTATTGGAATGTTGCCCAAGAAAGACACCAGTTGCTCCTCAAAGGTGAGCTGCCTCTTGCGAGGAAGAGTCCGCTGCACTTGTGGTGGAGGCATAGCAATAATCATGCCCGTGTGAGGGTGAGTAAAAACCTTAGCTGCCGAAAGTCCAGCTCTTCCTGAAAGTGCTATAAGGGAGGTAGATCCTGGCTGTTGGAGTCTACCCTGGACGGGCGAGTGGACGCATGCATTTGCTTTGGCTTTGAGGTCGCTTTAGTCATTGTTTTGGCTCCTAGGAGTCCTTTGAAGCATGTGTCGATCTACCAGAGGGCATTGAGAAAGCAGTTGGCATTGAGGTAGGTTGAGATTTATGAGGCTAGCTCGGTGTTGGAGACGGCTTTGAAGCCTTTGGTCAGTACCGACCATGGCTGGGAGGCAGTGGTGGCCCAGACGGCTGTGCCCCTGAATGCTGGTTAGAAGCCTGACCCCCCGGTGGGGCACTGAGTTCCTTGGTGTAGTATGGTGCTCACTGTAGTCATCTTCTGACGCTGAGCCTTGGTTGGCTGTGATCTGGGTTTTCCGAGTCTGAGGGGCAATCAGGTTACTGGCTGAAGGCTGGTGACTGTCTGGCATTGACTTCTTCCTCCACGTCCTCCCCTTCGACCTCTTACCTGAAGATATTGGTGGTATCATCGTCACGTTGTTGTTGCCGTGTGAGTTGACTGTCTCGACAATTTCGAATAGTCTTTTTAGGCCAGAGCGCGAGGCAGGCAGAGCAAGAGGCCTCGTTGTGGTCCGGTTTCAGACAAAGGTTGCAGATGGTTGCTTGTTTGTCCAGGTGTACTTCGAATGGCACTGTGGACAGTATCGGAAATGTGTCTTTTCCATTATGCTTTTAACATTCTTGAGTGCACAAATCGATGAACATGGCTGACAGGGGGGGAAGCCCCATGCGTTTGTCAGGAACACTGTTGATGCGAGACCGAAGCAGTAAACCATGACACAGAGAAGAAATGTAGGTTCACCGAAGGATTGTTCGAGGGCTACCAGAAATGGAGAACTCGAGAGGCACAGATGAAGGTCGCAAAGTGGGGTCGAAAGAGCCCCCGCGAAACACTTCTGACTTTGATGGCAGAAGAAAACTATCTAACCATGGAGTCGATGCCCATGCGCATTGCCAACTAAGGGAAGAGTCACTACACCTTGTAGTTTGAAAGACTTTTTCGAACAAAAACAAGTTGTACATGTCCGAGCCCAACACTTTATGGCAGGAGTATGCAGAGCATGTGTTTCTACAGATACACATGCCGCAAACAAATATATATTGATCATGGTCTGTTGCAGTTTGGAATCGTATTTATTTTTGTAACCAAATGGCCACAGTCGTAAGAACACCAAATTGGTCTCTTTTGGCAGGCAGACTCCGTGGATGCCAAGGATAAAGGCCACACCCTGTCCCCCAAGCCTGCTATGCATGCCCAGTGGCAACTGCAGTGATAAGTGGAAGGGATCACCCACTAGCTTTGAGGCCAAAGATTTTGGGTGTTGACCACCTTGTTCTACCTAAGAGCACCTTTGCTAAGTCTGGGCGGTGAACTCCGCTTTGCTCGCAGAGTTTGAGGGGTTTTCCGCACTCCGTGTTACGCGGAGCTTGCGGAGTTCCGAAAAACTCCACTCCGCGCTCGTCTACATCAAGTTGGCGAGCGCGAGTGAGGAAAATCCACCTCCCGGCAAGATTTCTCAATGCGGGCGGTCGGATTTCTCAATGCGAGTGGCTGCGTATGCTCGCGACCGCTCGCATTGAGAAACCATCCTTTTGCGTTGAGAAAGCTGCCGCTTGAGTAGAAAATCTACTCGAGCGGCAGAAAGGAAGCAGTGCCCGCTTGCGCTGTGCATGGTACCGTTTGCGATAATTTCACAGCGCGGACAAACACCCGGCGCTGAAAATTACAGCGGACGTTTTTTTTTTAACGCAATCCGCCACTTGCGGAGCGCCGCGTAGCACAGCAGTTTTCTTTTAACTATGCAGAGTTCCGCGTAGCGGAACTCCGCCCAGGCTTAACCTTTGCACGCACGGCATCACAGGCTTGTATTTAAACTTCACATCCTTCCTTTCTGACAAAAGATACTTTGTTCAAATTGTCTGATCCAGATTCCCCACTTCTTACCATCAGTTGCAGCATTGTACCTGGCTCAGTACTTAACCCCATATTAGTTAATCTATATAACAAACCACTGTGAGAACTTCTAATGACCATGTGTAGGAGGCTGGCTTAGTATATGATGCACACTTATTTAAGTGAAGCACTAATCCAGACAACCTTTATGGTGATTTTAGTGGTCTTAGACAACCATAGAAAGCTCTCTAGTGGTAGCTGTGGAGAGCAGCCTTCAGGCTTAGTCCAGAAGGAGTGTTAAACATCTTGTTTTACCAGATCTAATAATTTAGTGTAAATTAAATGGAAAAAAACCACACAGTGTATTTATAAAAATATGTCTATTTATTATACAACACTCACTAACACATTGGTTTATCTCCTACCCGGAGATATCAACACAAATACACACAATACTTCAATTGTAAACAGGTAAGCAACCACAATACACAGTGGTCTCCACGGGGAGACCAAACCATATACTAAGAAAGTGGAATGCGAACTGCGACCGAAGTCGGGACTTGGACCAGGAGACTCAGAAGAGCTGGGGACACAAGGAACCACCCGATGTAAGTACCTGGGAACCCCACGGAAGCTGTGTGCAGAGGGAAGGCACAGCAGCGTACTCTATAGAAGTCAATGGGAAAGTCGCGGTTGCAGTTTTGAAGAATATGGACCCTTCCAAGTGGAACCTGAAGAAACCCCGTAGAAGACAGAAGGTTGGAGAGTCATCCCACAGAGCAGGCCCGAGCAAGCAGGGGAGCCCATTGAAGCAAGAGAAGACCCTTGAGAGGACCCACAGGCCAAAGGCACAGGAGCTGCAAGAGTGACGTGGTTTCAGGCTTGAGTATTGTCCCACGTTGACTCTGAGAACCCCCCACAGATAAGCCCTTTTATACCCTAAGAAAGGGGTTAGGATGACTCAGGGGTCCCTCCCAGAGGAGGGGATGGACAGAGAGGAGGATACTCCCATGTCCTTTGTCCAGTTTCGCGCAGAGCGGGAGCCAAGGGCTCCCAGAACTGGTTCTAACTAGAGTATGCAAGGAGGGCACCATATGTGCCCTTCAAAGCAGTCGGATGGCACTGGCAAGCGCCCCAGCCCAATACATTAAGTCCTGTCTGCGAGGTGGTCACACCTCCCTGTGACAGGAAACCTATTGTTCTACCTTCCCCTGCTCGAGCTCAGCAGCAGGAGGGCAGAATCGGGTCTGGGGTCAGCAGCAGCACTAGTTTGCTGGCAGACCCTGGAAGGCTTTTACGGGAGTACTGGGGGCGTCCCGGAGGAGCCCCCAGTGCCTGAAATCATACCTCCAACACCAGTAAAGGTGTTGGGGTATGATTCCAACATGTTTGATATCAAACATGCCCAGGTTCGGCACAGCCAATATATAGTTAGCCATCGGGTAATGACGCATGGCCACTATATGTATCAAAATGGCTAACCGCACTTACAAAGCCTGGAGAATCGACTCCGGGGTTTGCAGGGGGTGCAGGGCACCTTCACACTTATAACCCAGCACCCTGCCTTCAGGATTGGAAGGCCTGCCTTAGGGGTGACTTATAGGTTTTAAGTGTAGTGACCTCAGAGGTAAGAAAACTTATATCTGTTGTAAGTTGTGCTAGCACAAGCTTAAACAGGCTGCAATGGCAGGCCTGTAGTCACAGTTTGAGTGGTCTGTCATGGGTGGCATAATACATGCCGCAGCCCATGGGAGACCCCTGGTGTACCCATGCCCTGGGTACCTTAGTACCATATACTAGGGTACACCAGTAGTCAATTCTCGAGGTACCAAAGTACTTACCATGTCAAATTTAGGGAGGTAGCACAGTGGCTGGGGTCCTGATTAGCAGAATCCCAACCAGACTAGTAGAAACAAAAACCTACTGCACCAGCAAAAAGTGGGGGTAACCATGAAAGCAGATCCTACTTTCCTACACAACCCCTGCCCCCAACTAAAACGAAAGGAGATGAGACTAACCTTGCTCTGTTGAATCTTCATTTTCTAAGTGGAAATATCTGGAGTCCATCTGCATTGGCATGGTTACTCCCAGGTCTATGTTCCACAGAAAATTCCATCCCCTGTAGGGAAATGGCCCACCTCAAAAGTTTGGGATTTTCACCCTTCATTTGTTTTAGCCATAAGAGGGGCTTATGGTCTGTCTGAACAAAGAAGTGAGTACGAAACAGGTATGGCCTCAACTTCTTCAACACCCAGACCACAGCAAAGGCCTCCCTCTCAATAGCTGACCAACGGTTCTCCCTGGGGGGTCAACCTTCTGCTTATAAAAGCTACTGGTTGGTCCTGGCCATCTGCATTAAGTTGTGACAATACTGCACCTACCCCTATCTCAGAAGCATCTGTCTGGACAAGAAGGTTTTGGAGTAATCAGGACTTTGCAGGATGGGAACAGTGCACATGGCCTGCTTCAGGTCATCAAAGGTCTTCTGACAGCTAACTGTCCACTGAACCTTCTTAGGGATTGTTTTGGAGGTGAACTCATTAAGGGGAGTCACTAAGGACCCATATCCTGCGATCTCTCGTAGAGGAAGGGGCACTCACAGATGCGCCGCTACCCTCACAATTGTAGGTGACCTGCTTTTAACGCTTTTGAAACAAAACCAGAGTTTGTTTTTGTACATTTTAACCCCACTGCTATTTGTTTTTAAACAGCACACAGTGTGCTTACTTGTTTATTCCTGGGTCCTGCTGTGTTTCGACCAGCCCCCTACGCCGCTGCGTGTTGCAGGGTGTAGGTGAGGCTTTTTACACGGTCGGACACCACACGGCCGCCATCTTGGGGAGGTTGGCGGGCTAGTTGCTGGTGGAGGGACGCTACTGAATGAGAGCGTGGACGCGCAGCGATCTCTCGTAGAGGAAGGGGCACTCACAGATGCGCCGCTACCCTCACAATTGTAGGTGACCTGCTTTTAACGCTTTTAAAACAAAACCAGAGTTCGTTTTTGTAAATTTTAACCCCACTGCTATTTGTTTTTAAACAGCACACAGTGTGCTTACTTGTTTATTCCTGGGTCCTGCTGTGTTTCGACCAGCCCCCTACGCCGCTGCGTGTTGCAGGGTGTAGGTGAGGATTTTTACAAGGTCGGACACCACACGGCCGCCATCTTGGGGAGGTTGGCGGGCTAGTTGCTGGTGGAGGGACGCTGACTTAATGAGAGCCCTGTCGCGGACGCGCAGAGATCTCTCGTAGAGGAAGGGGCACTCACAGATGCGCCGCTACCGTCACAATTGTAAGTGACCTGCTTTTAACGCTTTTAAAACAAAACCAGAGTTCGTTTTTGTACATTTTAACCCCACTGCTATTTGTTTTTAAACAGCACACAGTGTGCTTACTTGTTTATTCCTGGGTCCTGCTGTGTTTCGACCGGCCCCCTACGCCGCTGCGTGTTGCAGGGTGTAGGTGAGGCTTTTTACACGGTCGGACACCACACTGCCGCCATCTTGGGGAGGTTGGCGGGCTAGTTGCTGGTGGAGGGACGCTACTTAATGAGAGCCCTGTCGCGGACGCGCAGCGGACGCACGCAGCGGGCACGCCTAAGGCAAGCCCGTCTGCGCCCGTCCGCGCCCGTCCGCGCACGACCAGGCCCAGGGGCCAGAACCCCTGTCAGATTAAAGTCCCAAAATAGGATTACTTACACATCTGAGGAACTACTCAAATTATCAAAGCCTATCGCTGAACTTTGTAAACATAGGATTAACGTAGAGAACAAGACACTTAAATGCGAGCACTGTGATAAGACTGTAATACACACTGTAAACGCCGTGAATGATGGGGGCAAATTGCAAATGGCTCTACTAAACTGTAGGTCACTGACTAAACACAAATATGAGATTTATGACCTACTGAGGGAAAAATCACTTGACGCACTATTTTTGACTGAGACCTGGCTTAGTCTGAGTTCCACCCCAGATGTCCTAGATGCGCTCCCAGATGACTATATGATAGTAAGGCAGGATCGAGAGGGTCAAATAGGCGGCGGATTGGCAATAATCTATAAGACCACAATAAAGTGCAACATTAAGGAGGCAAATCTAGAAAATTGTGAGGCGCTCTTATTTACATTGTCAGCAGTAGAAGACAATACCATGCGGGCTTTCTAATATACCGCCCACCAGGACCAGTAGCTCAATTCATGACAAGCCTGGAGGAGAAAGTAGTTCATCCAGCTCTTAGGCATAAAAAGTTCATTATCCTAGGCGATTTGAACATACACTTTGACAACAAACAAAACCGGGAAGCACAATCCATATGCAAGGACCTCATGACTTTGAACCTAGAGCTAAAATCAGAAACACCAACACACCAAGGGGGACATATCCTAGATGCTATCTTCTCAAATTTTAGGGAGCCGGAGGTGGAAACACCATGGCCAATTCCTTGGTCAGACCACTTCTTAGTCCCTTTTACTGTGCCATCAAATAGACAGAGGACGGAGAAAACGACACAGAAAATAACTAACAGAAAATGGAATAAATTCAATCCCAGTGCATTTACCCAGGCACTAAGAAAAATCAACATTACATTTGATAAAGATGTTTACGTAGCAAATAGCCAACTTGAAACATGGATAACGACGGCTTTAGATGAGATAGCACCATGGAATACACAGGCCCCTAAGAGACATAAAGCATCAGCACCATGGTTTAATGAGTCACTGCTGAAAGCAAAAAAAGAATGCAAGCAACAGGAACGAGCATGGCGCAAAGATTATGGTAGTAAGGCCAAAGAAAACTATAAAAAGGAACTAAAAAAATACCATGCATTAATTAAGAAAACACGATGTAATTTCTACACAGATAAAATTGAGGGGGCAAGTAACTCCTCGAAAGAAATGTTTGCTATATTGAAGTCTCTTAAAACACGCGATAACACTAACCAGGATGTAACAGCCTCTATTGAGAGCTGCAACAAAGTGGCAGAATTCTTCGCTGACAAAGTGACAAAAATCTATGATACCTTCCCTATGGAAGCACGGCTAGGGATGAATACAACTAGTAGTCAAGACACCACATTTGTAGGTGAGACCCTTGATGAATTCAAAGTCCAGGAGCTAGAAGATCTCAGAGATACTGCCAAAGGGATTAAATCAGGCTCCCCACTAGATCCTGCTCGCCCAGAGATAATAATGCAGGGAGAGAACCTCATTATGCCACAGATTTCGGAACTCATCAAATGCTCTTTTCAAGCAGGTGAGGTTCCCATTAAATTGAAGCAAGCGATAGTTCGGCCACTCAAAAAGAAGTCGTCAGTCGACCAAGCAGTACTAGAAAATCTGCGCCCCATTTCACTGCTACCATTCGTGGCAAAGATTGCGGAGAAGGTAACTAACAAACAACTAGTAGACCATATCAATAAGAACGATCTACTGCACCCCTCCCAATCGGATTTTAGAGCAGCACACTCGACTGAGACAGCACTACTCATGGCAACAGAAACTATGAGAAAACATGCAGATGAGGGGCAGACGGTCGCGCTGATCCTGCTGGACCTCAGCGCGGCGTTCGACACCGTTTCCCATAAGATACTTCTCCAAAGATTAGAGACATGTGGCATCAGGGGAAACGCACTGCGATGGATGTCATCCTTTCTAGCTGCACGAAGCTTCCAAGTCGCTCAACAATCCTATAGATCAAAGAGCATCCCACTACCTCAGGGCGTCCCACAGGGATCGATTCTGAGTCCGACTTTATTTAACTTGTATGTGGGACCGCTGGCTGAGCGAGTGGAAGAGCACAAGGTGTCTTTTGTGTCATATGCTGATGACACACAGCTAATTGTGATGCTGTCTCAAGACAGGGAACAGGCAGCAATTCGCTTCTCTAAGTGTCTAGAAGACGTAGCGGCATGGATGTCAAATCATTGCCTAAGGCTCAATGGGAATAAAACGGAGGTGATGATTGTGGGTAAAAACCCCACAATCTGGTCATCAGCCTGGTGGCCTGGGACACTAGGCCAAGTACCCACCCCAAAACCGGAAGTAAAGAACCTTGGAGTTTGGTTTGACTCCGAACTGACTTTCGACAGCCAAATTCGCAAAGTAGCGGGCAAATGCTACGGGACCATGAAAATCCTAAGAAAGATCCTTGACCTCTTGCCACCTAATGTGAGAAAAAGCATAGTTCACGCCGTGGTAACCTCCCAAATGGATTACGGCAATGTACTATACCTAGGGGCTTCAAAAAAAGGGCTGTCCAAATTGCAAACGGTACAAAATGCGGCGGCCCGCCTGGTACTTAGCCTTCCAAGAAGAGCCTCTGCTAAGAAAGCTCTGGCCGAACTACATTGGCTTCCAGTGGAAAAAAGAATCGTTTTCAAGGCAATGTGCCACTGTCACCGCATCCTATCAAGTAAAGGCCCACGGTACCTGCAACCACTGCTAACACAGTATACACCTGGCCGGACTCTAAGATCACAGGGTAGGGCATTGGTGACAGTACCTAGAATTTTTAGAGCTAGAATGGGTGCACGCTCCTTCAGATATCTTGCGGCAAAAAGCATGGAACACTCTACCAATGGACCTAAGAAAGGAACAATGCGAAACCAGATTTCATAAAAAACTGAAGACATGGCTATTTACAACGACACACTAAATTACAGGTACTGGGCGCGTAATGTAATTGCCTCCCAAATTCTATAAGAGGGATCGCTTTAGCGCGGGGACACACCGGTGGTGTAACCAGGCGCTCTACAAATGGCTAAACTAAACAAAACTAAACATCCCTTAACAAACCTCCTGTAGTACCCAGTCAGGCCCAAGAAAGCTCTGACATGAGTCTGGGTAGTAGGAACAGCCCAGTCCATGATGGTCTGGATTTTGCTCTCCAATGGCTTAACCTGTCCTCCACCTACAAGGTGGCCCAGGTACACAACCTTGCTCTGCCCTATCTGGAACTTTGTGACCTTAATAGTGAGGCCTGGCTTTTGCAGGGCCTCCAGAACAGCCTTGAGTGGACCAGGTGATCCTCCCAGGTGGAACTAAAGACAGCAATATCATCTAGATATGCTGCACAATAGGCTTCCAGACGTGTGAGAACTTTGTTCACCAACCTCTGAAATGTGGCAGGTGCATTCTTCAAACCAAAAGACATTACAATAAATTGATAATGCCCAATAGGGGTTGAAAATGCTGTTTTTAGCTTGGTATCCTCAGAGGGTCTGATTTGCCAGTAGCCAGCAGTCAGGTCAAATATACTGAGATACTTGGCTGAGGCCAGAGTATCAATCAGCTCATCTATAATAAGTCCGTTTTTATATAGCGCAGCTACTCACCCTTACGGGTCTCAAGGCGCTGGGGGCCGTAGTGGAAATTAAGTGAGCTATTGCCCAGAGTCACATGGTGCTGAGCTGAGCTGCCGCCGGAGCCGGGGATCGAACCTTGAACCCTGTGCTCCGAAGTCAGCTGCCCTGGCCGCTGCACCACACCTCTCCACTCTACCCTGGGAATTGGATGGGCATCATTCCTAGAGACTGCATTGAGACCTCTGTAGTCTACAGAAAACCTCATCTCTCTCTTACCATCTTGGGTGTGAGGTTTTGGCACAAGGACTACAGGACTAGTCCAAGGGCTATCCGAAGGTTAAATGACCCCCAAATCCAGCATCTTTTGGACGTCGGTCCTGATGCAGTCTCTGACATGGTCAGGCTGTCTGTAGATTTTACTCTTTACAGGCAGACTGTCACCTGTGTCCACTTCATGGGTACACCAGGTGGTTTGACTTGGAGTCAGAGAAAACAAGTGTGGGAATTGTTTAAGGACTTGCCGACAATCAGCTTGCTTCTGGTCAGTAAGGCTGCCTGCCAAGGCTACTCCATCAACTGACCCATCAACAGGGTCCTGAGAGAGGAGATCAGGGAGAGGATCACTCTCTTCTTCCTGTCCCTCATCAGTTGCCATGAGCAAGCTCATGTCAGCCCTGTCAACAAAAGGCTTTAGGCGGTTCACATGAAAACTCTGTGAGGGCTTCTGGGAGTGCATAGGTCCACCAAGTAGGTGACCTCACCTTTTATCTCAAGGATGATGTGGCGGGCACTCTACTTGTCTTGGAGAGCTGCTGGGGTCACAGGCTCCAACACCCACACTTTCTGTCCTGGCTGGTAAACAGTCAGTACAGACTTTTGGTCATGCCAAGCTTTCTGAAGCTCCTGGCTTGCCTCAAGGTTTTTGCGGGCCTTCTTCATGTACTCAGCCATACATGAACGCAGGCCAAGGCCATAGTCCACAATATCCTGTTTAGGAGGGTTGAGAGGCTGCTCCCAGCCCTCCTTAACCAGAAACAATGGACCCCTAACTGGATGCCCAAACAGAGGTTCAAATGGGCTGTAGCCCACCACCTTCTGAGGAACCTCTCTGTAGGCAAAGAGAAGGCAGGGTAGTAGGACATCCCATTTTCGCCTGAGCTTTTTCTGAGAGTCCCATGATCATACCCTTGAGGGTCTTGTTGAACCTTTCAACAAGCCCATTGCACTGTGGATGGTACGGTGTGGTAAACTTGTAGTTTACACCACACTCTTTCCACATTGCAGTGATGTAACTAGACATTAAGTTTGTACTTCTGCCTGACAAGACCTCTTTAGGAAACCGCACTCTGGAAAAGACTCCCAGAAGGGCCCTAGCCACTACAGGAGCTGTAGTGGTCCTAAGTGGAATAGATTCTGGATACCTAGTGGCATGGTCCACCACCACTAGGATGTAACTGTGTCCAGATGCTGGTGTAAGGTTTAAGGGAACAACAACGTCTATCCCTACCCTCTCAAGGGAACCCCAACCACTGGAAGTGAAATTAAGGGGGGCTTTGTACTGCCACCTGACTTATGACTGGCTTGGCAAGTGACAGGAGCGACAAAACTCCTTGGTGTCTTCAGACATGTGGGGCCAGTGAAAATGAGGGACAAGCCTGTCCCAAGCTTTGCTTTGACCAAGATGTCCTGCAAGGGGAATGTCATGTCGAGGGACAGAAGAAAACCCATGTACTTCTGAGGTATAACCAACCTCCTGGTGGCACCAGGCGTAGGGTCTCTACTCTCAGAAAAAAGAAGCCCATCTTCCCAATAGATCCTATAGGACCCACTGACATTCCCTGTCACCTCAGCAGCAGCTTGCTGTCTGAGCTTTTCAAGAGAGGGGCAGGATTTCTGCTCCAGACTCAAGTCTGCCCTGGAAGGGCCCCCTGCCCCAATAACTCTGCTGTGTCAGACCCACGTTCCTCTAGGACAGTTCCTTCACAGAGGCTAGGTTCAGCTCCCTCTGGAGACTGATCCTCACTGGGAGTCTGGGAGGAGGATAATTCCTTACCATTCCTGCTCTTTCCCTTAGGAGCTAGCTGGTCCATTTTTCCAGGATCCAGAGCTCCCTTAGTGCCTAACTTTTTGGCCTGAGCCCTAGTAACAGCAAATGCACTGGCAAAGATTCCCATCATCTCTGCATGTGTCCTGAACTCCACTTCAGACCAGGCTGAAGTTTCCAAATCATTCCCCAACAGACAGTCCACAGGTAGGTCTGGGGGAAACCACAACTCTTTTAGGGCCAGTTATCCCTCCCCAGCTGAGATTACCAACTGCCAAGGAATGATCTGTCCTGACATTGCTTGAATTGGTCACTTGGTAAAGTTGACCAAGTATGATTTGGTCAGGAGACACAAGTTTCTCTGCCACGATTGTGACACTGGCCCCTGTGTCCCTGTAAGCCATAGCTTCTTTTTTTGAAAAACTTTCTATTAACACAAAATCAGCCAATATATTTTGATACATACATTGCAGATCAAATGCATGACATTGTGAGATCAAGTGACCACAAATCTTAGCAGCCGTAGGGTCGGTGCAGGTTACTATCGATCTATATATCACCAGAAAATGTTCAGCATATAAACCTTCCATGTGATGTGAGCTCTGACAGGCTGGGGAAGAGCAAACCATGACTCCTCCCATTCTTTAAACCCAGGCAAGTGTTTGGGCGTTGCTCACCTCCTCCTCTACCCTGAGTCCATAGCAGGTAAACTAGGGGTCCAGATCTTTATGAACTTTTTCAAGCACCCTTTAGCCCTGTATGTTACCTTTTCTGTGACCATATATAGGTCCATGCTCCATCTCCATTCCGCAAGTGTGGGAAGACTGGGGGCTCCCCAATGCCGGACTATGTCTCTTTTTGCCACTACCAGTCCTAGGTTGCATAGTAGGAGTTTACTGCGAGGGAGATCCACTTCTGAGGGAATACCCAAAAGGATGTGTTTGGCATCCATAGTGAGTTGTGCCCATGGTGTCTCGTTTAGTTCCCCTAGTATCTGGGACCAGTAGGTTATATGTTGACATTCCCAAAGTGTATGTATATATGTACCATGTTCTGTCTTACAACGCAGGCAGTTAGGTGTCCCCGCTCTCCCATTAGCGTGCAGGCATGCCCTGTCAAAGTACACCCTGTGTAGGATTTTGTACTGTATCAGGCGTAATCACAGCTTGATGGCCACTTCCCTTGGGTGCATTTAGGCGGCTTCCCAGTCAATATCCTCTAACGGTCCCGTTGTGTTTTCCCATTTGTACCTAAGGAATTTCAACTTATCGGGGATGTTTAGATTAGAGTTTTATATGTCCATGATATAGCTTTACTAGCTATTTCTTCCTGCAGTAGCCCACCCACTAGCACCGCAAATTCGGGTATGTCAGTGTTGTCAATCTTTTCCGCCCTCCATGCGTGTTTCAGCTGCAAATGCTTATATCTTTGGGTACTCAGACCACTGCGATTGAGGTTAAGTCGCCGTCTCGTAAAATGTCACCCAGCCTAGAGATCCCAACTGTGTCCCAGTGCCTAAACCCTTGGAGCCTACTTATTTCTGGCATTCATATGCCATCCCAGAGTGGGGTCTCCCTCATAAGTCTCTTGTCCCACTGAATGCAGTTCTGCTCCCTTCCAGGCCTCTATCGTTCTCTGGGTAGCGGGGAGTAGTCGACGGATTCCCTTGCCCCTACAAATATAATGAAGATATGTGTGGTTCTGGAATTGTAGCCTTTCCAGGGCATAGGTGGGGTGGTCTCATGACGTGTCTCCATTCGTTGATTACAATCAGGTGTGCTGCCCTATAGTATGACCATATGTCGGGTAGGGCAATGCCCCCATTACATTGATTGCGTTGCAATGTCTGTAGCGCCACTCTCGGGTGGCCCCGTCCCATAGAAGTGTGCGTAGTTCCTGATCAATTGGTGTAAAGATCGTCTCTGGCAGTTTGCAGTATGTGTTTTGCAGTATATAGAGCAGTTTCTGGAGCGTAATCATTTTGTACATAGCGGCTCTGCCCAGTAGCGTCAAAGGAAGTCGTCTCCACCTCCCTGCCTCTTTGCGGAAATCCGCTAGGACCCACTTAATGTTATGGTTAAGGTTTGCCACTTCATTGGCGGTGATAAACACACCTAAGTAACGGAACCCGTCCTGGACAACTCTAAGGCGTCCCAGGAGGTCCTGAGTGTCCAGAATACCCCCCACCGAGAAGAGGCTCGATTTGTCCCAATTTATGTTATACCCCGCACGTTTACCATATTCTTGGAATAGTTGCAGGATCAGGGGGAGTGTTTGGCCCGGGTTGGTGACATAGAGAAGAATGTCATCAGCGTAAAGTGAGATCCTTTCGTCTTGGAGGAGCCCTGTATCATCTCTGAACCCGCTCAGACCTGGAAGCACCCTAATTAAGCATGCCAGTGGTTCCAATACTAGTGCGAACAATAAATGAGACAAGGGGCAACCCTGTCTAGTGCCTCTTCGCACTGGGAAGTCTGTCGACAGCAGCCCATTGACTCGCACTGTGACTCTCTGATTGGTGTACAATAATTCTATCCAGACCATAAATACAGGACCAAATGTACGAGTTACTTACCTTCGGTAACGATGTATCTGGTAGAGACGTTGTCTAGCTGCAGATTCCTTAACTGAGAATATCCCCAAGCGTCAGACTGGATCCGGAAAATTTTGCGCAGCAGCACCTCTGCGTGCCGAGGGGCTGCGCTGCTTGGCTCCGCCCTGACGTCGTCCCCGGACATGACGTCAGTGGAGCCATATAGGACCCTCTTGGCGCGCTGACGTCAGTTTTCTCCGGAGGAACTTTTCCGCACCACAGCGCGGAACCCCCAGTAAAACTGTGAGAGTATGGGACCAGTGTGCGAATAAAAAAGAAAATTGGTGAGAGAGAAAGAACCAAAGGGTGAGAAAGCACCATGAACGACAGTGAGAAGCACTGCCGACTGAAAGTTGGTGAAAAGGAAAGAGCAGAGCAATACTCTGAGAAGCAGTTTCGCAAAAGCGAAGTGAATGCCACCCCTGAGGCAAATCGATCTATAAAAGGAAGACCAAGGCGGACGACAGAAAGCCTGCACCAGAGGAAGTGAATGAAAAGAGCAGAACAGTACACTGAGAAGCAATCCCGCAAAAGCGAGAGAATGCCCTCTCCTGAGGCAAAACGGCAATGAGAAGAGCCAACAGTGACAGGCAAGAAAGCCCCAAACCACAGGATTAAAGAAGAGAAAAGAAAGAAACAGGGAGACTCTGTCCCCTGTGAGAGAACCATTGGACTGAGGCACAGGCCAAAAAGACCTGAAAACCAATTGACTGGAGGAGTGTGAATCCAGAAGGTGGGTGGGAGGGTAGAGAACACCAGTAGGCCCCATACTGGAGGAAACCCATGTGGAACAAGCATTTGCAAAACAATAGGTCTCGCATTTGCGAGACTTTGAGCTATTGGTATTTGGTATTGTAAATGCCAATGCCTTTTATTTGTGTTTAAAAAAAAAACTGCAAGCGGTTCGTAAACACCCATTTTGTACTTATAGTCCTTGCTCACTAGAGGCTGGCAGTAAAAGAGGCGGAGCTACTGACAGCCTCGCTTCTCGTAAGAAACAACTATATGTACAAAGTGCGTGTTTACGCACCGCTTGTAGCTTTTCAAAACACATTAATAAAAGGCATTGTCATTTACAATGCCTATAGCGCAAATGCGAGATCTATTGCATTGCAAATGCTTGTTAAAACGTATGCCCAGGGTGCCACACATGTCTGGTGTGATAGTAAGTCGCTGGTAAACTAGGAGATAATTTGCTTCAATAGTTCCTGCTGGGATATTATTTGATTAGCTGAGAGATTTCCTTCACGTTACAAAAAGCACTATCACATTTGAAGTGATTTATAATGGTGACCATCCCACGGTTACCTGTGTGGGAAGGGGGCGTGGTGCCTTGCTGGGAGCTGTTTTACTTTTTCTACTCAAGCATGAGTTGAAAACCCCCTTTGCAACTTGACCCGGCTGGGAACAATCCCCCATAATTAATTGCACTATCACCTAACACTAAAATGTAACGTACCAACGATAGATGGGGAGATAATTAACCTACTAGTTTGTTAATGGCATTCCCATCAGTGTTTCTGAAAGCCTATACTTTTCTATACGTTGTGAGCACCGAGGACACCTGAAGTTTAGACTTGCAACAAATAAAGCTACCCGGCCTTAATGCAGGTTAATGCCCGAATGCTGCACTTTCTGATTGGCGGAGCTAATCTCCGTTTCCGTCTTCTGAACGAATCCTAGTTTGAATTTTTAGCGCTATCATGGGTTCTTTGTGATTCTTTCAGTCTTTGCTGCGTGAACTATACTGAGATATTTTTTATGCATACCATATTGTGAACATAATGTGCCTACTTATTTTACCACGTAAAATCTGTGTTCTTTCTACAAAGCAATGTGTGTTTTTCTTGACCTGGACTCTGTGATGTGTCACCCGAAGGCTCTAGGCCGCAGCGGGGACACACGGTAAATATGACACAGACACCTGGTAACACTCGCTGTTGGCGCGAAGACCCCGAGCGGTCTTCCGCCGTTTATTTATACTCTCGGGACGAGCCCGCCCCGAGAGGTGCGTGCGCGTATGCGAATAGCTACATTGTAGGAGAGAGCCCGGATGGCTCTCTACATCCCTTCCTTCTTTTGGTTGACGTCACCAAAGTCATTACCGTTCATGGGGATAGACACAAAAGTCCTTGAACTTTTGGCTCGGCACCGGGTTAGCCCTGAGGTGGTATCGCTGACTCCGGGCCACGGCCTCGTTTCCGGCAGTCTCCACGGCACCCCCTGGTGAGCCACCATGGTGTTCCGACATGGCCAAACCTGGTTGGGTGACAGCTTCTCGGGTCCCCGAGAGCTCTCTCTCTGGGATGTGGTCACTGACTTCAGAAGATGCCGGGGAGGGCCCGCCGGGATTCTCAGCCTCATCATCACCATCTTCACCACATCGACCACCCCTGATCACTCGTTTGAAACACGACACATTTCGGGTGACTTGGCTGTGTCCTTTGCGGGCTGTCACCATCGTTCCTTGCCTTCCGGTGACAGTCCATGTTTCGGGCTCGAACGGAGTTCGAAACTTCCACCCAGGGTGTCGATCTTTGACTACCACCTTGTCTCCGACTTGGATGTTGGAATCATGAGCCCCCGGACTTCGCTGGCTTTTCGGTTTGTAGTTTCTCGGCGGGCTTGGACGGCCTCGTCGTCTCGCCTCGGTGGAGTCCATGTCGGGTCAACGGGTATGCTGTCCCTCGGTGGTCTCTGAAACATCAGGTGGGAGGGCGCACACCGGGTGGTACTGTGCGGCGTTGATCGATACACTCCGAGGAATTGGTCCAACGCTGCTTCCGCATCTCTCTCTTGTTCCACAGATATTCGCAGGGCCCTGTTGAGCGTCCTCATCAGCCGCTCCACCTCCCCGTTGGCTTGGGGCCAGAGCGGAGTGATCTTCCGGTGACGGATTTCCTTGTTCTTCAGATATTCCTGAAACTCCCTGCCCTGAAATGGGGGCCCGTTATCCGACCTCAGTTCCTCCGGCAGCCCGAACATGGCAAAGGTCCGGTCCAACGCTCTTCTCACGTGGGAAAACGCGGTTGACTCCACAATTTCTACCACTGGGAATTTCGAGAACGTGTCGACTAGAACCAGCATCTGGCGGCCATCTGGGAAACTTCCAAAGTCGAGACTGACATGGGTCCATGGAACAGTGACCGGGTCCTCGGTGATCACCGGCGCCGGCGGGGGTCTCTCCCTGTGATCGTGCATTCATGGCAGCTTCGGACCATTTCATCCACCTTCGCATCCATGGCCGCGAACCACACCTTTTGGCGCAAACGCGCTTTCGTCTTGGCCATGCCCTGATGTCCAACGTGGGCGAGCTCGAGAACGTGTTGTTGCAGGTCCTCCGGTATCACGACCAAATGTCCCCTTAGGATAACACCATGTTCTCCCACGCTTAACTCGTGCCGCACTCTCCAGAGCTGCTGTCGGTCATGTCTAACCTCTGGGCGTAACAGGCGACTTCCATCCATGAAGCGAACCCACATGTTCTTTGCGAGCGCTTCCTTCACCCTTGATAGTGTTCCGTCCCCCACCGTGGCCTGCCCGACCTCTTCCAGGGTCATGGCCTTCGGGCATGCCTGCTGAGAAACCATCCTCACGAATTCTTCCGTGCTCATTTCTTCACTGGCCTGCTTCCTGGGCGATGCAGGGTCCGGGTGACGGGACAGGTAGTCAGCGGGGTTGTGGGCTCCGGGTCGGTACACGACCTTAAACTGATATGCCTGTAATTGCACGGCCCATCGCTCAATCCTCGGGGGTGCCAGCCGTGACGAGCCAGCGAACAGCGGAATCAGGGGCTTGTGATCCGTCACTACTTGAAAATCCTGTCCACACAGGTACAGATGAAAATGTTTGCACGCCCACTTAATGGCGAGAGCCTCCCTCTCGATCTGGGCATACCGGGTTTCAGTATCCGTGAGGGCCTTGCTGGCATAGGCCACCGGTTTCCACACTTCCGGATCCTGTTCCTGTAGGAGCACCGCTCCTAGACCTGTGGGGCTAGCGTCCACAACTAGTTCTGTGCGGCTCCTTGGATGGAAATACGCCATGATTGTTTTATCTTGCAGCCTTTCCTTGATGTCATTGAAGGCCTTGTTCGCCACACTCGACCATTCCCATGGTTGCCCTTGTTTCGTCAAAACCCGAAGCGGCTCTGACAACGTTGCGAGGTTCGGGATGAAACGCCCACAATACGTCGCCATGCCCAGGAAACTTCTCACTTCCGTTGGGTTTTTCGGCGTGCTGGCTACCCGGATTGCCGTCGCCTTCTTCGGATCCACCCGGAGCCCCTCTCTCGTGAATATGTAGCCAAAGAACTCCACGGTGTCCTGATAGAAGGAACACTTCGCCTTGTGTAGCGTCAGGCCTGAGTCTTCTAACCTTTTCAACGTGGCTCGGAGGTGCTTGTGGTGGTCTTCCAGCGTGCTCGAGAAGACAAGGATATCGTCACTCAGGTTGATTACCCCTGACAGTCCTGACAACACCTCTCTCACCGCGTTCTGAAAAACCTCAGCTGCTGAGGATATCCCGAAGCTTAGTCTCTTGTATCGTCGCAGACCAACGTGGGTGGAAAACGTGGTAATGTACCGGCTCTCCGGTTCCAACTCCAGCTGATGATACCCAGCGTTGAGGTCCAATTTGGAGAACCATTTGGCCCCATTGAGGTCGGCCACAATGTCGTCCATCGTTGGGGTTATGTGCCTTTCCTCTTCACTGCCACGTTGGGTAAGCGCATGTCCACGCAGAGACGTATGGCCCCCGGTTGTTTGGGCTTTGGGGCCACCACCAGCGGCGATACCCACGGGGTGGGACCCGAGACTTTTCGATCACGTCCAGTTCTTCCAGTTTTCTCAGTTCCTCTTCGACTTGCGGCCTCATATTAAACGGCACTCTCCGATGTCGGAGGGCCACCGGCCTCACTGTCTGGTCGATATGTAGCCGGAACTTCTTCCCTTTCAGTTTCCCCAGGCCTGTGAAGAGGGCGGGGAAGTCTTTCAGTATGGTCTCAGCATGCGACTCATGTATTTGGTGCGCGAAGAATACCAGTCCTAGATCCTCTGCAGTGTGGCAACTGAGCAGGGTCCCCTTTCTTCCCTCCGTTATGTGGAACCGGGTGTTCGTGGTGTACGTGCCACTACTGACACTGGCCTGGATGACCCCTTCAGCGGGAGCGGATCGGTTCCCCCATATACGTAGATTCTCGCTGTTGTCGGCTCCAGTGCGGGCCTTGGTGACAGGCAGTCGTATTGTTCCGCGTCCATGATGTTAACCGAGGCACCCGTGTCAATCAGGGCCTGCACGTCCGTGCCCTCCACCGTCACCGAGCACATCGGGGGAGGTCTCCGTCGCCTGTCTGTTCTACTGACATAGGACACCACAAATACGTCATCTTCTTCCTCGTCCCACACTTGCCTGGCGTCGTGACGCGGGGGCGAGTCCTCTAGGGACACCTGTTGTATTCGCTGAGACATGTTCCTTGACCTTGCCGGGCCCTGTCGGAACCGTCCACCCCTGCAAGCCCTCGCGTAGTGGTTCAGCCTCCCACATCGGGAGCACGTTTTTCCTTTCGCCCCACAGACCGCTGTAGTGGCATGTTCGTCTCCACAGTATCCACATTTGCCTCCTCGTGGCATCGGTTGCGCTTGCCGGGCCTGGGCTGGTCTCCTCTGTATCGCGTCCACTCTTTCCTCCTTGATAACCGGGTATCTTGGGGCACTTGGAGCCGACACGGGCGTATGGAGGGCCGCCTCCATTGCTTCTGCCCGGACATCTGACAATTCGTGCGAGCGGGCTAACACCAGGATCTCATCCAGTGAGATTCCTGGTTGTCGCAGGATGAGTTTTCGCAGGAGCTTCGAGCGACAGCCCAGGATGATCTGGTCTCTGATCTCCCCTTGCGGAGCTGTGAATGCACACGTGCTGGCCAGCTTGCGCAGCCTGGAATAGAACATGTCCACAGATTCTGAATCTGTCTGTGCGGCTCTCCGGAATTTGAATTTTTCAAAGTCTGGATTCAGCTGCGGATCGAAGTGCCTATCTAGCGCCCTCACCGCCGCTTCGTAGTCATCTTCTTCCCCTTTGTTTGGGAGTGTTTCGAAAAGGTCGTAAATTTCGGGCCCGCCGTAGTAAATGAGGAGCGACCTCTTGACTGTTCCATCTGTCTCCCTGGTCCCTTTAAAGTATAGGTTCAGCCTTCCTACCCACGCCTTCCATCGTGGTGCGGCCGTCGCTGGGTCCGACGCCTCGCTGAACGGCGGCAAAGGTGCGATGGCGGTGTGGTGACTCCTGGGGTGCAGCGCGGCCTGGTCTGTGTCCTGCGCTTGGGCGCCAGCCGTCGCGCCGGCCGACTGGGTATTGCTCATCCTCCCCCTCTCTTGGTTCTTGGCCACGTGCTAGGGGCAGGGTATTCGCTGTGGCCCGGTGAAGTAGCAGGCTGGGGCCTCTTGCGCCTTATTCTGGACTCTTCTCCTGTCCTGGGCCACCTTAAATCAGTAGCATTAAATGGTTGTCCATAACCATTAGGGAAATGTCTCTTCCCCCTTTTTTTTTTTTTTTTTTTATTTATTGTCCCCCGACGCGCTGGGCCGTCTATCGCCTCTCCAGGCAGTGGCGCACGTGTCTTGGGCCGGAGAACACTGCCGGGGAGTGTCGAGGGGCGTGGCCTGTCCCACAGTAGCGCGGAGGGCCGCACTCACCTTCCCCCACGCTGCCTCTGCGCCGCCGGCTGAACGCGCTCCCTCTGACTGGGGAGACGCGTGGGCGGGCGCATGCAGGAACAGTCGACACCGACGCCTTGCCTCCGCACGGGCGCCGCCAGCTGAACGCGCTCCCTTTGGGCCAGGAGACGCGTGGGCGGGCGCCGCGCTGAATCAGGCAGAAAAACGCCACCGCAGGTAGGGCGAGTGCAGCGGCCGCTGCGACTGGAAGCGTGCACGCGTGCCGGTCCAACCGGCCTCGTCGCCAGTGTGATGTGTCACCCGAAGGCTCTAGGCCGCAGCGGGGACACACGGTAAATATGACACAGACACCTGGTAACACTCGCTGTTGGCGCGAAGACCCCGAGCGGTCTTCCGCCGTTTATTTATACTCTCGGGACGAGCCCGCCCCGAGAGGTGCGTGCGCGTATGCGAATAGCTACATTGTAGGAGAGAGCCCGGATGGCTCTCTACAGACTCCACGATGATATAATAGGCGTAATTCTTCGAAATAAACTGTACAGCACAGGAAAAATGTGGCAAAAAAAGCAAGGTTTTAAATGTTGCATCCTCCGGTTTGTTTGTTATTGTGCTTTCGAAGGGCTTGCCGCTTGCTGTGATATCAGGCGAAAAAACAAACACTTCAGAAGAAGGATTTTGGTTATATTTAAGTAAATGAACACCTAAGGTTTGAATAGAAATCAACAGTTAAGCTAACAGTCAAACTGAAATATAGAGAAACAAGCAGTTTGGAGCTGGTTTGCAGAGCTTCATTCCGCTGTGTTTTGCTGCCATGGGCGCTGTTATGTAATATTAAATTGTCCTTCGGCTAAAAATAAGCACGCTCTGCAGATTTTTTTTTTAACCCAACAGATGATTAAGAATTTATAAATGTTTTTAAATGGCTGTAGACGTTACACTTTTCTGTTCCAGATGCGTTTGGAATCTGTTTTTTTTTTTTAAACGTTTTTTAAACTCCTTATGTGTGGCGATTTGCCTGTAGAAAACGGCCTCAATGTTCCCCCACTTGGAAATAACGACGTAGATGGTAATTTCTTTGCGGCTGTTTTTAATAAACACAGAAGTGTTTATTAACTCGATTATTTTAAATTCTAAAATCATGTGGCCAAGTGGTGGAGTAATTTGTACAATAACTCATGATGGAAGTGCTCAGTTAAAAGGAAGCCTGGTGGCTGTGAGCCGGGTTGAGTTGGCTGTGAGCCGGGTCGAGTTCCTGAGCAGAGGCAGGCAAGTATGCAAACAAAAGAAAGGCTCGTGAAGCGCGCCCACGGATGCTGCACTAATGAAGCCCAAAAAACACAAACACTTAAGGGAAATATGTGCTGAGCCAGCGACGAGCCAAAAGCATAATAAAGAAAAAAACAAGGTAGGGCAGCACAGAAGTGTGACCTGCTCTATAGCTGACGAAGATGGTAGGCCAGCCTTGCACATACAGAAAGGAAGCAATATAACATAACCTGTGTATTTGTAAAGTGCACGTTCACCCCCAAAGGGGCATCTGGTGCTAAATAACATCTGCCAGGAGGGGCCCTTATACCAATCGAACACCAGCCTGTAACTACACCAGCTGCGGAGTGAACGCCCATTGTTATTTACCATCAGACAACCTTGGGATCACTCTTGTAATCTACGACACTATAATTCAACAGTAGTGTAAGAGGGCTGTTAATCTACGACACTGCGGTTCAGCGGCAGCATAAACGGGTTTATCAAGAGAATTTATAATAGCAAACGGGCTGGTAACGAGGCCTCCGCTTTGAAGTAGGTTTTCTCTCAGCAGAGCCTGCAGCGGATTTTAAGGTAGCGCCTAGAATAATCCACTACTTGGAAAATGAAGCCGCGTGAAAGTGAAAGATAGCATTACTGCGACACGGCTCTCCCTTAAAAGGTTCCCAGTATCTGATTACCTGGTCAGTGCAGCCGGCGCGCCCCCTTTCAGAACAGGGGAACTCACGGGAAGATGAAAGCACTATATAAGTAAATAAGCAGGGTTCTCTTTTGCCCGCGAGCAAAAAAATGACTTTTGGGTACACATTCCTTTTTAATTTCACCGTTTTATTAGCGAGATGCATCAAGTGATAAAGAAAAGAGCATCTGTTGGTAATAAAATGTGCATTCCGACTGGAGCCCAGTTTAATGTACAGGTGGATAACGCGGCATCCGCGGAGCTGCCTTAATTGTCTGCCGAGGACACTCCGCCCGGGAGAAAGTCAGCTCGGAGCAGCACTCGACAATAGTGTTTCAGTCAGGGTAGGAGCAGGGGCACGGCCGACGCCTCTGAATAATCCACCGTTCAACACCGAGCAGCAAACACTGGTTTAACTGGGGTATAAAGGGGGTCTGGGGACATCAGAGGTTTAGAATTCTATCAGCAGCAAGCAGGAGAGACAAACCAGTGGTGCGTGCGCGCGCACCACAGAGGAGCGGGGGGGGGCGAGGGAGCCTGTCGTCTGTGCCGCGCGCTGATGCGCGTCCTAGACACGGACGGGAATGGGCGGAGCAAAGGCGGGACATGCGCCCGCCTTTGCCCAATTGCGTGCTGTCTTTGTTAAAAAGACGCACGCAAAGCCCAATAGCCGGGGGAAAAACGAAAAGCACACGCACGAGCGTGTGCGCTTCCTAGGTCAGTTTTTAAACACCCTACACGAGGTCTCTCGCTGCGCGAGCAGTGCTGTGCACTGCAACGCTAGGCGCGAGACCTAAAAACGCAGGACGACACCTGAACTCACCGCCCAAGCATGAGATTGGGAGGAGCAGAACAAGTAAACCAAAGGAATAAGCCTGACTGGGAGGGAGGTGAGAGATCCCACCTCGTAGAAAGACACAGCCACCCCGAGGGAGGCGAATGCAGAAAACCCCACCTGAAAAGGTCCTCGCAGATCGGGGAGGATGGGTGGGTGTTAAGGAATCTGCGGCTAGACAATGTCTCTACCAGATACATTGTTACCGAAGGTAAGTAACTCGTACATCTGATAGAGACATCTAGCCGCAGATTCCTTAACTGAGAATAGATACCAAAGCCATACCCCATAGGAGGCGGGTCTGCGACTGAACCCCACTAAGTTCCCAAGGGAACAGAAGTGTCAACCAGGTGACGAAACACAGTGGGGGCAGCACTGCCAGAGTGGCCAACACCAGACTAGAATACTCCGTAGGGAGTGGCCAACAATGAGAGGTAAAGGCATCAAGAGCTGCCAAGGGCGGCAGGAAAGCCCTTTCGGTTAAACAGAGTTGAAAGGGAGCACAGAACCAGAAGGTCAGTGCGGAATGACAGTGGATATCTTCTGTAAAAGAAGAGGAACTAAATGTAGGATGTGAGGGATCCGCAGGATCCATGGACCTGCAAAAGAGAAAGGTCCACCTAGGGTACAAGAATGGACCGAGTCGGAGCATGCAGGACTGATATGCATGACAGTGAAAGAAGCACTGTGGAACTGGGAACAGCAGCGGAAGGATGCTGACGACGCCCAGGATGACTCAGTGTTACTGGAAACACAAGACCTGCCAATGCACCATCGCCCATGCACCGGACATGTGAAAGGGCGGGCATCAAAAGGCAGAATGGAAGAGAATGAGGCAATAACCAGTGCCACGCACGTGGGGAACAGAAGTACACAATAGACACTGTGTGTACCGCCAGAACCACACCAGGGAAAGGGAAAGGCACAATAAAGCGCCACAAGCAAAAGCTGAGATGCGAGAGACGCATCACCAGGGTGTACCGCGTGAAAGAGATCCGGCAAAACTAACACACGTAGAAGACTTGCGCTCACGAAAAGTGAGGAACAAGACCACGGCCACCGTAAGAAGGACCATGCATGTGGGAGGTCTGGGTGTGTGTAGTACGCCAGACAGGAGAAAAGAAGACAGGATGCAGCCCGGAGGATGCGTTGAGAAAGAAAAGAAAAGGCACCATAGGCACCAACAGCCATGTTGCAGCGGTACCGGACAGAGCAATGCCCAGAGCCAGACGCAACAGCCACAGGCAGTAGGGAAGATCCACTGTCTACCGCGAGACAGACAGGGAGGCCGAGCAGTACTGGAAGGAGTTAGTACGAAACGTACAGGAGGAACAAAAGTGGATGTACGTACAATAGCCCACAAGGCAAACAATGTTGTGAGGGGAACACTCCCGCTGAGAGCAGCAACAGCAGCCCGAAGGAAAGCACGACAACACCTGCGCGGAAGGCAGCAGGGAAATGGGAAGCTCTGGCAGGGGAAATGGCCATAAAAGCAAGGCACAAGACAATGTAAAGTATCAGCGTCTGGGGCCAGAGCGCCACCATGGAGAGCGAAGTCCAACCATGAAAGGACTACGCAGCATGGATAGAGGAGAGTAGAACTAGGCAACGTAAAGTTGCAGGAAAGCGCAGCAGCCCGTGTCAGCTAACATACCAGGGAGCAGCCACCGGACGCTTATAGAACACAGAAGAATAGTGCCGAGCTAGCTGTGCGTGCTCGGGGACAGCGACAGGGTCCCACTGGGAGGCAGTCCACAGATGGGATGGCCGCAGCGAAAGAACCCAGACGAGACGGTTAGGAACCAGCTGGTCGCAAGGAAAGTGGCTCACGAGAAAAGGCAGTACAACCCACCCAAGGAGGGCTAACCTGAAAAAACCCTACTGGAAGAGGTGACATGAGGTAGAACCTCAAAGTCCTCCGGGATGAGGGCACACAAGGACTTTAAAGCCCTCCTGGGCCTCAAGAAATGGAGCAGTGAGATGCAGGGGAGTGCCACAGACCAGCAGCAGACACCAAGAGAGAGGCGATAGAGCGAGACCAACAAATGGACCGCAAAAAGGCCCCGGGAGGGACCGCAGCAGCAGTGAAAGTTTACAGGCACAGCTGCAGGACAACGTCGTGAAAAACACCCCACAGGAGCCTACCAAGACTTCTGTGTGAAGGAGGCAGCTATACAATAGCCAACAAATACCCCACATAGGGTAAGTATCAACCCCAACAAGGGGCACCTCTTGAGCGTGAGCTCATAGACAGAGGATCAACAGAAATATAAGCAGCTGCCCAGCTGCATGAAAGAAAAGAAATTGCGGCGAGAAGCCGCCCAGGCCGTTCAGGTATTACAGCATGAACCCAGGGCCGATATGAAGCAGAGACAACACTGCAGAGGGTGAGGACAAAGTCCGCAAACGGACAAGAACAGAATAAAAACTATGGAAGGTTAGAGAGAAGGCGGTGAACCGCAGAGTCCGCATGTTCGTTAAACAGGGACACACCATCAAATGGCAAATCCCGGAGACTGTCACGAACATTTTCGGGGAAACCCCTGTCGCGCAGCCAAGCATGGCGACGCAGAGCAACGGACCTGGCCATTGCCCGACCCACCGAATCGGTGGAGTCAATGGCCGACCGAATGGTAAAGCGTGCCATCTCTCGGCCTTCATGAAGGAGACGAGCTATGTCAGCACGAGGACTCTCAGGGAGAGAAGGTAAAAGACATTCCACAGAGTCCCAAAGGGCACAAGAAGCCCGGGCAAAGACGAGCACGTAAGGCTGAACTAGTGGACGCAAAAATGCCGCGTCCACATGTCTCCAACCAACGAGACTCCCTAGTGGGAGGCAGCAATAGAGGCGGAGAGGAAGGCTGCGTGGCAAAAGCTACCTGGACTACTTGTCCCTGAGCCCCAGGCTGAAGGGACAAACAGGCTGGGCCCCCAGGGGCCGGACGATGCCGATGCGCAATGGCCCGGTCGACAGGATCTCCTGAAGAGGGCCGTGTCCACGTTCCAAGAAGCGCGTCGAACAACAAGCCGCTAAAAGGCAGCAAGGGCTCCAGGTCCACCTCACCCTGGTGGAGGAGATCCAATAACGGATCGGAGGACAAGGAGCCAGACGGAGGGTGCAAGTGTAAAACAGCTGCAGCCCTGCGAATACCCCTTAAAAACAATGCACCAGCTTCAGTGGGCATCCTGGAGGGCGACAACAGGCCATTTGTAGGGGACGGTTGCAAGCTGACACGTCCCGCAGCAGGAGGAGCAAGGGGCCACTGACCCCAGGGCATCGGAGCCAAATGGCGTGGAGATAACCCCGGGTATACCGGATCCGCGTCCTCCCGAAGCGGAGAAACAACTGGAACCGGTGGCTGCTCCGGCGTCGAACGATGCCGAGACGGCGTCGACCTCCAGGAGAGGCGACCCGGCTGTGGCACGAGCCGGCGTTGACGTCCCCACCACCGAGAGATGCGGAGAAGTAGGATGACGACCAGGAGTCGACAGGCATGGTGCCGCCGATGTCGACGCAGGGAGCCGCCAGGGGCCATGTGGAGACAGGGCAGAAGGGCTTGACGTGGGGCTGGGATGCCCATCTGGGTTGTGTCCCGACGTCGGCACGACTCCGGAGCCGGAGTCGAGGCACTCGGCCGGCGCCGAGGGCGAACCCGCCGGCGAAGATCTGACCTGAACGCCTACCTCCTCTGTGGGACCCTAAGGCGCGCCAGGGAGAGGAGGTGACCCGAAGATGGAGTGCAGAGCCTTGTAGTAGGCTTCCATCTGGGGTCGAGTCGCACCATCACCCGGAAAGGGCGGGTAAATGTAGTCCGACTCTGGGGGGTACGGCTCCATGGTGGAAGGGGAACCATGACCCCCATGGTCATGTTGAAGCGAGGTCGATGACCTCCGTGACTTGTGCTTGGACTTACCTTTAGGTGAACGACGGTCGCAGGAACGACTCCGGGAGCGGCCGCGGACAGAAGAGCCAGCCCGAGAGCGGCGGGGAGACGCCGTGCGGGATATCCGGGCGGCCAGGAGCTTCATTCGGCGCTCCCGCAGGGACTTTGGATACATCTGCCGGCAGGCGCCACACTCCACGGAGTTGTGGTGCGACCCAAGACACCACATGCAAATGGTGTGCGGGTCCGACGCCGACATCTGTCGCGAACAGGTCTCACACACCTTAAAGCCCGAAGGCATCGCACACTGTTCCCCGACGCAGAAGGCGTCGAAAAGGCCTGAAGAAAACAGGCCAGAGGAACAGCTGAATCCCGGATCCGCGTTGGGACGCGGAAAAGAAGGAAAACTGACGTCAGCGCGCCGGGAGGGTCCTATATGGCTCCACTGACGTCATGTCCGGGGACGACGTCAGGGCGGAGCCAAGCGGTGACGCCCCCCGGCGCGCAGAGGTGCTGCTGCGCAAAATTTTCCGGATCCAGTCTGACGCCTGGGGATATTCTCAGTTAAGGAATCTGCGGCTAGATGTCTCTATCAGATCCGAATTTTAACAGGGCTTATCGCATGTATGGCCAATGGACGGCGTCAAAGGCCTTTTCGGCGTCCAAAGAGAGGAATACATATGGGGTAGATCTGCTTTTCACTGTGTCAAGCCAGTTGGCTAGACATCGGAGGTTAAAGCGTGTGGGTTGTTTAGGCATAAAGACGGACTGGTCGCATTGAATAAGGGTGGGGATCACCGGCAGTAGTCGCATAGCTAGTATCAAGGCTAGGATTTTAGTTTCTACGTTAAGTACTTATATGGATCAATATGACCCACAGTCCGTGGTGGGTTTCCCTGGCTTATGAATCACTACCACTGTAGCGTTGCAGAGGTCTGGCAGGAGTGTCCGATCCTCCTGTGCTGCTAGGTACATATTCAGGAGGTTGGGGCCCAATAAACTAGCATTGCGTTTAAAAAATTCCGCCGGGAGCCCGTTCGGCCTTGAGGGTTTCCCTGATTTCTGTTTACTGATAGCGTTCATTACTTCTTGCAGGGTGAGGTCCCCTTCAAGGGCCACATGTTGTTCTTGGGTGAGAATGGGGGTATCGATTACGCTTAAGGGGGAGATTTACAAACATTTTGGGCTGGGTTTGCGTCACAAAAGTGACGCTAACCAGCGCAATTTTTATTTTTTTACCTATTTACTTCCTCAAGCCACTACAGGAGCACCCTCAAAATAGCGCAAAGCAGCGCGAGGCAATGCTTTGCGTTAGTTAGCGCTGAGGGGGCGTTACATGGGTGGAACATGGGTGTTCCCATGCAACCACCCATGCCTTTTGACGTAAAACCATATTTACAAAGATTTGTAGACATGGTTTTGCTCTAAATGTTAACGCCCCTTCAAAGGAGGCACTAACAGGAGAAATGCTTTCATTTCTCTGTGCTTTTCCTACTTTGCATGCGTGCTGCGCTATGCAGCAGGCATACAAAGTGGGAAAAGCTTTTCATCGTGTCTAGGCATAGTATTTTGTACAAGAAGGGTACCCTTCCTGTACAAACCTATGCTAGACTCATGCACACACACTATGGCTGTGGCGCTAAGGTGTGTGCATGGTGCACGGGCGCTAAAATCAGCGCCGGCGCAAGGGAAAGGGGAGGAGAGAGCCATATCTCTGAAGATATGGCACTCTCCTGCTCCCTCCCTGTCGCGCAATGCAGTGCAGCCTCGCGGGGGGCTGCGCTACGTTGCGTGCCTTTTTTGTAAATCTCCACCTAAGTATCTATTGATTTGGGAGTTGTTGGCTAGTGGCCTAGTTGTGTATAGTTCAGTGTAGTAGCGGGCAAAAGCACCCGCGATGGCTGGTGATGTTGTGTGTTTCTCCTTTTTTTCCTGTATCATGGCTACCCATCTTGTTTCCCCCTCCTTCTTACCTAACCAAGCCAGCAGCTTCTCTTCCCTGTCTCCCGTTTTTATAGAGTCGGTGCTGTGAGGCCTGGGGTTGGACTTTTACCTCCTTTTCTACAAGTGCTCGATATTCCCTGCGTATTATCACGATTTGGCGAAGTATCTGAGTATCAGCAGTGGATTCTACCTGTCTCTCCAGCTGCAGGAGCCTATGTTCCAGGGCCTCAATCTCCCGGGTCTCTTCTGTCTTCTTGAGGGCTATTATATTTTGTACCCTATCTCGCAACACTGCCTTGTAGGCCTCCCATAAAGTGACTACCGAAGATACTAAACCCTAGTTTTCACAGAAGTACCTCTCCACTCCTGCCGATGCTTACATGATCTCCTGCGCACTGTCAACCAGAGGGGTGAGTGGTCGGATATGCCCCTTGCAAGGTATTCTGCCCTTTACACTGCCTCTACCTCGCCTGTCGGTGCGAAGAGGTAGTCCAATCTAGAAAAGACTCTGTGGGCGCCTGATAAGAAGGAGTATATGCGTTCAAGCGGGTGCTGCCGGCGCCAGAGATCAGTCAGACCAAGGGTGTTCAAAAAATCAGCAAAAGGGGGTAGCTTCACGTGTTCCTGAACTTGTATGTGTGCGGCCTATGTGTGGATCTACTACGCCATTGAAGTCGCCCCTGATTATGTGTATGGAAGGCCCGGACTCCAGTAGTGTCTCTGCTACTTTTTCTAGTTTCTGATTTTGTAGTCGTGGAGGGGCGTAAACGCTAATCAAGGTTAGTTCTCTCTGGCATTAAGTCCTGGGTCTACCCAGGTTTTATTGGTGTGGAAGGGAGGTGTTTAATTAGGATGGCGACACCCCTAGATCCGGATGAGAATCCAGCATGTGCAAGTGTGGTGTACGCCTCCCTCCCCCAGGAAAGCACAGTGTGTGCCTATCAGGTGTGTTTCTTGGAGAAGGACGATATCAGGCTTAAGTCTTTTGAAATATCTGGTTACCAACCTCCTCTTGACTTTATTCCCTAGTCCATTGACTTTCCACGTCAGCACTGAGTAGCCTCCCTCACCCATTTTTCTTGTCTAGAATTCCCCCTCCCCACGCTGGCTCGAGTGTGTCTCGCATCGAGTTTAGCCGCTTATCTCTCCATCTATGACCTTGGCATCCCTTCAACTGGCTGCAAACAAACAAGAACAATCCCCAATACGTTCCTTTGTAACCCCTATCCCCCCACAAACTCCCCCCCCCCCTCTCTCCCACGCCCGGCCCATTCCCCCAAATGGTCAACTTGACAACAGTTAGCGTAGGTAAAGTTTGAGAGGTCTGTACTCCCTCCCTCCCCTTAAATCACTCCCTAATGAACAAAAAGACTCAATATCAGTCTCATCGCCCAATAGGGCTTAGTGTAGTAATGTCTAGTGGACTTCTAACCGCCTTACTGTGTCTCAGCATCCGGCTAGCCCTCGTATCTCCGCCTTCGTCGCCACTCTTGGATTATTGTTGTTGTGCATTCTCCAGGACGATAGCCTCGGGCTTGACACTTCCATGCGATTGATGTTTTGGAGAAGAGGGTGATCACTATCTGCATCTGCCAAGTATTCCTTCCTGATACACTGTCAGGCTAAAGGTTTAGCCCAGGTAGTGGAGGGACCCACTCATACTGGGGGCCATCTGCTGGATGGAATTTTCACTAATAACCCCAATATTAATCACACTCATAATTTGCCATTAATCTGGACAGATCACTACGCTGTAATGTGAAATATAAAATTACATAACTCTCCCCCCAGGACTCAGAAACTTCACCAGATGAATCGGGCATGGCACAAAATCCATACCCCTGACCTTGACTCTTGACTCTCTCAATCACTTATCATCCAGGAGACGAGTCCAGATAAGTTGGCAGAGTATTACCATAACTGGATTATCTCAGCCCTTAACGTTGTTGCTCCTGCCAGAAGCTCGAATGCGAACTATAGAAAGTTATCTCAGCCCTGGTTTAATGATTCCTTTAGAACAGTGATACTCAAAGTACGGCCCGGGGGCCACTTGCGGCCCTCTTAACCTTTACATGCGGCCCCCCTGGTGAACAGCAGCTCGAGCTGCTGTTTAGTTGCTGGGCATTAATATTCAGAACAAAATGTTAAATAAACAGGCAGGCATTTAATAACCTGTAAATAAATGCTTGCCCGTTTATTTAACATGTTTTTAGACCTCCTTACACAATCTCTGACCCACCCAGACCCCTTACCGCCACCCTGCTGGCATCAGTGCGGCCCTAAGTCACATGGCAGACCGTACTTTGTGGCCCCAGGGCAAATGTTTGTGAGTACCCATGCTTTAGAACAATCAAACAGGAATGGCGAAGACAAGAGTGCAAATGGCGGACTAATTATAACAGAGAGGAGAGAGACAAGTATAAATCCTGTCTAAGCAGGTACAAACAATCAGTCTTGGATGCTAAATCCAAATATTTTACATCACAAATAGATTCAGCCAACAACATCTCCAAAACTCTTTTCCAAACCATAAAAAAACTGACTATCCCGTTGGGAGCTGACACGGCAATCATCATCAAAAACGTTATTTCGGTTGGGTGACCATAAAAGTGCATATGCATTACAATAACAATTCATTGGAACAATCCATGTGGGTGCATGCTAAAGCCCCATAGCCTTGGGTTAAAATTGCCATCATATGGGCCAGCACCCCATAAAATAGACATAGATGTATACAAATGCAAAACACTAATAAAAACAGGTATAAGTCATATTACAACCACTAAAAACAAGCTTAAAGCCATGGGGAAAAAAATCTTTTTTTTAAAAAGGACCATGTCCAGTTAAAACATTGTAAAATTGTCAGCATGAACCTAATATTCAAGAGCATTCTACGTACACCCCACATGGATAAATAAAAAGCGCAACACCGCAAATACAATGGGCAGATGAGTATTATATTTCAATAGACTAAATGCCTCTGCAAAACGCTGAGTTCCCAGGTTTCTGCATAACTGGATCAACCATCGACGCCTAGCCTTTCTATAGCCTGGACAAAAGAAGAATACATGGAGTTCTGACTCCTCTACATTACTACAGGCCGGACAGCCCAGAGGGGTTGAACCAGCCCATTTGTTTGTGAAGGCACGCAGCAGGAGGACCCCATACCTGAGTTGTAAGTATAGCTTCCTGGCTGGTGCGGGTTGAATGTCATCCAATACAGACTCTAAGCTATACTGATCTTTAATTCCCAGGAATACTGTGGTGAGAGAGCCAGCTGTAGAGCTCCTCTGCAAATGTGCGAGTTTGCTCTCCCTATAACTCCATACCAGTTCCTTCCTGGACATTGTGGGGCAGTTCGCTCTACCCATAGCCAAAAGTGTGTCCCTGACATGAGCTAACCGTGGTAGGATACGGCAATCATTAGTCAAGATTTCTGCAACTCCCTAACCAATACCTTTCAGGAAAAAGTTTTGAATATTTTTAACGAGTTCACTAGTAGCTGTTCGTCAAACAGTTCTACAAACCAAAGCACCAAGCTAGCTAGCCTCAGACACTTTAGTACCCCCTCGGTGTTACAGATTGCTGAACTTATTCCAAAGATCAAAGTAGGATCCCCGATGACCCGTGTCCCCCTAACATTGTTCACATGGTCCCTGAAGTCATAGCACGACACCTTTTAGTAATTTCTTCTACCATGTTCAAGCCTGGTATTTTCACCACCACCTGGAAAGCAGCGTCAGTGCTGCCACTCCTAAAGAAATCTACTCTTAACTATCTAGACCCCAACAATTACTGACCCATTGCAAGACTTCCCTTTCCGGCTAAATTTGCAGAAAAAATTATGAATCTCCAACTCTCCTCATTTTTGGAGGTTAATCATCTCTTGGATGATATGCAGTTCGGCTTTAGAGAAAATCACAGCACCGAATCTGCTCTGCTCACAGCTACGGAGGAAATTAGATCATCTCTAGACAGTGGGGATAATGCAGTCCTGATTCAGCTGGATCTCTCTGCAGCTTTCGATACGATCAATCATGAATTATTAGTTGACCGTCTGCAGGATCTAGGGATTAGTGATTCAGCACTGGTGCTGCTTAAATCTTTTCTTTCAGGACGCCAACAAGTGGTGTCACTGGGTACGTTTAACTCAGGATCTTACTGCTTGCCCTGTGGGGTTCCTCAGGGGTCTTCTTGGTCCCCCACGCTGTTTAATCTTTATGTTACACCGCTTGCTGCTTTGATTAAATCCTATAGTCTGTCCTTGGCGTCTTACGCCTATGACACACAAATCATAGTCTCTTTGGCAAAAAATGAAAGTTATTCTGGCAATACGTTTAACAACTGTATGAGTGCAGTGAGTAGTTGGATGGCCAACAACTGCCTGAAGTGGTACTCCTCCAAAACAGTAGTTATTCAGTTCGGCAATAATCCAGCTTTTTGGTCATCTAGCTGGTGGCCTTCCGACCTGGGCACTGCACCCATGCCAACCTCCAAAGTAAAAAATTTGGGGTTTCTGCTGGATAGTGATCTAAAATATAAAGAACAAGTTAACTTGATAACTTCCTCCTCCTTTTTCTGGCTTAGAACTGTAAAGAAAATCGAAAAATTATTGCGGCTGATTTATTGAAAGCAGTGGTTACCGCCTTAGTTCTATCGCAACTGGACTATTGTAACAGTCTCTATGTCAGCCTTCAGAAGGGTTCACTTAAGAAACTGTAGATCATTCAAAATACGGCCGCTCAATTTCTCCTAAAAATTTCCAAATATCAGTCAGTCAGGATCTGTTTTAGACAACTGCACTGGCTTCCGGTTTGCCATCGCATTACCTTCAAGGCTCTTTTGGGGAGATTTACTAAGATTTTGCGCCGTGTTTGCGTCACAAAAGTGATGCAAAACAGCGCAAAATCTTTTTTTCCAAATTTACTTTACAGCGCTAAACTTGTTTAGCGCTGGAAATAACGTAAAAGTAATGCGAAGCAGCGCATAGCACTGCTTCGCACTACTTTGCGCCATGGGGGCATGCCAAGGGTGGTGCATGGGCGTTCCCATGCAACCACCCAAGGTTTCTCATGCTAAACCCAATTTACCAAATACAGTAAATTGGGTTTAGCATGAGAAAACTGCGCCTTTTTAAACTAGGCCCAAGGAAGGAGAAATGCTTTCATTTCTCCTTCCTTTTCCGACTTTGCATGCGTGCTGCACCGTGCAGCAGGCATACAAAGTGGGAAAAGCTTTCCCTCGTGTCTAGGCATAGTATTTAGTACAGGAAGTGTATCCTTCCTTTACAAAACCTATGCTGGACTCACACTGACACACAACCTAGCGCTAAGGTGTGTGGGAGGAGCACGGCAGCTGTAATCAGCGCCGGCGAAAGGGGAGGCGAGGCATATCTTTAAAAATATGGCGCTCTCCTCCTCCCTCCCTGTCGTGCAACGCAGCGCAGCCTCGCTGGGGCTGCGTTGTGTGGAGATTTGGTAAATCTCCCCCGTAGTCTGGCCTACCAAACACTTCATGGACAGGTCCCAGCACACCTCAAGAAAAACCTTGTGCGGTACATTGCGAGCAGAACATTGCGTTCTTGTTCAGCTAGTCTCCTGAGGGTTGCTTCCTTCAAACGCGCCAACTGGGCGGAAGAAGTTTTTTCAGAATTACAGCCCTCCAGTGGAACCTCTTGCCACTTGAACTGAAAACGGCGCCTTTACTCTTGGTTTTTAGGAAGAGCCTCAAAACCTGGTTATTTAATCAATGATCCTCATGGACACCACTCAGTTCTCGTCTGCTTCCTTCTGATCGGTACAGCGCCAAGACGCCTCCGGGTATTTGTACGCTTTATAAGTTGTTTCATTCATTCATTCATTTATTATCTGATTGATCAGTGGTGTTTCGCTCCCGGTCTCCGGAAGGTTTCTTTCTTGTTTTGGTTTGTGCTGAGTCCTCCTCGGAGTCCGAAAGCTGGCCCGTCCCCTCTGCAGGGGGCCCAGTGTGGAAGGGAGTCCCTCCCCATGTTCCGTGCGCACGACAGGCAGGTGTCTCCTCTTCCCCTCAGTCGTTTGGGGCCCGATCTCTTCGGGGTACCATTTAGTGGGGTCTCTGCTGAGTCCAGTCCCCGCCTCCGAGGAGGACGCTCTTCAATCCAGGTCGACGCCTCCTCTGGCGTCTGAAAGAAGTGGGAAACACCTTGAAAGATCACCTTGAGTTTCGCCGGGAAATGTAGCATATATTGGATCTGGAGTTCTCTTAGTTTTGTCTTGACCGAATCAAATGTGCGTCATAGCTTTTGTACCTCTCGAGAGTAGTCCGGGAATACCATTATCTTGGCATTTGCGTGTTTAATTTGCCCCCATTCTCCTCAACTCTCAGAGTATTAGGTCACAGTCTTGAAAATTTATAAATCGAGGAATCAGATGCAGCGGGGAGAGGGGGGGGCGGCCGGCGGCCGCACAGTGGGCATCCTATGGGCTTGTTCAATTATGAAGCAGGGTGAGAACTGCACTGCTGGGAGGGAGTCTCTAAGCCATGCGGTCAAGAAGGATCCTGGATCCACTCCCTCTGTCCCCTCCGAGAATCCTATGAAGCGTCAGTTGTTTCTGCGGGCCCTATTTTCGGCATCATCCACCTTCCAAGTCACTTCTTTCAGGTCAGCAGTTAAGCTAGAGACTTCTTTGTGCAGGTTGTGTGTTGTGTCTTCCACTTCAGAGATACGGTTTTCCGCCTGCGTCACTCTCTCTGAAACATTTCGTATGTCTTGGTGCAGGAGGGTCACCTCTGATCGTATCGCTGCCATTTTCCCCTCCAGTACTTCCCTGGAAGCGTGTATCGCCTGAAGGAGGGCTGCGTTGTCTGGCAGGGCAATGGTGCCCCCTTCCATCTCGGAAGGTGGGGGGATCACTTTGGCATATTTGTCCATCTGCCCTTGCTTTGTCGGTTTGGGGTCTTTGTTCCTGGCCATCGTGCTTCAGTTGGGGGGTGTCTTTCAGGGGGCCGGTTCCACTGTAGACTGCGCTCCTTCCACACCAATGGCTTGGTCTCAGGGGTGATAGTCATATGGATTAGCCCTAGTGACAGCAGTAAATTCTGAGTCTCATTTCTCACTCGGGTTCGCCCCCTACTCTCGACTGGGGGGGTCCCTCACATCAGTTGTTTTCATGTCTAATCTCCCCGGCATGGGCCGCCAGGGCGGCAGTTTAGTATATCCCGGGACCTCAAGTTTCTTCCTCCTAGGATGTTGACGTTCTGTATTCCGCAGACACCCCTCTCACCCCCAGGCCTGCGTCGGGGTGTTTATTTGCCAGTACCAGTAGGTGATCCCCCCTGCACCTCTGTTTCTCACTTGTTCGCCGCTATTCCTTCCGGTTAGGGCCACCGGGGTCTCCCGATGTCTCTCGCTACGCATACCTCTTCTGCGTCTCCGAGGATTCTGTGGGATAGCCGCAGGCACCCAAGACTGCACAGCTCATCTCGCCTGCACTTCCAATTGTGTGCTCCACGGCTCCACCCGGAGCAATATCCTTCCCAGGCTACATCAAAGGTCAGGCCCAGTCGGGGTGTCGTCGTACAATGGAGCAGAGCGTAAGGGTCGGGACGGTCACCAGGCTGTCCTGGTGTCTCCTGTCGCCTCTCTGCGACCGGAGGCCTCCCAGAGTCTTCCCACTCTTCCTTTCAGGCTCGGCCTCCGGAGGATCGCCCCTACCGGCCTCTGCTTCGCCGCCCGTCTGGTCTTCACTTTCCCCCCCTCTGTTGGAAACCTCCAGGGGGGGAGGACACAGAGATCTCCCACTGCTTCTTCTCCGGTTCGTGGCTACCATGGTAGAGACTGCCAACACACTGTCCCTCTCACCTGTGTGTCCGCTTGGGTGCCCCGGCGTGTCCTCCACAGCAGACTTGGTTGAGTGCATCCGCCCGGGCCTCCCCCACTGTTAACACCAGGCTTCCTCCGATGCCCTGTAGAGGCTGGAGTCTCCACCTGTAAGAGCTCTTGTTGCTTGTCTCGAGCGCCTTTTCCTTATGAAGATCAGTGGCGCCTATGTCGCCATCTTGGGCGGCCACGGCACGCCCTCCGCCCTGAGTCATTTCTGGCCCAGGATTATTTCTCGTCGGTCGCATCGCAACCCGTTTGGCTCTAGGAACATGCAGGATGCACCGGATGGCGATTCGAAGGCAAGATATAAGACTGGATTAAGTTTGAGCTGCCAGAGCTCCGGCAAACGTGACTATTCGGCCATGTTGCTCTATATCTCCCAAGCCATAGCTTCTTGACCATTGATCAAAGGCTGTTGTCTGTACTTGCCCAAGTTAGTGGGACTTACAAGTGAAGTGGCAAGTTCCATGCCACTGTCACAGACAAGGACAGCCCGAGTGGGAGTTCTGACTAGGCCAGAACCCAAGGTTAACCCTACTAATCCCTTGGGAGCACTACTACCACTAGTACTGGTACTAGGGGCGCTATTGGCCTTAGGGGCAGTAGTAGTAGGTACTTTGGTGTTTGCCTTAGAGCAATTGATATCCCTTGCTCTGTGGCCTTTCTCCTTACATAGGTAACACCAAGGTTTCTTGCCAGAGGAAGAAGAGTTTTGGGACCCACCCCAAGAGGAAGATTTTTGGGAACCTTGTGAAGACTCCTTTTTGTCTTTACCCTTGTCCCCACCCTTCTCTCGGGCCTTAGAAAAATAGTGCTTCTTCTGGTCACCTCCACCACCATTGTTTTTCTGCTTCACCCTGGTACAGGCCCATTTGTCTGCCTTCTATCCCAATTCTTGGGGAGAGGTCAGATCAGAGTCCACCAGGTACTAGTGCAGCTGCTGATCTGGACAGTTATTAAGGATGTGCTCCCTCATCAATAAATTGTACAATCTCTCATAGTCATGCACATTACGTCCATGAAGCCAGCCTTCCAGAGCCTTAATAGCACTGACTACAAAGTCAACCCAGTCTTGGGTGTGTGCCTTCTGTGTGTTCCTGAATGTGACCCTGTAGTCTTCAGTGGTCAAACCAAACCCATGTAGGAGGGCACTCATCAAGACTAAGTAGTTGTCAGCATCTTCCTCATTGACAGTGATGAGTTTGTCTCTGCTTTTGCTAGCAAAGGAGAGCCACAGGATAGCTGCCCACTGCCCTTGAGGGACCTTCTGTACTTTACAGGCCCTGTCTAAGGTAGTGATCCATTTATGGATATCATCCCCCTGCTGGTAAGGAGGGACTATACTGCTCAGGTTCCTTAGATTCAAAAGATTGCTCCCTGACCCTAGGGACACTAGTGCTGTCACCATGCGACTCTAGTCCCAAATGCTGCCTAGCCTTCTGTACTTCCATGGTTTCCTTATCAAGGGCAAGCTGCTCTTGCTTGAACATATGCCCAGTTGGCCATGACATTGATCTGGCGAGTGCCATACTTCCACATTTCTGTAAAGGCTGTAATTTTGTCCTAGGGAATACAGGGGGCTCCCAGGAAACAAGAGAGCACGCTCCTTGGACTTGGTGCAAAAGAAACCAGGAGACAGAATAAGAGCCTGCCTTATCAACTGTAGGTCACTGCCCAAGCATGCAGATGACATATGGATATCGCTGTCCAACAATGATTGGGATGTGATGCTTCTGACCGAAACTTGGCTAAGGAGGATTCTAAACCAGCTCTGGCTTGAGCCATTCCACCAGGCTTTAAAGTTTGTTGTGCTAACAGGGCAGGTGATAAAAGAGGAGGTGGGGTAGCCATTATTGTGAGGGACTCTTGGGAGATCTCCACTACAGAGCTACAAAACTTGGGCCTGATTGAAGGTTGGAATTTTTGTATAAATATCGGACCCATGGCCTCCTTCGCAGGACTACTGATTTATCGTCCTTCAGATGATTCCCTCAGTTTAATCCCAGATCTATGCAACTTCATTGCCCAAAAATCACTACAATACGCCAACTATATGGCCTTAGGAGATTTTAATTTACATATTATGGACCCTGGTTGTGCTCATGCCTCTCAGCTAACAATGTCACTCAATGGGGTAAATCTCACCCAACATGTAAAAGCCCCTACCCATTGTGCTGGAAACACTCTAGATTTAATATTTTCGAATATCCCGTCCTTGGTTGTCGAGACACCGCAAGAAATGGTCTGGACAGACCACTATCTGGTCCCTTTCTCATTCACCATGGTAACTCCACAACGTGGTGGAGTAACCCGTAACATGCTAAAAAGAAATTGGAAGAAATTGACGTTGGAGTCCTTAGGCCCAGTGTTGTTGAAGAGCCAACCACAACTAAAAAATGACCCTAACGTAGACTCGACTGCCATGGCCGGATGGATCTCGGCAGCCATGGACTACGTAGCCCCAGCCAGATTAGGCAGAATTTCGAGAAATTCTCCGTCAGCTCCATGGTTCTCTGAAGAACTCAGAGTGGAAAAAAGTAGATGTAAACAAAAGGAACGCCTCTGGAGAAAAGAATATTGTCCATTGGCCAAATTGGTCTATAAGGAAGCTCTAAAGGAATTTCACAAATCGTTGAGGGTGGTAAGAAGGGACTACTTTGTTTAACGAATTAACACCGCGGAGAACTCCAGCAAAGACATTTTCAGGTTAGTTAGTTCCTTCACTAAGCCAATAGCGCTGGAGAGTAAGGTAGCCCCCTCACCTTCACTATGTGCAAAGCTTTCGGACTTCTTTGAGAATAAAATTCAAAAAGTCCATGACACTTTTATGACTGGAATGGATACAATTGAATCTGAAACTGTAGAAACCCGCGAAGACGAGGTCACCTTTTTTGAATTTCTCCCCATCTCACAGCAAGAATCCTTGGCGGAGATCCTGAAATGTAAATCTGGGTCCCCAGAGGATCCATGCCCCCCAAAACTGTGGAGGTCACTAGCTCACCTGATCAATCCCACCCTGAATCAGGTATGGAATGCCTCACTCGCCATGGGCATCTTCCCTGATTCCTGGAAGCATGCTTTGTTATTGCCTCTCATGAAAAAGCCCAACGTGGATCCAGGAGAGCTTAACAACTACCGCCCGATTTCATTGCTGCCAGCACCAGCAAAAATGCTGGCAAAGTTGGTTCAGCGCCAGCTGACCAACTTCATTATTAAGCATGACATCCTGCATGACACGCAGTCCGGATTTCGGGCCGGATTTAGTACTGAGACAGCTCTGCTGGAGGTGGCAGAGTCAGTAAGAATGTCTGCTGACACAGAAGCCTCAGCCAAGCTGGTGCTCTTGGACCTGACCGCGGCCTTCGACACGGTGGATCATCAAATTCTACTAGCCAGACTTAAACGTGCAGGACTGGGAGGGACGACTCTCTCTTGGCTGCAGTCCTATCTCAGCAACCGTACACAAAGGGTCTCTCTCCAACCCTTTAAGTCTGAAGCCAAACCTTTATGGTGTGGAGTACCACAGGGTTCAGCTTTGAGCCCTCTACTTTTTAATGTATATCTGGCTCCCCTTTTCTCACTCATTGCTAAATGGGAAGTAAAGGCGATATCTTACGCGGATGACACCCAGCTGGTAATCTCCTTCAAGGATCACTCCGTGGACTCCTTCTCTAGATTTAAGGGATGTATGAAGGACATTTCCAGTTGGATGAATAACAACAAGCTAAAGCTCAATGCGGAGAAAACCGAGGTCCTGTTCTTCGGCAAGACAACCCCCCCTCCCCCCCGTCGGCCAGACTGTGGTGGCCGGATGAAATGGGACCTTCACCTAATCCCTCATCCACGGCAAAAAACCTGGGCGTAAAATGGGACACGGATCTTACGTTCACTACCCAAGTACGCCACATAGCATCCTCATGCTTTGGTAAACTGAGAAGCTTGAGGAAATTTCTATACTTACTAACGGAGAACTGCCGCCGAATCATTGTACATGCCTCAGTGACATCAAGGCTGGATTATGCGAATAGTCTCTACTTGGGGCTGCCTGCCTATCTGATCAAGAGACTACAGATGGTGCAAAATGCGGCTGCGAGATTAATCAGAAGAGTACCATTTCGACACCATATCTCTCCGCACCTAAGACAGCTCCATTGGCTACCAGTAGCGAAACGGTTAGAATTTAAGGCCCGACTGTAGCCTTCCGAGCTCTTAGAGGAAACTGTCCTAGCTACTTTAAGCAACGGATATGCCTCTACCAACAAAAACGATCATTAAGATCGAACTCCCAGAATCTGCTTTGCGTACCTCGATATGCTAAGGCACGCATCAGAGGCAGAGCATTCACTGTGGTAATGACCAGACTATGGAACTCTCTACCTATCAAACTACGCCTGATTCAATCCGAAATGGAGTTCAGAAAAGCACTGAAGACTTGGCTATTTAGCCAGAGCTAGACCCCTGGCATCCCCTCTCTTCTGCTTCCCCTGCTATAGCGCCGGGACACCTCTGTTTGAGGTAGCTGCTGCGCTTTATAAACCAAATAAATTAAAATTAAATTAAATTGCTAGATTCTGAGCTTGGTCCTCTCAAGCTTAAGCAGGTGGTATTCCCTCTCTAAGGAGCCCTCCCTCATACTAGAGATGGAGGTCCCTATGAAGTTATTAGAGGCATTGGAATTAACAGAAGAGGTACTATCTGTACTATTCCCTGGGGGGGGTCAGAGTTCACCAAGGTGGAGTCACCAGGCTCCTCCTGGTCAGGCTCCTCCTGGTCAGGCTCAGAATTTGTGTCACTTGGTTGAACCATCCCTGACCCATCTGCTGGAGCCACCCCACCCTCATTGTTCTGCCCTTCTGACCTACCAGCTTTCTGGAGGTCATCCTGCAGCAGCAGCAGCTCTAAGAGTTGCTGAGTGTTAGGGTTACAACCCGTCTTTACCGTCCTTGATGCAGCCAGGGTCCTAAGTTCCTGGAACTTGAGACCGCTGTATCTAGAAGACTGGGACCCACTGGATTCCACAACTAAAGACATGGTAAACTAGGTGTAGTGTGGTTTTGCACCCACCTACCGTAGTGGAAATTAAACTTAAAAGGATTGTAGAAAGGGTTATGCTAGACCCTCAACCAGCAATCCAAAAAGTTCAGTAGAGCTTACTGTTATACAAAAAGATTGTATATGAGCCTAATGCTAGTGATGGTTTTTCATCTAACCACACCTAGATTAGCTGGTAAAACAGTACAGGCTAAAATCCCAACCGCTGCACACCAATGTAGGAGGCTGGCTTAGTATATGGTGCACACTTGTTTATGTGAAGCACCTTGCACTAATACAGACAACCCATATGGGGATTTTAGTGATCTTGGACAGCCATAGAAAGCTCTCTAAGTGGTAGCTGTGGAGAGCAGCCTTCAGGCTTAGTGCTGAAGGAGTGTTAAGCAGCTTGTTTTACCAGATCTACTCATTTAGTGTAGATTAAATGAAAAAGAACCACACAGTGTATTTATAAAAATATGTCTATTTATTATACAACACTCACCAATACATTGGTACATCTCCTACCCAGAGATATGAACACAAATACACACAATACTTCAATTGTAAACAGGTAAGTAAGCACAATACACAGTGGTCTCCAAGGGGAGACCAAAGCATATATTAAGAAAGTGGAATGCGAACTGCACCCGAAGTCAGGACTTGGACCAGGAGACTCAGAAGAGCTGGGGACAAAAGGAACCAGCTGAAGTAAGCACCCATGAACCCCCACGGATGTTGTGTGCAAAGTGGAAACACAGCCACGTACGCAATAGATGTCAACAGGAAAGTTGCGGTTGCAGTTTTGAAGAATAAGGATCCTTCCCAGTGGAACCTGAAGAAATCCCGTGGAAGATAGAAGGTTGGAGAGTCACCCCACCCGTGGATACCCCATGAACCAGGATACCTACACCAGGGAAGCCGGGTGCATAGGTGCGAAGTGACGTCGAAAACCGCGGTAGACCATAATGGGGGACTTCAGAAAAGATGCCGCTGGCGACGACTGTGCAAGAGTCCGAAGGAATTCAAGGGTGGATTCTTGAAGAGAAGAAACTGAAAGCAGAGGGGACAGAGTCTATGCCACTCGGAGGTGACCAGGAGGCATGGAAGAGCAATGACCACCGATGACGGAAGATGCAGGAGTGATGACGGTGATCTTGCTGCTGCAGCTGTGAGGACCAGGCGACGCTGAGGAAGACCATGAGCCGTTCATGAGCTGTCTCACGTCGGAAGTCGAGAACCAGGGGGTTGGTGTCCAGCGGAAACACCAACAAGCCATGGCAGCACCAACAGAAGTGGAAAATGATGAAGGAGCAACGTTGGGACCAGCAAGATCCAAGGGACTCACCCAGAGCAGAAGAGTCAGAGCAGGCCCGAGCAAGCAGGGGAGCCCACGGAAGCAAGAGAAGGCCCTCAAGAGGACCCACAGGCCAAAGGCACATGAGTCGCAAGAGGACCTTGAGCAGCTCACCAATTAAGAAGGTCCACGGGGCAGAGAATGCGGTAAGGACGAAAATCTTGGCAGGAAGAGATGCTGGAGGCTGGAGCTTCTTGTAGCCCGAAGATCTCTGGAGTGCACAGCCAACAAGCCTTGGCAACAGCAAGTCGATGCGTTGCACAGGGGTTCGGTCCCAGCGGTTCCCACGAGGGATACTGACCTCAAAATTGCAGAGAGGACAGGTCAGTCCTCGAGGGTGTTGCAGAACCACCACCTGTGTTGCTGAGCCTTTCGAAGTCTGTGGGATGTCAGAAGCAGCAGAACGGTCAGCTTCGTTGCGGTGCCTGAAGATGCAGGTGAGTGACTCCTTCACTCCAAGGGAGATTACTTCGGGTGTCATTGGTGCTCACAGGTCTGTTGAAGATCCTGGATGAAGTACAGACAATGAAGAAAACAGCGAGACCAGGAGCAGCAGGAGTCTTCTTTGATGCAGTCTCGGTTCCAGGCGAAGTCCAAGTGTCCAGACGGTCGAAGGGTGACGTGGTTTCAGGCTTGAGTCTTGTCCCACGATGAATCTGAGGACACATCCACAGGTAAGCCCTTTTATACTGTAAGAAAGGGGTTAGGACAACTCAGGGGTCCCTCCCAGAGGAGGGGCTGGATGAGGAAAGGATACTCCCATGTCCTTTGTCCAGTTTCGTGCCAGAGCGGGAGCCATGGGCTACCAGAACTGGTTCTAACAGAGTATGCAAGGAGGGCACCAAACGTGCCCTTCAAAGCAGTCTGGTGGCGCTGGCAAGCGCCCCCAACCCAGCCCAATATACACTAAGTCCTGTCTGGGAGGTGGTCACACCTCCCTGTGACAGGACACCTATTGTTCTACCTTCCCCTGCTTGAGCTCAGCTCAGCAGCAGGAGGGCAGAAATGTGTCTAGGGTTGGCAGCAGCACTAGTTTGCTGGCTGATCCTGGAAGGCTGTTACCGGAAGTACTGGGGGCTTCCTGGAGGAGCCCCCCAGTGCATGGAATCATACATCCAACACCGGTAACGATGTTGGGGTATAATTCCAACATGTTTGATACCAAACATGCCCAGGTTTGGCACAGCCAATATATAGTTAGCCATCGCGTAATGACACATGACCACTCTATATATCAAAATGGCTGACCGCACTTACAAAGCCTGGAGAATCAACTCCGGGGTTTGTAGGGTGGTGTCCTGTTCATGCAGGGCACACTCACCCTTATAACCCAGCACCCTGCCTTTAGGATTGGAAGGCCTGCCTTAGGGGTGACATAGGTTTTAAGTATAGTGACGACAGATATAAGAAAACCTATATCTGTTGTAAGTGGTGCTAGCAACAGTTGACACAGGCTGCAATGGCAGGCCTGTAGTCACAGTTTGAGTGGTCTCTTATGGGTGGCATAATACATGCTGCAGCCCATGGGAGACCCCTCGTGTACCTATGCACTGGGTACCTTAGTACCATATACTAGGGTACACCAGTAGCCAATTGGGGAGGTACCAAAGTACTTACCATGTCAAATTTAGGGAGGAAGCACAGTGGCTGGGGTCCTGATTAGCAAGATCCCAGTGAGACCAGAAAAATAAAACATACAGATACCAGCAAATAGTGGGGGGTAACCATTATTATTATGAAGTTTGTATAGCGCACAGCTACCTCCAACAGAGGTGTCCCGGCGTTGAGGCAGTCGACTGATAAGAAGGGAAGGAAAGAAGCTAGATGTGGTTGAAAAGCCAGGTTTTGAGGGCACGACGGAAAGTAAGCTCTGTCTCTGATAAGTGGATGGAAAGTGGGAGGGCGTTCCAGAGTTTAGCGGTCCTGAGCGCGAAGGCTCTGCCGCCAGTCCTTGCCTTGCGAAAGCGGGGGGAGACAAGGAGACATAAATGGTTGGATCTCAGGGTACGGGCGTGGTGGTAATGTTGGAGCCTGTTTCTCAGATAAACTGGGCCTAGTCCCCTGGTTGCTCTGAACGCCAGAGTCAGGGCGTTGAATTCAATGCGCCTAATCACGGGTAACCAGTGCAAGTTCTTCAGGTGGGGGGAGATCGAGTGGCGAAAGGGTATCTTGCAGATCATTCTGGCCGCAGCGTTCTGGACCATCTGCAGTCTGTGAGTCAAGTAGGCGGGGAGACCCAAGTAGAGACTGTTGGCGTAGTCCAGGTGAGATGTAATAAGTGCATGGACTACAGTTCTACGACTTTACAGTGGAAGAAAGTGGAGGAATTTCCGCAGAATGCGTAGCTTCCAGAAGCAGGAGGAGGAGACTTGCCTGATTTGGGCCTTACATGAGAGCTCATTATCGAATCTGAACCCTAGGTTTCTTGCCGAGTCAACCGGTACCGGGGGAGGGTTCATCTGATGAGGCCACCAAAATACAGGGGGGGAGGGGACTTCTGATTAAAAAAAGAGGACCTTGGTTTTATCCGAGTTAAGCTTGAGGCAATTCAGAGTCATCCAAGCCAAGATGTTACTCAGGCAGCTCCTGAAATTAGTGAAAGCAGTGTCAGTATGATCCCGAAGAAAAACACCAGTTGGGTGTCGTCCGCGTAGGATACCACCCTCACCCCGTGGGATTCAACCAGAGTCGCCAGAGGTGAAAGGTAGGCGTTGAAGAGGAGACGGCTCAGTGCGGAACCCTGGGGAACCCCGCAGAGCAGGGGTTTCTCGGCAGAGATGAAAGGGCGGAGAAAGACTTGTTGTGACCGGTTAGTCAGAAAAGATCGAATCCAGGATAGGGCCGTACCCTGAATACCAAGGTCACTTAGTCTGTTAATGAGAATGGAGTGGGCAACAGTATCGAAGGCCGCGGACAGGTCGAGCAGCATAAGCATGACTGCTTTGCCCTGGTCGACCTCCTCGCGAACACTCTCGGATACTTCGAGGAGGGCGGTCTCCGTACTCTGAAGCCGAATTGGGAGTCGTGGAAGAGATTCCTAGATTCTAAATGACTCGACAGTTGCTCATGAACTATTTGTTCGAGGATTTTAGCCGGTGCCGGGAGCAGGGAGATAGGTCTGAAGTTTTTAAATTCAGCCGGGTCGGCATCTGGTTTTTTAAGGATCGGCAGGAGGTAGGCTTGTTTCCACACAGCAGGGAAGATTCCTGAGCGCAGAGAGGAGTTCCAAATTTTATTTAACGGGGCGTTAATGCATGGTGCCAAGAGTTTAAAGAACTGTGCCGGGCAGGGATCACCCGGTGACCTGGATTTACAGGATAGTAATTTTTGCAATGAATTAGCAAGAGAAAGCGGTTGGAAATTAGTAAGCGTGTCATTGTTGTCGGGCGAGGTAGTGAGCTCAATGGTAGTCTGAGGGGAGGTGAAGGTACTGTATATAGCTTGAATTTTGTCTTGGAAAAAGTCAGACAAACCAGTACAGAGGGAAGCAGTGGGGAGAACTGTACTGGCAGTGGCAACAGGCTTTACAAATCCTTGGACAATTTGACAAGCCTTGGACAATACCATGAAAGCAGATCCTACTTTCCTACACCATGGAACTGTACTTTGCCTGTACTGTGACAATATACATCTACACCTATATATTTGTTGCCTAGCTATGCACTCAAAGCATGCATGGATAGATGCATGCCATTTACCTCAGTCAATTTAACCAAAAGTGAGTTTGGCCTCATCGATCTAACCAGTAAATCTGTAATGTATGCAGCAGCCCGCTGACCACCAGCTGAATAATTCCAATATAAGAGTGGAAACGAGACTAAATCTGTCTAAATATCAAAACTGTCGAATGATCTCCCCCAAAACCTAACCCACCCCCTCCCTTCAGAAAAGATCTTAGGACTCACCACTTCCATATCACCCTTCTACCCAATGACTAATGACCGCCCCACTTTTATGTAAACACCATACAGGTCACATATCACTTTCACAACCCACCCAGTACTCTGCTACCACTCTTTTCCAGGCTTGTGCTTTATTACTATCCCAATTTAAAAAAAATGCTCTAGAATAACTGGGAGCCAAAAGGTGAAAACAAAATACAGGAAGATAGAAAACTACAGCCAGATGCATCAAAGTTGTTTGTACTTGGAAAGCCTGTGGTGCACTAGAACGCAGGGTTTGCAAACATAAAAACCACAATGTACAAAAGAGACACTGAGTTGAGAGTATAATTTCTCCAGTATTGGATCTTTCATAGATTCACATGCTTGAATCATTCCTGGTCGTCAAAGTGGGAGCCCCAGGGTACTATAATAAAGCAATGTGTATTACTATTATAGATAGAATGGCAGTGAACCATAGGTTTTATAGCCTATGTCCTTTCTAAAAAGGACCAAACTACAAACTTTAGCAAATCAGGCAACAGCACCCTCTAGAACACTCACAGGAGAGGTTGAATACCTCAATATTTTCTACCGCACGTCGTGTGATGGGAGTCTCCTTGAGCTCTGCTAAAATTTATTTTTTCTCTCAGTTTTGTCAAAGGAATTTTTTTCCACAAAGCATCACTTCTTCGACTACCTGCATATCCTGACTGGATGCCATGCGCCAACTCCCTAAAAAATGACTTTTCAGAACCTGTGACTCTTGTGGGAAGAAGCAGCTCCATTCGGATGACCCACATAAAGAATGCATATATTGACTCTATCCAGAGCATAAGGTGAGAGACTGCAAGATCTGTTGCACCTTTTCTCAGAAGACTCTTAAAGACAGGGAAGGTAGACTTTTGATGTGGCTACAAAGGCTAAAAAATAAAGAGTGCCCATTATCTGAGGAGGATAGGGATCAGTCTTCACAGACTTCATCTTCCCTCAAAAGAAAAAAAATCTCCTCAGAACCACCTTCAAAGGCCATTCAAAAATCCAAACATACTACTTCTGGGCACGAAAAGAGGCATGAGGACCTTCCTTCCTCCTCCAAGAAGGGAAAAATTGCCTCAGAAAAGGTTCACTCAGAGCCTACCACTCCTTCCCTGAAAGAAGAACTTCCCAAACGTGCTTCACAGACTGTGCCGTTGATGAAAAAATCCTTGAAGAAATAGTCGAGCTCTGTAGGTGTATTCTCATTGACGACGGCACCGACAACCTCAACGATGACCGTGTCTACGGCTATGCCGACCTTTACCACAGCATCATCTCCTATTATCATGTCCTCGTCACCGCTGTCATCGGTGACGATTATAACAACGAAGATACTAAAACGCCAGCTGATGAAAACTCCGTTGACGACGTCCCTCCTCAACTTACCGCCGAAGATCCCAGTTGCTGTTGATGCCGCACTCGACGGCAATACAGTCGACGGTTATACCGTCGATGAGGACACCAGCGAAGATACCGTCGATGATTAACTTACAGTCGATGAAGAGAACATTGACGGTGGAACAGTCAATGCCGACAGCAAAATCCCCTGCAACAATAACATTACCTCCATTGTCTTTGCTCCCTGTAAGAGATAAATCGTCTGCAGCCACAATTCTACAACTACATGTCAAATGCAAGGACTTTAAGGATGATGACGACTAGTATCAGGAGGACTATTACTCTGCGAGAAAGCACTCCGAACTATACCAACAGGAATATTGAGTTCAAGACCAACAGGAGCTTTCTATCTCAATGCCTATTTCTCTGGTTACCAATTTACAATGTATGCTCCTATTATCGGAGATTTCCACCATATGCTCCCGTGAATCCTATGCCACAAGTGCCAAGGCCTGTACAGTTGAAGCAAACTACTACGCCGCTATCATCACGATTGCTTGAGGTACCTGTTGCCCCTCTACCAGAGTTGGCAGATACCTTGGCTGGCCAAACAGCTGACGATGCTCCATCTACAGATGAAGACAGGGAAGAGGGAGAAATACGAGACACTACCTCAGTGCCCAATGAGTGGGACTATGTTATCCATACTCCATCCCCACCATCAGGGGCACCAGTAGACTCTCTGCCAGAGGACATTGGTGGCTTTCATAACTTAATGGAGAGGGCAGTCAAACGGTTTGAACTTCCACTACATTTCCTCCAATTTTTTTAATTTTTATTTAGTGTTTTATTAAGCATGAACATGACCCAAGGGTATGAGAGCGCTGTACATAGGGTTGGTTGAACAAAAAGATAGGCATAGACAAGTACATCAAAAGTAAAAATACACAATAGGCTGTTGCAACAGATATCAAAATAAACGTCCTTAATTCCATTATTATTCCATTATTAGGCACTGATATAGCTTCTTCATGGTAGGTATTTTGCTGCTGCTCTGAAACTATTCAGATCCAGGTACCCAGGGGAGCAATGTTTTAGTGGGGTTCATGTGTAAAGGAAGTGCTTTTGACCAATCTAGCAATTGCTGACATTGTGACATCCATTGTGCCCTGGGGAGGGGCTCTCGGAAAGTTTATGAAAGGAATGTATTCATTAGGATCTTTTTCACCTCTTTTTTGAAAAAGTAGGTTGATTGGTTTGAACGCACCTTGGGTGGTAAGGAGTTCCAGATCCTTGGTGCCGACCTGGAGTAGGAGCGTGTGTACGATTTTTGTTTTAGGAATCTAGGAGGTTCAAGCCTGAGACAGTTTGCACTTCAAACCTTTTCTGCCAGGTAACTTGGTTTGTTAAAATGTAATGCTTTGTGTGTGAGGCAGGCAATTTTCAGTTGGGTTCTTGCCTCGAGGGGAAGCCAGTTATCACGTCCTTTCCTCAAGGATGACATCCACGCGTGGAGGTGTGATTAAAGGTAAGTTTATTGGGGAATAAGAAAGAATGAATCTCCAAGAAGTAAAGCCTGGGCCAACTGTCATTGTATGGAATCTGGACACCATCCTGGTTCTAGCACCAGATTCCATCCAATCTCATTGGCCAGGATATAACACATCCTCTCTCGTTAACATACAACAATATGAATAAGACACAAAAGTATAAATATTGAACATACTGAGAACCAAATAGTGCGAGATGTCCAAAAGTAGAACACCCTAACAAGCATGTAATATACAAACGGTAAGACCATATTGAGCATAAAAACTTGACTAATTATAGTGTTCACATTGTATATAAATATGTACACATGTTCTAGGCATGACACTAATGTGACATGTAATAGTCTTTGCACCAAACAGGTTTCGTTTTTAACCTAGATGCACAACCTCTTTTTGACACATATCCACCATGAAGACTCACTACACCATCACCAGGTACAAAAGAACTGTCTGCACCATTATTCTCTTTGGGCCATAAACATTTAGGTACTTTTACGACCTTGCTCATACTCCACACATTTCCGTCAGTCAATTCTACTACCTGATGTCTCACTCTGACTATCTTCAAAGGGATGGAAAACTTTTACTCTCCAGATTTAATTAATCTTCCCTTCTTCACTCGGACCCATTCACCAACGGCAAATTGATTTATGTGACTTTTGTGTGTATGCAAAGATTCTTGTTTATCATTTAACAACCACCTATGATCTGAATTTACCTCCCTTGTGGTGTCAACCTTATCCTTCATATCCATCATCCACAACTGATTCAAGTTACACACTGCTTTCCTTCCTCCCATTTTCTCAAACGGAGACAAATCTCCCAGAACTCTGGGTGTGACTCTATAATTCCACAATAGTTCTTTGAGTGCCTGACAACTTTTACCATTGGCCAAAGCCAACTGTATGCCTTCCTGCAAAACTGTAATCCACCTCTCCACAATACCATTGCTTTGTGGGTAATATACCGAAGTTCGTAAATGACTGATTCCATGTTTATCCAAATAATCTATAATCTCAGATGATCTTAGTTGTACGCCATTGTCCATCACCAGACACTTGGGAAAACCTTCTTTTTCAAAAACTTCATTTAAAAACTGTATAACAGTATGCAAATCAACTTGATGCACCAATTTAACTTCTGGCCATAGTGATAACTGATCAATGAGAACATTGGCGAAGATCTGACTGTTGGACAAACACATGAGACCGGCGATATCAAGAGAAATCCTTTCCCACACTCTTTCAGGTATAGATATGGGAGCTTTTTCATATTTAACAGTTTTTTGGGATTTGTCACTGACAGCACATTCAATGCATGATCTAACTTTCACCTTAATACATCTCTCAATAGCTGGTCACCAAAATTCAGACCATAATCTACTTTTCATGCTAGACATGCCGAGATGACCTTCATGAGCCATGTCTAACACCGGTTGTCTTAAATTTTGGGGTACCACCAACTGCTGCCCCCGAAACAACAGATCATCTATCACAGATAGCTCACTTGCGATATAAAAATATGGTAACAATTCCTTATTCAATACTTTTTTTTCTGGCCATTGCGACATGTTATACTTGATGACTTCTTGGATTTTATCATCATCGCTACAAACACTCCTCCATTCATCCTGCTTAATGCATCCACTTGACACTTCGCATATGGACACAACTTTCTCTACGTCATCATCAACAATACACTGATCACAAACTTCTTTAATTGGTAGACGGGATAAACAATCTGCTAATATGTTCCTGGCACCTGGAATATATTCCACCTTGAAATGAAAATCCTGCAATTTACATTGCCATCTGGCAATTCTAGGTGTGGCTTTAGCTTAACCTTTTGTAGTGAATAACTCCACTAAAGGACGATGATCAGATCTCACCTTAAATTGAGTACCATATACATATTTGCGAAAATATTCTATTCCCCACCAACATGCAAGAGTTTCTTTTTCAAGTGTTGAATATTTGACCTCAGCATCTCTTAGTGGTCTCGATGCAAATGCAATTGTGACAAGTTTACCTTCTCGAATTTGCCTCAACACAGCACCAATACCCACATTACTGGCATCTGTGACTATAATTGAACCACAACGGGTGTCAAATGTAGCCAATGCAGGTGTGGAAGACAAATCATTTTTTAAGTTAACAAATTCAGTAGCACATTCTTTGCTCCAGATATATTGTTGATTTTTTTCCATTAAATTCCTCATGTTATTAGTCTTATCAGCAAACAATGGAATACATTTGGCATAATATTCTGCCAACCCAAGAAAAGACCCAAGTTGGTCTTTATTTTGGGGTTCTGCAGCCTCCTCTATTTCTTTTACTAAATTCTGTTTCGGTGATACACCATGTTTGCTAATGTGTCCCATATAGTCCACGGATTCAACTTCAAACGTGCATTTTGTTTTGGTCAATGTCATACCATAACTCTGTAAAATGCTCAGACCCTTACACAAAGTCTCTGCATGCTCTTGCTTATCGTTGCCAAAAACCAGTTTGTAGTCTTGAAAATACAGAGCATACGTCCTTAAACAATTTATGCATGACCCTTTGAAATACTGCGGAAGCTTAAATTAAGCCAAAGGGCATTCTTTATACCTGAAAGCTCCTTCAGGAGTTATAAATGAAGTGTAAGGCTTACTATCCTCATGCAAGGCAATTTGATGATAAGCATTGGACATGCCCAATGTTGAAAATACAGTGGCCCCCTTCAATGCTGAGAACATTTCTCCAATATTTGGTAACGGATGCCGATCCACCCATACACACTCATTAAGATCTCTCAAATCAACACAAAGTTTTAATACGATTTTGTGCACAAAATCCTTCAATAATCCTCACATGGATGAAAATACCTTAGGAAATAGCTTCTCCCATTCCACAGATTTATCCTCAAGAACTTGAGATATGAAATCACTATATCCTAAAACTTGTTCAGGATTAGGATCCAGGGTAATGAGTAAATCCCTTTGTGGAGAAGTGTGGCTCAATGGTTAGAGCGGCAGACCCTGATGCAGAGATCTGGCCCGGGACCAGGGTTCAATTCCCGCCTCGGCGGGTCTTGGGCTCAATTTCCTCGGACCTGATAATTCTCGCCTCGGTGCCTATTCTAATCATGGGTCCCACTCTGCAACTCTGGGCAATAGCTTGCTTAATCTCCACAACGGCCCCAACAGCGCTGGGATGCCTGGCTTCACCTTGGAGGTGCCCAGGAGTGGACATTTCACAGGGAAAAGCCAGGAAGGGTTCCACAGCGGTATGCGTACAGCGCCGGGACACCCCTTTGGGGGTATAAGTGCGCTTTACAAGTACAAATTTCATTTCATTTCATTTGTTGCGGCCATCCCAATAAACAGGATCCCTCTTTGGCCACATACACATTTGCAACTATGGTTTTACCTTTAAAACTAATGTTGGCAACAAAATAACCTAATACTTCAATGGGTTTATTGCCATAACCGAAAAATCACACAGAAGGGGGCCCCTGAACAAATACATAGGCAGGGGAAGAGACACGTAATACTAGCAAAAACCCCACTGCCTGAAAAGAATTAGGAAAAAATGCTAATCTTCACTGATACAAAACCAGAACAGCAAGGTCACATACCCCCAAGGAAGCAATACAGTGTGCTAAAGGCCAAGATGGCCACACATATGTCAAAATACTAACAAGCTTCAAACATATTTTTTTGAAAATGGTAATATATTTATTGCATCAAATCTCAAGAAAGTCAAAATATATACAGTTGATAAATATTCAATAATATACAATACAGTATAAGAAAAACCCAGGCGCACCACTCACACTACAAACCACTCATTCTCTCAAACCAATACATACTCATTCATTCGCACATACATAAGAATTATGCATGTCCTACAGTCTCCGAATCCCATTTATTGGTCACTCCCCACACAAGGCTAATCTTGGCCTTTAGCACACACTGTATTGCTTCCTTGGGGGTATGTGATTTTGCTGTTCTGGTTTTGTATCAGTGACGATTAGCATTTTTTCCTAATTCTTTTCAGGCAGTGGGGTTTTTGCTAGTATTACGTGTTTATTGCCATAACCGACAAGTTTTATGTCTGAAGGTATTAATTGAATGTTGGAAAATTTGTGTAACCATTGATTACCAATCAGAGTATGGCGAGCACCTGAGTCAGCCATAGCTTTGATATCAACACCATCAATAGTAATAACACAAAATGGATAACCATTGCTTTTGTCATTGACCTCATATACACTCAGGAAAAATTCTTCCTCTAAATCATCGGCCTCTTGATGTACCTCCTTGACATGAGCAAATTTGTTCCTGTTTTTGTTTTTATTCCTACACATTCTGGCATAGTGTCCCTCGCTTTTGCAATACTTGCAAATCTGTCCTACAGCTGGACATGACTTATCGTTTGCCAAATGACCATAAAACCCGCATTTAAAACAAACATATTCCTTTTTACTTAAACCTTGGGGATTTATTTTATACCTATCTTTGCAACTTTCACTAGTTGTTTTATCCTCATTCACATTTTTTTTACCACTTGCACTTCAGAAGTCACTTTCGCAGCCAACTCTTTCATACCTAACTTCATTTCCTCAAATCTATGACTAATATCAATAGCCTTCTCTAAAGTGAGATCTTCCGAAGCTAAAAGATTCTCCTGTAATTTTGTATCCCCAATCTTATGTACCATTTGATCACGTAACATTTGGTCATGGAATTCGTCGCATTTACACTTGACAGCAAGAATTCTTAAATCATTAACAAAAGAATCAATAGATTCGTTGGGCAGTTGAGCTCTACTCAAGAATTTGTGTTTAGCAACCACCTCGTTCACTTTTTAGATATACAGGGTATCTAATTGTGAAATTGCCATAACATAAACATCAACTTCTTCTTCATCATCCTCATCAACAGCAATGGGTGGTAAATGACTTAACCCCTTCCATGCAGCACGAATTTTCGCGCTGTGCGGGGGTTTTTATTAGTGGGCGGGGATTCGACGGCTCCCGCCGTCGTGCGCACACGCCCACCGTGACGCATGACGGCCGGGAGCCGTCATGAGCATACAAGGGGTTAAAACACGTCTCCCTTCAGCCCCCAAACAATGTTTAAGAATAGCTAGTTTCCGCTGATCAGTGTACACATCACCTCCTATGGCTTCTAGATAGGCTTCAAAACCATCTTTCCATTGTTTCCACTCCAAAATGGGATCTACTGGATTGGGTAGGAAAGATAACGGTGCAACAATACCCTCAATGACGTTACAAATATTATAGATTGTATGTGGTGTAAATCACCGTAGAATATACACACTTTAGTTGTGGAGAAGAAGAAGTCTGGTATCTGCACAGGTGGGCAAATCACTGCGATGTAAGAATTATAGATGATTGTGCCACACGTGTCCGCCAATCTTAATAACTGTTCGTTGTAGAGAAGAAGAAATCTGGTATCTGCACAGGTGTGCAAATCACCGCAATGTAAAAAATACAGATAAATGTGTGCCATTCGTTGTAGAGAAGAAGATATCTGGTATCTGCATGGGTGTGCAAATCACCGCAATGTAAAAATAACAGAAAAATATGTCACACGTGTCTGCCGATTTTACTAATAACCGCTACGTCCTGAATAGAATTTAAACAGGTGTGCGGATCACCGCTGAATTACAACTTGTGAAGTTGCTTGGTTAAAATGGCCTCCAGTAACCATTCGCTTGTTTTTTACAGTCATTTGCCCTTGTATTCTTATGCCTGGCTCCCCGATGACAGGACAGGCAAGATGGTAACCGGCGTGCGTGATTCTGTCACGTTCAGGGTCAAACGCACAGCAACAATCGCTGAGCGCACAGCGCAAGAGGGCGTGCGCGGAGCTGCTTGCCGCAGAGTAAAACAGCCCAAAAATAGTAAAATGACTCTGTCCGCATCCGAATAATTATGGTCAGTGCAGCGACATCGAGATTTCTTTCGCACACCTATTGTGAAGTGTGCACTCCGTGGAAACTTCTGATCTGCCGCGATGTCAGGTCAAACGCATCAGCAGTGCTCCAGGCTTTCCCAAATTCCGTTCCGCTCGTCGCCAGTATCACGTCCTTTCCTCAAGGATGACATCCACGCGTGGAGGTCTGATTAAAGGTAAGTTTATTGGAGAATAAGAAAGAACGACTCTCCAAGAAGTAAAGCCTGGGCCAACTGTCATTGTATAGAATCTGGACACCATCCTGGTTCTAGCACCAGATTCCATCCAATCTCAGTGGCCAGGATAAAACATCAGTCTAGATACCTAAGCGATGGGGTGATGTGGTCAAAGCGTCTAGTTCCTGCTACCAGTCTCGCTGCAGCATTAAGAGTCGTTTTGAGTGGAGCTGTTCTCGCTTCGGGCATACCGGACAGGATTGCCGAACCGTATTCTAGTCTGGAGACCACTAGTGATTGTACTGCTTGTTTGAAGTCTGTAGGTGGCAGAAATGGTTTCAACTTCTTCAATAATCTGAGTTGGAATGACGCACTGAGCGTGGTAGCACTGATGTGAGCTATAATGTTTAGATTCTTGTCTAGTGTTATTCCAAGGGATTTCGTTGAGTCAATAATGGTAGGTTTGCAATGGAGGGTGTCTAAGTGTTTGAGCCAATTTTGGATGAGTGTGGAGCTGTTTTACGTGGAGAAAAGTAGGAATTCTGTTTTCAGAGAGTTCAGCTTGAGGTTGTTTTGAGAGAGCCAGGACTGAGTTTTGACTAGAGTGTTATTTAGTTGAATGACGTCGTCAAGGGAGGATATCTTTAAGTATAGTTGTGTGTCGTCTGCGTACATGTGGTATGCAATGTTCGCTTGAATGAGGATTTCCGTTAGTGGTTCCATATATAGGTTAAAGAGTGTGGGGGAAATGGTCGACCCATGAGGGACTCCGCACCTCACTGGTGAGGAGTCAGAGAATGAGTTGCCTAGTTTGATGCGTTGTGAGCGATTCTGCTGGAAGGAAGCGAACCATGAGAGCACTTTCCCAGACAACCCCATTCTGTTTTCTAGTACTTTTAGTAGGATGTTGTGATTGACCGTGCCAAACGCCGATGAGAGGTCTAAGAGGATGAGTAGGCAAGAGTCGTTGTTGTCTAGTATCTTAAGGGTGTTGTCCATTATCTGAACAATGGCTGATTCAGTGCTGTGTCCTGTTCTAAATCCTGATTGAAATTTGTTGAGTAGGTTGAATTGGTCAATGTGCTGGCTCAGTTGGTTGTGCACACATTTTTCCAGCAATTTTGCTAGAAAGGGGATATTTAACACCGGATTAAAGTTGCTCAGAATTGTAGGGTCAGCAACAACTTTTTTCAAGAGGGGTGTCACTTGCCTAGTCTTCAGGCACTCTGGGATACTGCCTTGTTTTAGCGATGAGTTTACAATCTTCGTTAGTATAGGTGAGAAGAGGTGACTGAGTTCCTTTAGTGTTGTGGCGGGGATGGGGTCGTTGAAATGCGAAGTTGGTTTAATAAATAGTAAGATCTTGGGGACCTCTTCCTCAGTTAGTGTTTTGAACTCACTCCAGACAGCTTGATTTTTGGTCTTGGAAGGGTGGTTCATAATTGGCTCCACCACCTGGAATCTAGGGTCATTGACGGGATGGCAATCATTGACTATATTGGGATGCAAACTATGTTTGTCGGTTACAATTTCCTTTTCGATTTCTTTTTATTGAAAAATGAAGAGAACGCTATACATTTTTCCACTGTGTTATTACTGAGCTTGGTTACATTGTTTGCCCCAGTTTGTTGGTTGACAATTTCAAACAGCTCTCTTGGGCGATTCCTTGCATTGTCTAGTTGGGTTCTGAAGTACGATGCTTTGGCTTCCCAGATGTGTTTTTTGTAGCTGTTTCGTCGTTCACATAGTTTGATTAGAAGCAATGTTGAGGGTTCCTGTCTCCATCTTCGCTCCGAATGTCTAAGACTTCTCTTTTCCTCATTTAGGCTTTGATTGTACCCAGGTTGGGAGGGTCTGATTCTTTGTTTCTTGAGTCTCAGAGGGGCTACTGCCTTCATTATATTTGATATTGTTTGGTTAATTCGAACACATTCTGGGTTGTTGCTGGAGGAGTGAGTTTTTTTTTTTGCACAATTCGGTCAGTTACACCCTGTCCATGTTTTTGGTGTCTCTGACCCAGTATTTTTGTTTGGTTACTTGCCCTTTGGTAGTCTGTGTGTGCGTAATTAGGTGGAATAAGATTGAGTAATGATCATACCAGTCGTTGGGTGTGATTTGAGTCTATTGTCAATGCCCCTTCCCAGGATACGATTAGGTCGAGCGTGGAGCTTTTGTTGTGTGTTGGGCTTGTGCAAGATTGGGTCAAGTTTTTTTATCGAGGAATTGTTTTAGGGGACAGACCTGTGTATCGTCCTCGTCATTACAGTGAAGGTTAAAGTCAGCAAGAAAAATCGCATTGGGGTGTAGCATGGAATGTATTGTGATTGTTTCCATTATATGTTCAATGAACAGCTGGTTGTCTCCTGGAGGGTGATCAAAGAGGTGTACTTTGGCTAGTGATTTCTCTGCTGTGGAGATTACTGCATCCATGTATTCACAGGATGCGAGACTGTCTACAGGGAAGGTTTTGAGTAGAAGGGAGTTCCCGTGAATTATTTCAATCCCTCCTCCCGGTTGATACTGTCTGTTGAGGTGTTGGATGGTGTAGTTTGGAGGAACGAGTAAGCCAAGCATGGGTGCGGACCATTTATATAGCCAGGTTTCTGTCAGTAAAAGAATGTCCAATTCATGATGAAGAATAGTTTGGGCAATGTCTGTGGAATGTGTAATTGCTGATTTGCAGTTTTTAAAATTTTTTTATATGGTTGTATGTAGCGCAAACTAGACCCGTGGATTTCCGTGGATTTCAAGAAAAGGCGAAAGCCTCAGGGGAAAAGAGACAGAACACAAACCATGAGAACCTAATTGAAATCCCTAGGGTACTAAATCCCAATCCCTTGTACCGATCAAAACCGACTGCAAAATGCATGTTACTGAACTGGTGAAAGGATGTAGCCTTACGGTTAGAGCGGTCGACCTCGAAGCTGGGGAACCGGGTTCAAGTCTCAGCAACGACGCTCAACATCCTGTGATTCTGGGCAAATCACTTCATCTCCCCGTGCCTAACAAAAATGAATGTGTCCATCTCTAACAAAACTGGTGCTCATGTAAAGCGCTCTGATGTATCAGAGCGCTTATCAGAGCGCTTTACATGAGCACCAGTTTTGTTAGAGATGGACACATTCATTTTTGTTAGGCACGGGGAGATGAAGTGATTTGCCCAGAATCACAGGATGTTGAGCGTCGTTGCTGAGACTTGAACCCGGTTCCCCAGCTTCGAGGTCGACCGCTCTAGCCGTAAGGCTACATCCTTTCACCAGTTCAGTAACATGCATTTTGCAGTCGGTTTTGATAGGTACAAGGGATTGGGATTTAGTACCCTAGGGATTCAATTAGGTTCTCATGGTTTGTGTTCTGTCTCTTTTCCCCTGAGGCTTTCGCCTTTTCTTGAAATCCACGGTCTGTATGTGGAAAGCTGGTGTATTGAATGGTGGTGAGGAGTCGTAGTATAAAAGCAAGGTTTTGATGTCTTTCGTGGATAGATGGTTCTGTGCTCTCTTGGGCCGAAAAATGAATGGCCAAGGTTGAGTGCGTAGCTATTTGCTGAATGTGAGAGGTTGTTAACTATAGGGGTTAATGTGTCTTGTATGAGTGTCTTAATCTCTTGGCAAGCTAGTGAGGTTTCTTTGATGATCAAATATGCTATATTTACTCCATTAATTAGGTGTTCAATTTTGCGTTCCAGCCTGCTCAGCTGGATGTTCCAATAAGTGGCCAAATTGTTTCTGCCGAGCAAGTCATATTTCGTGGTTTTGTAACGTGTGACTCAGTCTGTTGATCATCTCTATGGCTTGATCTTGGTGAATGATCTTTGTAACTTGTGTGGTCTAGAAATGGTGATCGTCTTATTGCATGTGACTTAAAGCGACCGCGCAATGGATGATTGCGGTGGATGTAGTTTTTTTTCTTGTGTCTTCAATTAAGGAGAGTTTGCTTCTCCGAGTCTTCTGATACCCTGGGCGAGGTGTGCAACTGATGGACTTACAGCAGGCAGCGATGTATGGTTCTTGTGGCACAATGGTCAAACCCATTTGGGGGTCCGTGAACGTCTTTGCTCCGTAGCGGTGTAGTTTGATGTTCCTTTAGTTTATGTTATATTCGCCTTTGTAGGTCTCTTTGACTCTCCGTCCTTCCCTATTGTTCATTGTAGTTATCGGGTGCGGTGGCTGAAAGGTAGCGTCTGGATTGAGAGCGACTGGAGTTTGACTGTGATCCTTATACGTTTTTGTCATTGTTGTACAATTGTTGCAGTTCCTTGTGAGGTGGTAGTTTAGACGATTGACGACAGCTGGTTTAGAGTCTTGGTCATTCGTGTTGAGGAGCAGGTTTTGTTGGAATGTAGTCGTAGGGTCTTGGGGTGTGGAACAATCTATTTCTGTAGAATTTGGGTCTTGTTCTGGTGAGTTTTCAATTCTGTGAGGTTGTTGATTGGTCTGCGAATCTTGGGACATGCTCTGGAATGAGTTAGCTATTGTGTGTGCTCTTAGTTTAGGGAACCATTGATCAAAGATTTCGAGGTTAGGGTCCGACGCTTGTACCAGTAAGATGCCATTCTTGTAGATTGATATTGCCACTTCTGCCTCGAATAGTTGGGAGGGGGAAATTGACAGTTTGAGACCATGTGGTATTTTGGTGGATTTTGATACCTGTAGGACTGCGTGTATCACTTTTCTCCACCTTGCTGTACATCGTGTGAAAAAGATCAGATCTGATTTTATTGCTCCTTTCTTTAGGCAAAAGTATGAGACAGAGATTAGTGTTTCCGGGTTGGCTTTTAAGAGTCAGTGTTTGAACTGTTTTGCTGTATTCTTAGAGAGATTTGGTGGGTAATTTATTTTGAGGGAGCTGGGTCTGGATTCCGAGAAGCATTTATATAGGGCCTTGATTTTCAGTTGTGCCATCTTGGAGTTAGTGATTGCTTGATCCTGCGAGTTTTGTGGTGTTGCGTTGAGCTCTGGGTATTTCTGTCTCTCTGAGAAGTGATAGTCTCAGAAAAAAGCCTAGTGTGATTTCTGTTGGTTAGCCCCTATGTTCTTGGCAGCGGATAGTTACGTTATAGAGTCTAGTCCCAGAGGGCAGAGTTTACAAGGTCTGCCAATCAAATTCTTCACTGTAGCATAGGTTTACAGCCCAGTACCCAAAATTGTCCTGTGTGTTAAGAATCTAATCACAGGGGGAAGACTTTACAATGTCTGCCGATCAAATTCTTCACTGTTGCATAGGTAACAGCCCAGTATCCCAAATTATCATGTGGGTTAAGGCAGGGAGAGTTATTATTATTTATTTATTTTTCCTTCCCTTTTCTTATTAGAAGCTGTAACCCTCTTTGTGCTAGTATAACAACCCCCTTACGGTTACAAGATGGCCGTTCCTAGAGGCAAGGGAGGTCTTATTGAATGGGCTTGTTGTCCTATTTTACTTTGTGATTCCATGGGCCTTAGGATTCCAGTCCTCGGTCTATTTCAATGTCAAATGTCAGTGATTTATAGTCCTTCCTTCCTTTCCATTACTGACAGGTCACCAAGACCTATTTGAGTTTCTATGCTACCGAGATGGTATCCATTTTGTGTGCAATGCAGAAGCCAATTCCGTTTGTATAGGGACTGATAGGGACCCCCAAAATGGAGGCCGGATTCAACTTCTGACGGCCCCTGATCGGGAAACAGAGCCCTGGCAGATAAGCAAAAATTAGTTCCTGTATTGAGCCGAGATGTCTTCGACCCTTCAGCTCAATTTTCCGCCTTCAACCCTCCCGACGACCCTTGGTCATAATGGGCTGAGGCCAGGGGGAGGAGGACAGGAAAGCGTGTGCCTGCTGATCGCGGGCGAGCAACCCCGCACCACTGACCTCTGTAGTCACGGCAGATCCGACCATTCGGCAGGAGTGCAGCGGCGCTGGAAAACAATGGCTACCCTGAGCCACACGTGCCCATATGCCGGGAGGCAAACAGTGGGGCCATGGCCTTCAGTGGGGACTCACCTGTTCAAATCCGCACAATGAGGGAGGCAGGAAGGACACCGCCCAGCCGCGGGGCCACTGAGGGACGTCTGGTGTCTCAGCGACCTGAGCCTTATATCCACAACCGGCCGGTCGCTTCACTGGCTCTTGAGCTGGGCTGATGGCAGGGGGTGGCGGCATATTGGTCTCCCGCTGGGACCAGCCGACAAGCCAGAAGGAGAGCCCCTGCTCCGGTCCCACAAAATAACCTTGTCTGGAGTATCAGCGTAGGGACGGGTACCGTAGGTGATGGTCGCTCGGTCAGTAGATCGAGTCTTCGTTCGTTCCATGCATCAAGGGCATATCAATATCGGGTCTCTCTGCAGCTGTGAAGGTACGTGAGAGTTCCCCAATCCATTCAAATTCGTTCCCCATATTTTTTCATTGCAAAGATCTATCCTAGGGTGCTGGATGGCGGGATATAGATAGGGATATTCACAGAAAATTGATCCCACACCTAAGAGCTTCCATTCGGAGCACTCCCTTGGCGTCAATCTTAGTCAAAGAACCTAAGATTTTAAAGAACCTACCAAGAAATCAGTGAGGGCTATCCCAATTATTGATTTTATTTGGCAAGAAGGTCTTAAGACCATGAAGAACATGGCTACGGTTTCAGCAATCATCCCAAGAATAGACAAGAAATACAAAGCTCCAGCTGATTATCCAACTTGTCTGATTGGACAGCCGAAACCAGACTCGGTGGTATCCCAAGCGGTGCAACGTTGCTCTAAGAACCCGTCCACACCAATGTCCTCTTCTCCAGACCGGGATGGTTGTCGGCTTGATAATATCGGCAAGAAATTTTCCTCCATGTCAGCCACGACAGTTAGAGTGGCAAACTCCCTGGCTATATTGGACCATTATGACAGTCAAATGTGGTCGGATATGTCCACTTACATTGACTTGCTGCCAGAAGACGCCAACCTGGAACCTCGAAAGATTCTACAGGATGGTGAAAGAATATCGGCAGAGATAATTGACTGCGCTATTGATGTCTCTTCTTCTAGGTTCAGACAACTTGCTGGAGTGTCTGTTCTCCGCAGACATGGATGGTTAAAATCCACTTCCTTCCGCATGGAGATCCAAAGAAAGACACTGGACATGCAATTTGATGATGAATCGTTGTTTGGCAAACATGTGGATGATGCCCTACAATCCATTGAGGCTGACATGAATACAGCAAAGTACCTTGAGACTCTCCAGTAAAGGAAGCAGCCCTTTCGAGGAGCCAGAGGCAGAGGAGCTTATTCCTTTAGAGGCGGTTATTAAGCCTTAAGGCAACAATATCAGTCGGGCCAGACACAGCACCGTCCCCAGTATGCACAACAGCAACAATGCAGACAACCACCAGCAACTGCATATAAGCATTCAGCCAGAGGAAAATTGTCTGCCCGCGACAGAGATTCGAGCAGAAAACAGTGACCTCAATTTAGTGTCGACTACCCCCCACTCTTCACCAACTCGTATTGGAGATCGAATTTCAAACCATTTTCACCAATGGTCCAGAATAACATCTGACAAGTGGGGGCTCAATGTGATCTCCTGAGGACACACCCTGGAGTTTCTCCAAAAACCTCCAAACACCGCACCATCAAGACCACCTCCCCCTCACTTAAAACAACTCCTAAACCAGATCTCCCTCATGCTGAAAAATGGAGCGATAGAAGTCGTTCCGAAACTTTGGATTCTACTCCAGTTTCTTTCTAATAAAAAAAAACCCTCAGGAGATTGGTGTCCGATTCTTAAAACATTTCGAAAGAAGCAATCCTTCCGCGTGGTGACGCTTCAGGATATATTACACCTCCTCGACAAGGGAGATCATATGACGTCACTGGACCTTCAAGACGCATACTTCCACGCTTTGATACACCCTAAACACCGCAGATTCCTCCACTTCCAGGTAGCCAGCACCCACTTACAATTCAAGGTCCTTCCATTCGGGCTAAAATCAGCCCCCAGAATTTTTCCCAAGATGCTAGCCCCAGTAGCAGCCCATCTCAGACAAAAAGGAATCCAAGTCTTTCCATACTTGGACGATTGGCTGATAAATAGATCCCACGCATCAACAATCTGCAACAGCCACGTCCATCTGCCTCTCATTGTTCACCACACTCGGCCTCACCCTCTTGCTCCAAACGGCAGACTACAAATGCTTCCACTTCAAGAGGAACTGGACAGAGGCGCAGGGGTCCTTTGACGACCTCATTCAAATAACTACAAAAATGAAAGTAGCCATGTCTTGTGGACACAAACTTCAAATCTGTCCAGAGGTCTCTCATACCTTCAACAAATTCCAGATTATATCATAACAATGGATGCCTCCCTAGAAGGTTGGGGTGCCCACCTCCAGGACAAATAAGCGGCAAATTGAGTCCAGACTAAACAAAGCTCCACATCAACCAACTGGAGCTCAAGGCTATCACCTTAGCACTAAAGTAATTTCTCCCCAAGATAGAAAAATCATCTGTGCTCATACGCACAGACAATACCACCAGTATGTTTTATTTCAACAAGGAGGGGGGAACACTCTCACCAGCGCTATTTCGTCAGGCACAACACATCTGGAACTGGGCTTTTCAACATCAGATATCGCTCAAAGCAGAACATGTGCCAGGAGTGTCCAACATCCTCACAGACTCGCTAAGCAGGACCAGTACCCCATACCATGAGTGGGAGCTAGACCAGCACATTCTGGACAATCTCTTCCACTAGTGAGGCAAGCTGAGCTTGGATCTATTTGCTACGAAGGAGAACAGAAAACGCCCATTCGTCACAAGTCGGCATCCCCAACTGGGATTGTGGGGGAATGCGCTTTCGATGAGATGGTCAGGAATCTATGCTTACGCTTTCCCCCTGATTCTGCTGGTCCCAAGGGTGCTCAGAAAACTGAAGAGAGAGCCTTGCCAGCTTCTCCTCATAGCTCCCAAGTGGCCCAGACAGCTCTGGCTCACAGAGCTCCTGCTACTCTCGAAACAACCTCATGTCCAGCTCAAACCAATACTAACGTTTCTGACCATGAATCAGGGCCAGGTCCGTCATCCCGACCTGACATCGCTACACTTATTGGCCTGGCTCCTGGTTTAATGAGTTCTCCATGATAGACATTCTGTCAGACTGCAGGGAAATCCCTGCCAAAGCAAGAGCAGACACAACAAACGACTTATAAGCTCAAGTGGAAACGCTTCTGCCTTTGGTGTGTGGACTCTAAGGTCCACCCTCTCACATCACCACTGGAGCAAATCCTCCCATATCTGCTCCCCCTGGCAAGATCTGGCTTGACTCATTCTTTCATCACAGTGCACCTGGGAGCAATTTCCAGGTTTAGAAAATCCAGTAATGCACCTCCTCTATGGTCTAGTTGAATTGTAAAACAATTCCTCCAAGGCCTATTTAGGATTTTCCCTCCAATAAGAAAACCTCCATCATCGTGATATCTGAATGTGGCGCAGGGACAGCTCATGAAAACACCATTTGAGCCCATTCACAAGGCGGAACTGAAGTCCCTTCTTTGGAAAACTGCACTTCTAGTGACTCTCATATCTGCCAAAAGAGTAAGTCACATTCACGCCTTTACCATTAAGGAACCTTTCCTACAACTCAAGCCAGACAGTAAAATACTTAGAACCAATCCTAGGTTTATTCCCAAGGTGCCGTCAGACTTCCACCTGAACAAGCCAGTGGTTCTACAAACATTCTTACAGAATCCTCAAACGATTGCAGAAAATTCTCTACATTCTCTAGACATCAAACGATGTCTAAAATTTTACTTGCACAGGACCCATCAAATCCACAGAGCGGACCAATTGTTTCTGGCTTACGGGGGTATCAGAAAAGGTCTCCCAGTATCCAAACAGACCATCACCAGAAGGATTGCATCCACCATGCAATTTTGTCTCTCGCAAGCCAGAAAGCCATTGCAGGACAAAGTCAAGGCCCATTCCACCACAGCAGTTTCCTCATCTACAACCCTTTTTGCTGGTGTACCCATCCAGAATATCTGCCGAGCAGCAACGTAGTCCAGCAGGCACACATTTATGAAGCATTATTGCCTGGATGAGGTTCATAAGACTGATGGGGCTGTGGGACAAGCAGTGTTAAGACATCTGTTCCAATAAGGTGAGCCTCTTATATCTTTTTTCCCACCGTCTGCGAAATATATATTTATATGCTATGATTGTTCGTCTCTTGGTTTACTGCTTATTGAACAAGTTACTTACCTTCGGTAACGATATATCTGTAAGAGACCTAGATTAGTTATAGATTCCTTACCTGTAGAATTACCCCCAGGCGTCAGACTGGATCCGGAGAATTTTTTCGTCAGCAGTACCCCTGCGCGTCGAAAGGTGGCATCGGTCGGCTCCGCGTTCATCGTTGGCGTCGTGGTCGCCGGGATGATGTCGCTGTAGCTACTTAGATGCCGCCTTCGCACGCTGACGTCAGTTCTTTTACACGACATTCCACGCCAGAAGCGCAGAGCCATGCAAGACACTGACCACTGGTGCACAAAACTAGTGCCCTGAAAAGGATTCCCTGACCCTAGAAGTCAGTTCGCAGAACGGGGAGGATGAGTGGGGCGGTAAGGAATCTATAACTAATCTATGTCTCTTACAGATATATCGTTACCGAAGGTAAGTAACTTGTTCATCTGAAAGAGACAAGTAGTTATAGATTCCTTACCTGTAGAATAGATACCTCAGCAATACCAACCCCGGAGGTGGGTCTGCAAACCAAGTTCACACCAGAAAGTCCTGGAGAACAGAACGGCCAAAGAAGCCGTCTCTCCGGACTTGGTTGTCCAGGCAGTAGGGTTTCGTGAACGTGTGCAGAGATGCCCACGTAGCTGCCTGACAGATATCATTGAGGGGGACTCCCCGTCCCAAAGCAGTGGTAGCTGCCGTCGCCCTGGTGGAATGGGCGCGCAATCCCACTGGAGGTTTCTTCTTTGCCAAAGAGTAACAAGCTTTAATGCACAAAACGACCCACCAAGAGATGGTCCGTTTGTGAATGGCCCGACCTTTTTTGGCGCCCACGTAGCTGACAAAGAGCTGGTCATCCACCCGGAATTGCTTGGTGCGATCCAAATAAAATGAAAGCGCACGTTTTGGATCCAGACGGTGGAGCCTCTCTTCCTCCTTAGAAGGATGCGGAGGCGGAAAAAAGGTGGGCAAAGTGATGGTTTGACCAATGTGGAAAGAAGTAACCACCTTGGGAAGAAAAGAAGGTCTGGTTCGGAGGACGACCTTGTCCAGATGAACAGCCAGAAAGGGAGGCTTTGAATAAAGAGCTTGGAGCTCACTCACCCTGCGAGCAGAGGTGATGGCAACCAGAAAGGCAGTCTTTAAAGTAAGAAGTCTGAGAGGACAGTTATGAAGCGGCTCAAAGGGAGCGCACATAAGGTAAGTAAGAACCAAGTTCAAGTTCCACTGAGGCATTACGAAGGGACCAGGAGGAAAAAGATGAGTAATGCCCTTAAGGAAGCAATTTACAAGAGGGGACTTGAAAAGAGAAGGCTGATCAGGAAGCCTAAGAAAGGCTGAAATGGCTGATAGGTAGCCCTTCCGAGTGCCCAGAGCAGAGCCCTGCTGGGCCAAAGACAGGAGGAACAAGAGAACCTCAGAAAGAGGGGCAGAAGGGGGATCCACAGCCTTTGCTGTGCACCATGCCACAAATTTGTTACATCTGCAAGCGTATACCATCTTAGTGGAGGGACGCCTGGCTGCCAAGATAACATCACAGACTTCGGGAGGAAGGTCGAAGGCTGTCAACTGTCACCGCTCAATATTCACGCAAGGAGGTGGAGACTGGACAGGTTCGGGTGGAGGACCGTTCCCCGCTGCTGCGACAGAAGATCCTCCCGAAGAGGCAGTCGGATCGGAGGATCGATGGCCATGTGTAACAGCTCAGGATACCAGACTCTTCGTGCCCAATCCGGAGCCACAAGGATGACTTGGGCCCGGTCGCGCCTGATCTTCTTCAGCACTCTGGGCAGAAGTGGTATAGGCGGAAAGGCGTATAGAAGACCGTAACTCCACTTGCGACGAAAAGCATCGCCTAGCGAGTGCCGCCTTGGAAATTCCAACGCGCAGAATTGCTGACATTGCGCGCTCTCTTCGGTGGCGAATAGATCTAACCAAGGCTCGCCCCACTGCTGAAAGAGACCTTGCGCCACCTCCGAGTGAAGACGCCATTCGTGATCCATCATGCATCTGCGGCTGAGTTCGCCCGCCCTGGCGTTCAATGAACCTGCCAGGTGTTGAACCACCAGGGATATGCCCTGATGTTCCAGCCTATGTCCTCTTGACATAGGGTCCACGACCCCACCCCTCCCTGTTTGTTGCAGTACCACATGGCGGTGTTGTTGTCCGTGAACACCTGCACTACTCTTCCCCGGACAGAGGGAAGGAATGCTTTCAGTGCAAGACGGATCGCCCACAGCTCCAGAAGGTTGATGTGGAGCCCAGAATCCGCCGCAGACCAGAGGCCTCTGATCTCCGCCTCTCCAATGTGGCCGCCCCACCCCAGAAGTGATGCATCTGTCACCACTGTGTACTCCGGTTGGGGAAGAGAGAGGGATCTGCCGTTGACCCAATCCTGGTTCGTTAGCCACCACTGCAATTGGCGTGCAGTGCCTCCGAGATCTAAACGCAATCGGGCAGATTCCCCTGATGCTGTGCCCACTGGAACTTCAGGTCCCACTGCAGAGCCCGCATATACCACCTGGCATGATCTACCAGCAGGATGCAGGAGGCCATGAGGCCCAGCAGACTCAGGGTCATTCTGACTGAAACCCGGGATTGAGGCTGAAAGATCGGAATCATAGCCCGAATATCCCAGACTCGCTGCTCAGGAGGATAAACCCGAAACTGCTTCGTGTCCAGAACCGCTCCGATGAAAAGGAGCTTCTGAGAGAGAGTCAGGTGTGACTTTGGCACGTTCATAGTGAAACCCCAGTGAGAGCAGGAGGTCCGCCGTAGTCTGGAGGTGGGAGACGACTGCCTAGGGCAAGCCCGCCTTCAACAGCCCGTCGTCGAGATAGGGGAAGACTGGAACCCCTGACCTGTGCAGATGAGCTGCGACCACCGCCATCACTTTCGTGAACACCCGAGGGGCGCTGGTAAGGCCGGAGGGGAGCACAGTAAACTGAAAGTGCTCGTGGCCCACCGTGAACCGCAGGTAACGCCGGTGGGTCGGCAGGACCGGGATGTGAAAGTAAGCGTCCTGCAAGTCCAGCGCTTACCATCCAGTCTCCAGGGTCGAGGGCAGACAGAACCTGAGCAAGCGTCAACATTTTGAACTTCTCCTTCCGGAGGAAGCGGTTGACGTTCCTGAGATCCAAGATAGGACGCAGGCCTTTGTCCTTCTTGGGCACCAGAAAGTATCTGTGGTAGGAACTCGCTCGATGGCTCCCTTGGCCAAGAGAGCCGTAACTTCCTGTTGGAGAAGGGCCAGATGATCCTCCGACATTCGATGGTACTGAGGTGGCATGGCCGGGGGGGTAGTCTCGAAGGGGAGGGAGTAGCCCCTTCGGACTATCCGCAAAACCCACCTGTCCGACGTGATGGTGCGCCAGTGGGGGAGGTGATGGCGAATCCTGCCGCCCACTGGCGATTGGTGGCCCGGAAAGGTCGGACTAGGAGGGTTTGGAGGCTGCTGCAGAGGGGGCGCGGTGGTGGACTGGCCCGCTCGCTGGCCCCCAGACCCACGGCGGTGGGTCCCATGTCCCCGGCCGCGCAGGGGCTGAACAGCTTGTGCTGGCCTGTGGCTCTGGGTGGAACAAGGTGGGGGCCCCCCTTCCGTAGCCACGAAAGGGGCGAAAAGCAGACTGCGCAGGGCGGGTGGTGGAGAGGCCCAAGGACTTGGCCGTAGCCCGAGAGTCCTTGAAGCGCTCTAGCGCGTTGTCTGCTTTGTCGCCGAACAGGCGACGGCCATCAAAGGGCATGTCCATTAGGGTAGCTTGGACATCCCCGGAAAAACCAGTCGACCTCAGCCAGGCGTAGCCTCGAAGGGCTACCGACGTTGAAATCGTCCTGCCTAGCGAGTCAGTGGTGTCCAGCCCACATCGGATGGTAAACTTGGGTGCGTCTCTCCCCTCGGCAACTGCACGGGAGAGCATGGCCCGGGCCTCCTCCGGGCACTGGGGCAGCACCTGTGCAGCACCTGTGCTACCGTATCCCACACAGAGTGGGTGTAACAGCCCAACAGACATGCAGTGTTATCCGACCGCAGTCCCAAGCTGGAGGAAGAAAACATCTTCTTCCCAAGATGGTCCAGCTTTTTGGATTCCCTATCAGGTGGAGCGTTAGGAAATGCCCCTTTGGACGTCGAGGCTTGGACCACTAAGCTCTCAGGGGTGGGGTGTTGGGAGAGGAAAGTGGGGTCGCCCGGAGCCGGGCGGTGACGTTGGGCAATCATCCTATCCACAGGAGCCCCTGTGTTGGGCCTGGACCAGGTGCCCAAAAGGATGTCAGTTAGGGCTTCATTAAACGGCAGCAGGGGCTCCGAAGAGCTCGCTGCCAGTTGAAGCACCTCTGTCAGGAGGTTAGTCCTGACCGCCACCGTAGGTAGCTCGAGGTTGAGAGCCTCGGCCGCCCTACGCAACACCACTGCGTAAGAAGCTCCCTCCTCTGTAGCCACGGTAGGAGACAACATGCCAAGGTCTGGGGAGGTATCCAGACCACTGGCATCCCCCAACTCCTCTCTCCAGTCCGGATCATACTCCAACTGGTCAGTTAAAGGGTCTCCAGACCCCTCCCAGTCCTCCTCACCCTCCTCTGGTGGCCAATCTGGCCTGAAAGAACCAGGGTGGAACAGGGGTACAAAAGTACCCGTCGGCGCCGGATCCGGCGTCGGTCGACATCGGTCCGGCTCCGTGTCCACGTCGGGGTGGAGGCCGGGGTCGACGCCGGCTGGGGACACAACCGGCATCGGCTGCGGGCATGGTGCTGGTTGAATCGGCGCAGGTGGAGGTGTAATGAGGTCGACCAGCGCCGGCCTGGATCCAAGGGGACCCTGCGGTGCCGAGGCCGAAGCCGCCGGCGTCGAAGGTCCGGGGCCCGAAGGCACGCCAGCGGAGTCGGGCTGCCCAAAGATGGCATGCATCGCCTCGTAAAAATTCCGAAGCTGGGTAGGGGTCGCTCTGGGTCCCGGAAAGGGAGGGAAACTCTGAGCCGACCCTTTGGGCTCTGCACGCGGAGCCTCGGGAGGGGCACTACCCACATCCGTCGTCGCGTCGGCCGACGGACGGGGAGAAGTCGAAGAGCGACGATGCTTCTTCGAATTCTTCTTGTGCTTCGACTTACCTGAGGAGTGCGAAGACGAGTGGTGGTGGCTCCGCGACCGGTCCCTCGACCTCCCGCGCGACCGGGACCTCGAACGGCGTGGAGCTGACTGCCGGGTCTCGAAAGGTTTTCGGGACCGCTCCCGCAAAGACTTCGGATTCATGGTCTGGCAGTCGGAACACGACTTGGGATCGTGGTCGCGTTCCAGGCACACGCGGTGCGGATCCGTCATCAACATCAGTTTTCGGCAGGAACCGCAAGCTTTGAAACCGGGCATCCCTGACGTGCACCAGGAGTCGAAGACTCTAAAACGGTGTCGACAAAAGTCGCCAAAAAAAGTCAGTCAAAAAGTGACTGGAGGTACCACACTCTCCGGATCTGCGCTGGCTGGCGCGGAAAAAGAAAGAACTGACGTCAGCGCGCGAGGGCGGCGTCTAAGTAGCTACCGCAACGTCATCCCGGCGACCACGACGCCAACGACGAACACGGAGCCGACCGACGCCACCTTTCGACGCGCAGGGGTACTGCTGACGAAAAAATTCTCCGGATCCAGTCTGACGCCTGGGGGTAATTCTACAGGTAAGGAATCTATAAGTAATTGTCTCTTTCAGATATTCTGATTCAAGCATGTGAATCTATGAAAGATCCAATACGAGACAAGAAAATTAGTTACTTACCTGTAACTGTAGTTCTCAGACCCACCCTCCTGCCCCGAGAGGCTCCCCTCTTTACTTATATTTATTACACTTGTGCTAGAAAATCTGAGGGATTCAGCCTCTCCTGGGAATGTTCTAGAGGGTGCTGTCCCCTGGTTGGGTAAAGTTTGTAATTTGGTCCTTTTTTAAAAAGGACATAGATAGGCTATAAAACCCATGGTTTATTGCCATTCTGTCTATAATAGTAATACACATTGCTTTATTATGGTACTGTGGGACTCCCACTTCAACGACGGGGAATGAATCAAGCATGTGAATCTAGGAAAAGGAAAATGCTACTTACCAGTATGCATCTGTTCTTGGCATGTAGAGCTGCAGATCCTCACACTGAGCATTAGATCGCCATCTGGTGTTGGGCTCGGATGCTTGCACCTTGTTGTTGTCTTGGAAGCAGTTTTTGTAGTCACGAGATAGGTGACTCCTCCCTTGGACGATAGTGCGCATGGGCATCGACTCCATCCTCAGATTGTTTTTCGCCATAATGGGAAATGATGGAGTTAGTAGAAAAGAAAGAGATGTCCATGTGTGTATATCTAAGTAAGATAGGGCTGGAACACATACAGGTCCCGGGGAGGTGGGTGGGCGTGTGAGGATCTGCAGCTCTACATGCCAAGAACAGATGCATACTGGTAAGTAGCATTTTCCGTTCGAGGCATATGAGCTGCAGATCTCACACTGAGCATAGACTGTACAGCAGTATCTCCCCTAGCGGTGGTCACCTGTATGTGTTGCAGTAGTTTGAAAAAGTGTTTTAAGAACAGCTTGGCCCACAGAAGCTTGTTGTTTGGCTTGCACATCAACACAATAGTGTTTAGTGAAGGTGTGTGTTGTAGACCATGTGGCTGCCTTACAGATGTCTTCTAGGGGAATGTTCCCTAAGAATGCCATGGAAGCCCCTAGTTTGCGTGTTGAGTGCGCTCTAGGGGGAATTGATAATGTGCGCTTGGCTTTTTGGTAGCATATTTGGATACATTTAACGATCCACCTCGCAATCCCAGCTTTTGAGATGGGATTACCTTTATGCGGTGGAGAGAAAGCTACAAACAATTGTTTTGTTTTGCGAAATGACTTGGTCCTGTCAATGTAATACATTAGAGCTCTTTTGACGTCTAGGGTGTGGAGAGCTCTTTCTGCTACGGAGTCCGGGTTCTGAAGAAATACGGGTAGCTCCACAGATTGATTAAGGTGGAAAGGAGAAATTACTTTAGGAAGGAATTTTGGGTTTGTCCTGAGAACTATTTTGTTACGATGTATTTGTAAAAATGGTTCTTGTATGGTTAAAGCCTGGATCTCACTCACCCTCCTGAGAGAGGTGATTGCAATAAGGAAAGCTACTTTCCATGTGAGGAATTGAAGTTCACATTTATGCAGAGGTTCAAATGGGGGTCCCATGAGCCTAGTAAGCACGATGTTAAGATTCCACAGTGGAGAAGGTGGTAATCTGGGAGGTATGATCCGTTTAAGGCCTTCCATAAAGGCTTTGATTGCTGGGACCCTAAAAAGTGATAAGTGTTGTCTGTTTTGTAAGTAAGCGGCAAGTGCTGCTAGATGAAGACGTATGGATGAGTATGCCAAATTACACCTTTGCAAATGTAGTAAGTAGCAAATGATGTTTTGTATGGAGGCATGTAGTGGCTGGATATTATTGTTATTGCAGTAAATGGCGAATCTTTTCCACTTTGCTGCGTAGCAAGCTCTGGTGGTAGGGCGTCTGGCCTCTTTAATGATGTTCATACAGTCCGGTGGTAGGTTAAGGTAACCGAACTCTAGGACCTCAGGAGCCAGATTGCAAGAGTCAGTTGAGTTGGATCGGGTGCCTTATCTCTCCATGGTTCTGCGTTAGTAGTGATGGGGAGAGGTGTAGTTTTTGGTGTGGGACTATTGATAGTTCCAGCAGTGTTGTGAACCACGGTTGGCGTGCCCATGTGGGAGCCACTAGGATCATTTTTAGAGACTGTTGTCGGAGCTTGCGTACTACTAGCGGAATGAGTGGGAGTGGCGGAAAAGCGTACGCAAATCTGCCTGACCAATTCATCCATATCGCATTGCCCTTGGACTGTGGGTGTGGAAACCTGGCGGCGAAGGTTGGGCATTTTGCGTTTTGGTGTGTGGCAAACAGATCTATGTCTGGTTGGCCCCACATCTGGAAAAAAGGTAGAAGAACTTGTGGATGTAGTTCCCATTCGTGAATCTGTTGTATCTGTCGACTTAACAGATCGGCAATCTGATTGTGAACTCCTGGTAGGTGTTCGGCGAGAAGGTATATGTTTTGTGGGATGGCCCACCTCCAAATGTTCTGTGCAAGTTGGGACAGTTGTAGATTGTGTCCCGCCCTGTTTTTGTATATAATACATGGCCGTGATGTTGTCTGTGCGGATCAGGACGGCTTTGTTTTGTACCTGGAGTTGAAATGATTTGAGAGCTAGGAATATTGCTAGCAGTTCTAGATGATTGATGTGGAGCAGTCTTTGTTGAGTGGTCCATTTGCCCTGTGTTGTGTGATCTAACAGGTGTGCTCCCCATCCTGTGAGTGATGCGTCTGTTGTTAGTACTATTTGTGGAACAGGCTGGAGGAACGGCTGCCCTTTGGACAAGTTTTTTGTGTTCCACCACTGCAGAGAGCGATATGTGCGGCTGTCCACCAACACCAGATCTGTAAGTTGTCCGTGAGCCTGATTCCATTGGTGTGCTAGACATTCTTGTAAGGGACGCATTTGAAGCTTTGCGTGAGGTACGATGAAGATGCAAGATGCCATCATGCCTATCAGTTGCATGAACACTCTGGCTGGGAGAGAGTGTTGGATTTGAAACTTGGTGATGAGAGCTTGTATACTTGCTATCCTGGCTGGGCTGGGATACGCTAGAGCTGTGGAAGTGTTTATTGTGGCCCCCAGATATTGATGTACATGGGAGGGCTGGAGGTGCGACTTGGTGCACAAGTTACTAACTTGTGTAACGATATATCTGTAAGAGACAGTAGGTAGTGACAGATTCCTTACCTTAGAATATCCCCAGGCGTCAGGCTGGATCCGGAAAGTTTTGCGTAGCAGTACCCTTGCGGCCGTCGGTAGGCGGCGTCGTGCGGCTCCGCGTCCATCGTCGGCGTCGTGATCGCCGGGATGACGTCGCGGGCAGTACTTAGACGCCGCCCCTGCACGCTGACGTCAGTTCTGTACACGACTTTCCGCGCCAGGAACGCAGAGCCATGCAAGAAGCTGACATAGGTGTCTGAAAAATACTAGGGCCCTGAAAGGGATGTCCTTAACCCTAGAAATCAGTTCGCAGAACGGGGAGGATGGGTGGGGCGGTAAGGAATCTGTCACTAACTACTGTCTCTTACAGATATATTGTTACACAAGTTAGTAACTTGTGCATATGAAAGAGACAAGTTAGTGACAGATTCCTTACATTAGAATAGATACCCCAGCAATACCAACCCCGGTGGTGGGTCTGCGAACAAAGATCAGACAAGGAAGTCCCGGAGGACAGAACGGCCAAAGAAGCCGTCCCTCCGGACCTGACTGTCAAGGCAGTAATGCTTTGTAAATGTGTGCAGCGAGGCCCACGTAGCTGCCTGACAGATATCCTGCAGCGGCACACCGCGGCCTAAAGCCGTGGTAGCAGCCGTTGCGCTGGTGGAATGGGCACGCAGCCCAACAGGAGGCTCCTTCTTAGCCAAAGAATAGCAGGCTTTGATACACAAGGTTACCCAGCGGGAGATGGTTCTCTTGTGCACCGCCCGACCTTTTTTGGCACCCACGTAGCCAACAAAGAGCTGGTCATCCACCCGGAAGTGTTGTGTGCGGTTGATATAAAAGGAAAGCGCACGTTTTGGGTCCAGACGGTGGAGCCTCTCTTCCTCTGTGGAAGGATGCGGAGGCGGAAAGAAGGTGGGCAAAGTGATGGTCTGCCCAATGTGGAAGGCAGTAACCACCTTTGGCAAGAAGGACAGACGCGTCCTAAGAACAACCTTGTCTGGATGGACAGACAGAAAGGGAGGTTTGCATGATAGAGCCTGGAGCTCACTCACCCGCCGAGCGGAGGTGATGGCCACCAGAAAGGCTGTCTTCAGAGTCAGAAGACGAAGAGGACAGTTATGTAGAGGCTCAAAGGGAGCGCACATGAGAAAGGTAAGAACCAAGTTCAAGTCCCACTGAGGCATCACAAACGGAACAGGAGGGAAGAGGTGTGTAATGCCTTTAAGGAATCTGTTAACAACAGGGGACTTGAAAAGGGAGGGCTGATCAGGAAGCCTGAGGAAGGCCGAAATGGCACAAAGATAGCCCTTGATGGTACCCAGGGCAGAACCCTGTTGGGCCAGTGAAGGAAATGAAGAACCTCAGAAAGAGGGGCAGAGAGGGGATTCACAGCCTTTGCTGTGCACCATGCCACAAACTTGTTCCACCTGCAGGCGTATACCACCTTAGTGGAGGGACGCCTGGCTGCCAGAATCACATCACAAACTTCGGGAGGCAAGTCGAAAGGAATCAACTGCCGCCGCTCAATCTCCACGCAAGCAGGTGGAGGCTGGACAGGTTCGGGTGGAGGACTGTCCCCTGCTGCTGCGACAGAAGATCCTCCCGAAGAGGCAGACGGATCGGGGATCGACGCTCATACTGAGTAGCTCGGGATACCAAACTCTTCGAGCCCAGTCCGGAGCCACAAGGATGACTTGGGCCCGGTCGCGCCAAATCTTCTTCAACACTCTGGGTAGAAGTGGTAAAGGCGGAAAGGCGTACAACAGACCGCAACTCCACTCGCGACGAAAAGCGTCGCCGAGCGAGTGCCGCCTTGGAAATTCCAACGCGCAGAACTGATGACATTGCGCGTTCTCTTCGGTCTAACCAAGGCTCTCCCCACTGCAGAAAGAGACCTTGCGCCACTTCCGAGTGAAGACGCCATTCGTGATCCATCATGCACCTGCGGCTGAGTTCGTCCGCCCTGGCGTTTAGGGAACCTGCCAGGTGTTGAACCATCAGGAACATGCCCCGATGTTCCAGCCATGTCCAGAGGCGCAGAGCCTCCTGACAGAGGGTCCACGACCCCACCCCGCCTTGTTTGTTGCAGTACCACATGGCGGTGGTGTTGTCTGTGAACACCTGCACTACCTTCCCTTTGACAGAGGGAAGGAATGCCTTTAGTGCAAGTCGGATCGCCCGGAGCTCCAGAAGGTTGATGTGGAGCCGGGACTCCGCCGGAGACCAGAGGCCTCTCCCATGTGACCGCCCCATCCCAGAAGGGACGCGTCCGTCACAACTGTGTGCTCTGGCTGGGGAAGGGAGAGGGATCTGCCCATGACCTATTGCCGGTTCGAGAGCCACCACTGCAACTGTTTTGCAGCCCCCTCCGAGATCTGGACGTGATCGGACAGGTTGCCCTGCTGCTGCGCCCCCTGGAGCTTCAGGTCCCACTACAGAGCCCGCATATGCCATCTGGCATGATCGACCAGGAGGATGCAGGAGGCCATGAGGCCCAGCAGCCTCAGGGTCATCCGTACCGAAACCCAGGATAAAGGCTGAAAGATTGGAATCATAGCCTGAATATCCCGGACTCGCCGTTCGGGAGGAGAGGCCCGAAACTGCGTCGTGTCCAGAACTGCTCCGATGAAAAGGAGCTGTGGAGAAGGAATCAGATGAGACTTCGGCACATTGATGGAGAACCCCAGCGAGTGCTCCCTCCTCCGTAGCCACAGGAGGAGAGAGCATGCCAGTGTCAGGGGAAGTGTCTACACCACTGGCATCGCCAAGTTCCTCAGCCCAGTCCTGATCATACTCACACTGTTGTGTGAGAGGGTCTTCCGACCCCTCCCAGCTCTCTTGGTCCTCCTCTAGTTCAAAATATAGAGGAGGAGGGACATTTGGGATCCAAGGTCTCATCGGGCGCCGGAGCCGGCGCCGAGCGACGCCGGTCCGGCTCCATGTCCGGAGCCGGAGAGAGCCGGGAACGCCGCCGTCCGGGAGCCCCGGACGGCGTCAGGAACGGCACTGGGGACATCGGCGCCGGCGGAGGCGTGGTTAGGTCAACCGGCGTTGATGGGGGTTGCGGTACCACCGGAGCCGGGATCGAGGCCGGGCCGGAGCCGAGGCCGGGATGAAGGCTGGCGGGACAGGCGGCGCCGGGACCGGAGTCGCCGGCGACGCCGGAGCAACCCCATCAGGGCCCGCGGGGCCCAAAGGCGCACCGGAGGGACCTTGCGGCCCGAAGAGGCGGGCCATGGCCGACAGGAATTCCTGTAGCTCGGCCGGAGTCGCCCCGAACCCGGAAAGGACGGGTAATGCGGGGCGGCTCCACAGGCACGTCCGGGGCCGCGGGGACGGTGCCGACAGGGGCCTCAGCCGAGTCGCGAGACCGGCGAGGCGAAGTCTTAGAGCGATGATGCTTCTTAGACTTTTGTGCTTCGACTTACCCGAGGAGCGCGAAGACTTGGACTCCGACGACCGGCGGGGACTCCGCGACCGGCCCTCGACCTCTCCCAGGACCGGGGCTTGGTGCGGCGCGGAGCCGACTGCCGGACCTCGAGTAGCTTTCGAGACCGCTCCGCAAAGCCTTCGGGTGAAGTTTCCGGCAGTCAGGGCACGACTTCGTGTCGTGGTCTCGGCCGAGACAGAAGTGACACTCTAGATGCGGGTCTGTGATCGACATCATTCGACCACAGGCGTCGCATGGCTTGAAGCCGGGCATCCCTACGACACCTAGGAGTCGATAGACTCGAAAAGAAACAGTGAAATTCACAAAAAAGTTAGTCAAAAATTGACTAGGGCACTGCTCTTCCCGGATCAGCGCTTACTGGCGCGGAAAAAGAAGAACTGACGTCAGCGCGCAGGGGCGGCGTCTAAGTACTGCCCGCGACGTCATCCCGGCGATCACGATGCCGACAACGGACGCGGAGCCGCACGACGCCGCCTACTGACGCGCAAGGGTACTGCTACGCAAAACTTTCCGGATCCAGCCTGACGCCTGGGGATATTCTAAGGTAAGGAATCTGTCACTAACGTGTCTCTTTCAGATATAGTTGATTGTGAACCCCAAGTTGTGTAGTGTTTGAATGGTGTGATGAGTGTGTTGGATACACTGGTTGAATGATCTGGCTTTTATGAGCCAGTCGTCCAGATACGGGAAGACATGTATTTGTTGTCTTTGTAGGTGCGCTGCTACTACTGCAAGGCATTTGGTAAACACTCTTGGAGCAGTGGTGACCCCGAATGGAAGGACTTTGAACTGGTAGTGTTGTCCATCGATTACGAACCTTAGATACTTCCTGTGAGCAGGATGTATGGGAATGTGGAAGTAGGCGTCCTTGAGATCTAGTGTGGCAAGGAAGTCTTCCTGTTGTAGTAGGGGAAGCACTGTTTGGAGAGTGATCATGTGAAAATGATCCGAATGTATATACTGATTGAGGGGTCTGAGGTCTAGAATTGGCCTTAGGATCCCATCCTTTTTGGGGATGAGGAAATACAGGGAGTAAACCCCTGTTCCCTGGTGTAGTAAAGGGACTGGCTCTATGGCATGTTTTTGAAGCAGTGAGAGAACTTCTTGCTTTAAAAGTGTAAGATGGTCTGTGGACATTGGACGCTGCTTGGGTGGTATGTTTGGGGGGGTAGCTGTAAGTTCCAGGCAGTAACCAAATTGGATAATTTGTCTCACCCACCTGTCTGTTGTGATGGAGTTCCATACAGGTAGGAACTGTGTTAATCTTCCCCCGACAGGAGTGGAATGGTCGGGGGGGAAGTGGAGGGAAGTCACTGTTTAGCAGCAGGGGAGGTACGGGTGTTGGTGCTACCTCGGCCTCTCCCTTTACTGTTGTTCCCTCTGTAACACCTCCTTTGGGTGGTGTTTTTAAAGGAAGATGAACTATCTGTGCTGATGTTCCTGGAGGCTCCTCTGTAAAAGGAGCGACGAAAGGAGCCACGCGGTTGCGGAGACTGCAACGCTCCCATTGACTTGGCAGTTTCTGTATCTTTTTTCATTTTTTCAAGAGCAGTGTCCACAGCCGGTCCAAAAAATGTTGGTTTTGATTGAACGGCTGATTTAGAATAGTGGTTTGGACCTCCTGCTTGAAGCCTGAAATGCGCAACCATGCATGTCTTCTGAGCAGTACGCTAGTATTGACAGACCTAGCGGCAGTGTCAGCTGCATCAAGGGCACACTTAATTGACGCATTGGTGATTAGTTTGCCCTCTTGAATTAGGTCATTTGCTTGAGTTTTATACTGGTCAGGCAAGTGTTGTAACAGGGTTTCCAACTGGTCATAGTGGGCCCTATCATATCTGGCCAGCAGTGCTTGAGTGTTGGCTATGCGCCAGTTATTTGCGGCCTGCGCAGCTACTCTTTTGCCAGATGCGTCTAGTAATTTAGATTCTTTATCAGGGGGCGGTGCGTCCCCTGAGGTTTGTGAATTAGCTCGTTTTCTAGCATTGGAGACTACTAACGAGTCTAGAGGCAGCTGGCCTTTAATGTACGCAGGATCGTCAGGGGCAGGCCTATATTTTTGATCGATCCTGGGATTAAGAACACTGGCGCGCACAGGATCTTTAAATATGTCAGGAGCATGCTTAATAACCCCTTTAATCATTGGCAATATTTGTACAATTTTTTGGGACTGTTCAAATGTGTCTAACAGAAAATCCTCCTCTGGTGCGTTTGTGTGCATGTGTACCCCATGAAATACAGCAGCCCTATTAGTGAGTTGTCCAAACCCAATATTATCATCCGGAGGAGAGGGTTTTGTTGGGTATGGTAGAGGGCTTGGGAGGTCTGGGGGATCTATTGGATCATTGTAGTCCCAATCATCTTGTGGTGGGTCATCTGGATCGGTGAATGGGTCACCACCGTCCCCTATGTCATCTTGATAATCATATGTAGGTGGTGTATGTGGTGGAGATGTTACAGGTTGAGGCGGTGTAACAGGTTTGTGGAGAGGAGGGGTGTTAGATGGAAGGACAGGGGAAGAAGGAGGCATAGGTGAAGTGGCACAGTCCTTCTTTTCCACAGGTACTGGCTTGTGGCGTGGTACAGCTGTGAGATGCCCTGTTTTAGGGTTGATGTGGATCTTTGTTTGCTTAGGATCAACAGGATCCGGATGAAAAAGCTCCTCCTCTTGGAGAACTGGTTTCGGCGCCGATTCTTTCGGTTCCGAGCGGGGTGGTGGCTGAGTTTTATGCTCTTTGGCCTTAGGAGGCGTGGAAGAATCCTTAGGCTTGGTTGTCGGTTCCGAAGGCTTTGGCTTAGGGGCTGTGGCGTGATCTTTAGGTTTCGACGCCGGTTTATCCCCATGCTTCGATGTGTTCGAGGCAGGTTTGTGTTTAGAGGTGGAAGGAATCGGTGCCGATTTCGGAGCCGAGTGTTCTTTCGGTTTCGGTGCCGAAGGTGCCGGTGGGACTAGCACATGCGGTTTGCTCGGTGCCGAGGTACTGGAAGGCTTGAATTTTTCTTCGAGCCGGGCTCGAAGGCGGGGCTTCTGAAGTGTGTTTTTGGTCGCGACTGGGGCCAACGGGCGAAGTCTTGACCGGTGCCTTGTGCTTTGGTGGGGGGTTGGGGTAGGGGCAGTAGTACTCACTCGTTGCCCAGGAGTGATGGGGTCGCCTGAGTCTTCTGCCTCTGACACGATTTGGAGATCCTCGGAATCTTCTTCAGGGACATCTGGGCCTTCGTCGAAGATGTCCACCGGTTCCGGAGCTGATCTCTGCGCCATGACGTGCCTTCGAGCTCGACGATCTCGAATAGTTTTCTTCGATCGAAAGGAGGCGCAGGCTGGGCAGCTGGACTCGTTGTGGTCGGGCGAAAGGCACAGGTTACAGACCTCGTGATGGTCACTGTGTGGGAATTTTGCTCCACACTGGGGGCATTTTCTGAAGGGCGTCCTTTCCATGAGCCGTAGGCCTCACGGCGCCGATGCGCCCAGCGGCCCGCGTCGACGACTGAAAAGGAATCGATGAAAGGCGCGTCGAGATTTCGATGTCGATTGGAAAGTTTGTTGGAAGTTTTGCGCGTTGAAAAGTTTCAAAACTAAAGTTTCGAACCGGTGCGCAAAAATTGCATCCGAACCCAATGGCGGAAAAAAACAATCTGAGGATGGAGTCGATGCCCATGCGCACTATCGTCCAAGGGAGGAGTCACCTATCTCATGATTACAAAAACTTCTTCCAAGACAACAACAAGGTGCAAGCATCCGAGCCCAACACCAGATGGCGATCTAATGCTCAGTGTGAGATCTGCAGCTCATATGCCTCGAACATACCAATACTGGAGAACTACAGTTACAGGTAAGTAACTCATTTTCCTTCATATTGAGAGTCCTTCCAAATTGCTAGGAAAGGGGGCAAGGAAAGAGGATTCCCCTCACTTGCTACTCACAACTGTTTGCAACCACTGAAGTGTTTACAAACTATTGATGGGATACAGACATTGGAAAGTTATCTACTCTGAATGTGGAAGCTATCTGAAAGGAACAGCTTCTACTTTCTAAATGTTAGCAGTGTGTATCGAGGAAGCTATGCAGGGCTCCAGTGCTGCATGTTTTCCGCAATTTCTCTTCGGATTTCGTCTCTTTTTAGGTCTGTGTGGTTTGCAATAAAAATATATTTGCTATACCTACTTACTACAGGGGTTTTTGGTCTGCTCTCTTCAGCTGTTGGCCTGCTGCAAGTTCATTCACATTTTGCTTCTGCCCACTACGGTATACAGCAGGGGAAACAGGGTCAGCCAATTGCAGCCTGTGGCGTACCTGACTGTGATTGACAGCATTATGGTCTTGCACAATAAGTACTTTAGTACCAGGGATTACTAGTGCAATGCATACTTTTGTATTAAAATACATATTTTGGTTTTACACAAAGCTTGTTTTACTTAGGCGAGGGCTCAACAGCTCCCCAATACTGCTACCGGGACTCTCGTGTGTCACGTGTCTTCATACAAAAAAAATTAACAAAGAAAGCATTGACAAAGTCAAAAGGTGAGCAGCCAACATCAGACCTATTGACTTTGCCAGTGCTTGCTTTTAATTGCAGGCCTGCAAACACACTTTTTTGTGTATGCATGGATGGAGGCCACAAGCCTCGATCCCTGCACTAACAGCCATTTGCAAGGATTCCCAGAGGAAATGCTACTCATTAATAAACACGAGGCGGGATGTCTCCACTGTGCTGAATCAGTATATCTGATGCAGCGTCATAAAAGCATCGCATTACTTTGCTGTGTAAAAATGGCACACATCAGGCCCATGGTCTGGAAGACAATGAGAAACAAAACAACGGAACAAGGTTAGCCTTTGGAGCATGAAGTTGTACCTCTCATGTATCTCCCACTCTGGTAAAGAAAAGAGTGATGGGCTAAAGCCCACTTTAAAAGAAATAGACAGAAGGAGGACTGGAATCTGTTCAACAAGATAATGGCTACCAATCCCAAAGATATTTAGCATTTCTGATCAATTAGTATGCACCTATTAAAAATGCTTTTCTGTTGTATTTATTTTTGTACAAATAGGCAAATTTATCAAAGCATCATAGTAAGTCAGTAGATTTAAAATGGTTATTTGCATCTGTGTACATTTTAGTATGGCACATAACTTAGTTTTCACCATAATATCACCAGAAACATTTTTCAAAATGGCTTTCTATTTACATTACAAATAATTTAGTTGCAGGTTAGAAATCAGCTAAAAAATGTATAAACTATATACATTATAAACAAATGGTATTTTAGCACGTTGACATTTATATCAAAACATAACACTCTTATAAATATCTATTTACATTGGCCACTTGTGCAAACATTATTTACATCATTTTGTTTTGGTAAATGAAAACCATGCATTATGTTATATGGCACAAAAAACAAAGTATTTTAAGCATTTCGACAAATAGTAACATAGTTAAAAAACATATATAAATTTTCATCTATAATATTACAAATAGGCTGCCGTCATCCTATGCTCCCTGTTGGAGCTGCTGGATGAAATTGATGGGTCGGAGTGACAGTCCACACTGAAAAGTTCTTGATAAAGTGAACATGGTAGCATATTTGGTCCACATGCTAAAACGTAGCACTCCTGTTGAGCCGTCACAGTATAATGAAATGCCGCTTCTCGCCTCCTACGATTAAAGAAAGAGCATACACATTTATTGTTGTGGTGTCTGGCAGACAGGAAATACTTTTGAACCAGTTATGTTACAGGAACAGACATTCAGGGTAGTCGAAATGCATGTAACTTCGAATCAGTTAGCCTTTGTGTATGTAACAGTGTTAAATCCAGGAGGTTTATATCATCTTTGTGAACAGGATGACCTAGGGTGTCGTCACCAGAGCTTGACTCTATCTTAAATACAATTACACTCTGCAAGTGAACCATATTCAAGGATAATGGTGCATGTGGAATAAAAATCACTTTTTCTGTTCTAGATACCAGCTTTAACAAATCTAGCTGACTTCTGAACATTGTAAAAGACCAACTGATATCAGATCAAGTCTGTAGGTCTCCCGGAAGAAAAAAAAAGTCTGACACTACTTTCAACACCTCTTGCAGTTTTGAAACAAGTAATTCAACTTTCAGAAAGAGCAAAATATCGTCCTTGCTGTGTAAATATTATGATTCTAAGTGTCACACATTTGCCAATTGAATGCCACTTTATCTGAATTGAAACCCTTAAAATGTCAGTCATAAGCTATGTGACAACTTGGCAGGTATGGGGATGGAGACTTAGAGCCACTGTGGTGCATTGCAACTGTTACTGAAGTGAAGTGTGAACATCGCAGGTAGTGGGCGCCGTGGTGTGCCAGACCCCGGGGTGGTCGCTCACTCGACTAATAATGATCATTTTTAGGTCGAGCCTCGAGTAGCGCGCAAGCGCTGCTCTGGCGAGACTTTAAGTAAGGGGGTTTCAGAAGCTGACCACACGCTCGTGCGTCGTGGCCTTTTTCGGGCGGTTACGCGCGAGCAAAAGGCCATGGTGCACGAGCGTGTGGTCACGCCTGCTGCGCACAAGCGCGCGCGACGTGCACTACAGCGCGTGAATACCCTCCCCCCTCCTCCTCGTCAGCTTCATTTTCCTTTCACTTTCGCGCCGCGCGGCCGTGTCACTTTCACAGCCGCGCGGCTATCAGCTTCATTATTTTTTTTTGTTTGTTAACTTTCAGCGCGAGGCGCGCGCACCACTCGCGTCGCCCCCCCTCCTCCCCGCGCGTGCCTTCAAATGCTTGTTTAAATGATTGCGGCCCATCCTTTCTTTTATTTTCCACGGCGCAGCTGCGGGTGACTTTCACTTTGTCAAATGCGGGTCGGGTAACCAAGGCACACCAATGCGGACCACAACTCCTTCTGCTGCTTCGGAGCGCTGTCGGAGTGCCGCGAAGCACCACTTCACAGCGTCTCACATCATCATTATGCACAGCGCTGGCCCCGTCCTCGAAGCACACCAACATCTCCGGGATGAGCCGTACTATATAAATACAGCGGGGACAGAGAAATCTCGAATGCCAGCCCTTGTTACACATGCTAACACTGTCTGGGCAAAGCTTTCACTCGTGAGTACCAGTTTAACACCCAGATACTGCAATAAGCAACGGAAGGCGACCAGTCAACCTTTACAAAGGGTCCTCAACTTTGTGGCAACACAGGTAGCCGCGTTATTGTTCGCTTTGATACTTTGAACTACAAATGCATTCTTTTGTTCAAATCTGCAGATTATGCAGCAGATAATGGATTGTGAGGCAAGTCCACAACTATGGAAAACACCACAGGCGCAAAATCTCATAATTCCACTGGCCTTGGATATAGTGCCATGAAGTCTCCTCACCACAGGAGGCATTCATTTACAAAACATGCGAGTGCAGGTTGCCAAACCCTTACTTAGGAGACCCCTAGTGGTGTCCCTAGAAATGGTTTGTTTTTAAGGGCGTACACGAGGGGACCTAGCTACTACTGATGGGTTCACGTCACCAATATCATGAGTATTCCTGAAGCGCGTCCACGCATGCGCGGGTCTGTAATTGACACATGCTGTCAGTAAGAGCTGGTTCATGTACATATCCTCAGGCCAGGAGTCTGCTTTGCACCCTTGCTCGGCACGCGCTCTTATTGTTTACATCGTGACGTACACAGATGCCGATGGCACTCGAGGCTCGTCTCTCATCGGATCTGTCCATCTTCCTGCCACCTCCGAGACCCCGGAAGAATGTCACCCCGAGCCATAACTCCAGGTAGACTCACACCACCTGCAGTTCCGAGTGTCTCCGGGAGTGAACATACCAGGTCCATAAACTCTGGTCCCAGTAGCACCAGGGCCAGAGATCACTGCAGATGTACACTGCTGCAGGGGCTGGGGGCCCCCCTTCAACCCAGGCAGTAGAACGAGGGGACCAGGCAGTGCTCCCCCAGGCAGACACCAGCCTTCCTTCCTGATGCTTTAAAGCGGTCACTGTGTAGTGTGTTTATAGAGGGACCAAGAAAACAAAAGTACATTATCCGAGGAGCGGCATCAGAGAGCGTGGGAAGAAGTTGGGGGTGTGAGGTAGGAAGAAAGTTAGGGGTGTGAGGGTGGGAAGATGTTAAGGGTGCGAGGTTGAATGTGAGGTTGGAAAGAAGTTAGGGTGTGAGGTTGAGGCCTAGGTAAACAGAGCAGCACCCATGGACTGCTGAATGTTAAACCTAAAGCAGAGACACAAAACTAATCCTTTTGTTTAGGCTGTGATATGACTGTAAGTGTGTTTGAGGTCTTGTGTTTATCAACCGATCTCCATACCTAGTCTGTTTGAGTTGTGGTGAGTTGCTGTAATTTTGCCTTCTCCTGCCACATAATTTACTTAGCCGTGCCGTATAATTCCAGTGTCCCTGGTCTTAGCCTTTGTACGTTATTGTGTGAATATGGAAGTATACTTCAATGTGTCTATTGTAGTGTCTATCTATTCAGGGCAAATCACTTAATCTCCCCTTGCCTACCAAAAAGAAATGTGCACTTGTGCAATGTAACTGGTGCTCACGTAAAGCACTCCAATACCTTTGGGTCAGAGTTTGTGCTATATAAAAATGCAAAAAAATAGGCAATTTACAAGCACAAAACTATTTTCGCCTCAATTTTGAAAGGGTTTTGCAATTGGGAACATACCTATTTGCGCTTGTGAGTTTCACATACACATACATGCAAGGAGATTTAACAATGAGCCGCCCCCCCCCCCCCGGGAGTACCATGGAAGACTAAAAATACGTTTTTTCCACCATATGAGAAAGGTTACTGGTCTTACTGATGTCTAAAGCGTGACACCGGAAGTTACAAACAGGTAAACAGAAGTACTTGTAATATTACAAAAAATAATACTTTTAATTCCACTTCTTCTCAATAACCATTCCAAAAACAATAAAACTACAAGACATTTTTTATGTTAATTCTTTTTCTTAATAGGGTCGTGCAGTTCTATATAATGTCTTATTGGTTGCATACAAGGTAACAAAAAACTTAACACTTTTTTAATTATAACTTTTCAAAATGCTGCACAGCAGCCATGCTGCTTTACAGCATAGCTTAAATACATTGGCAAAACCAATAGCTCTGGCTAAACACTTATAAGGTTCCAAAGGCGAGACCTATTGGCTATGCCAATGCTTGTTATAGAATAGTGACTGAGCCGAGTCTTTTTGAAATATTGGTGTTTGCAGCAGTTTTAAGATCTTCTTAGAATTTCTCGTTGCTCAAATGGGTGTAATTTCTGATATTTATCCCTCATCCTCATTGCTTGATTTTGCTTGCGAGAAAGTGTCACTCATAATTGCGCTGAAATTATTAAAATGTCACACATAGCAATCGGAAACCTTGGCAACTATGTATGATACTTTTTCAAACGGAAGTTGAGTGGTTGCAAACTGTACACTACGAGGTTATTTATTCCCAATCACCTTCAGGTTCTGAGTGGGCTTATGGGTAAGGAATTTAATATTGTGTTTACTGTCTTAAATGGAATTTCCTAGGAGCCGAGATTCAAGCCAGAACGTATGAAACACAATCATATATTTTTCATGGTCTGTGTAGAAACAGAAATACATGCCCTGTAGAATAGTCTGAAGCCTGCCCATCTTCCCTAGCCCCCTACCCCTCTTCAAAGTCCATTCATGAATCAGCACTTACCCAATCTTTTCAATGCATGCAGGTGTAAAAGGTTAGAGTAGAAATCTATGGGCAGTTTAAGAACCCTGAAATACGACTTGGAACGTATTTTGAAAGTTCACAGGGAATGCCAGCCACAATCCTGGCTGGTTACTTCACGGACACCATACAGGGGGCAGTGTTTCCCACTACAAGTCACAGCATCAGTGTTTGCCTCCCTGCACCAGAGTCCCTTGCCCTTACTGAAGGATCCGCAAGTGTTCAATCTGATATTCCACTGGCAGGAATGTCATTTGTTATTAGTATTTATACACATTCAAAGTGCAGGACAGTACATTTAGGCAAATCTAATTTCATGATTTCTGACATTCAGCGATTAAGCACTTTCTTACTTTCATCTCTGCTGGGAAGATTCCTTATGATTTTAATTGAGGGACGTTCTGAAACCGTGCAGAGATTCCCCCTGCTGCCCGGACCGGCGACCCAAAGACACTCTGCAGATAAGTCTGAAAGAAAAAGCCAATTGACTCTTCAATTCATGGGTGACAGTGACAAGCCTTTGGGCAGGACTTTGCCAATTCAGACTGAAAATGTGCAGACTAACGAATGTAAGATTATTTTCACCCTATATTGTAAGCGCTTACATTTAAAGTAATATGTACAAAGGTTTCTCTAGACATTGCACAAGTTACTAACTTGTGTAACGATATATCTGTAAGAGACAGTAGTTAGTGACAGATTCCTTACCTTAGAATATCCCCAGGCGTCAGGCTGGATCCGGAAAGTTTTTGCGTAGCAGTACCCTTGCGCGTCGGTAGGCGGCGTCGTGCGGCTCCGCGTCCGTCGTCGGCATCGCTGGGATGACGTCGCGGGCAGTACTTAGGCGCCGTCCCTGCGCGCTGACGTCAGTTCTGTACACGACTTTCCGCGCCAGGAACGCAGAGCCATGCAAGAAGCTGACATAGGTGTCTGAAAAATACTAGGGCCCTGAAAGGGATGTCCTTAACCCTAGAAATCAGTTCGCAGAACGGGGAGGATGGGTGGGCGGTAAGGAATCTGTCACTAACTACTGTCTCTTACAGATATATCGTTACACAAGTTAGTAACTTGTGCATCTGAAAGAGACACGTTAGTGACAGATTCCTTACCTTAGAATAGATACCCCAGCAATACCAACCCCGGTGGTGGGTCTGCGAACAAAGATCAGACAAGGAAGTCCTGGAGGACAGAACGGCCAAAGAAGCCGTCCCTCCGGACCTGACTGTCAAGGCAGTAATGCTTTGTAAACGTGTGCAGCGAGGCCCACGTAGCTGCCTGACAGATAACCGGCAGCGGAACACCGCGGCCCAAGGCCGTGGTAGCAGCCGTTGCCCTGGTGGAATGGGCACGCAGCCCAACAGGAGGCTCCTTCTTAGCCAAAGAATAGCAGGTCTTGATGCACAAGGTAACCCAGCGGGAGATGGTCCTCTTGTGCACCGCCCGACCTTTTTGGCGCCCACGTAGCCAACAAAGAGCTGGTCATCCACCCGGAAGTGTTTTGTGCGGTCGATATAGAAGGAGAGCGCACGTTTTGGGTCCAGACGGTGGAGCCTCTCTTCCTCTCTGGAAGGATGCGGAGGCGGAAAGAAGGTGGGCAAAGTGATGGTCTGCCCAATGTGGAAAGCAGTAACCACCTTGGGCAAGAAGGACGGACGCGTCCGAAGAACAACCTTGTCTGGATGAACAGACAGAAAGGGAGGTTTGCAAGATAGAGCCTGGAGCTCACTGACCCGCCGAGCGGAGGTGATGGCCACCAGAAAGGCATTCTTCAGAGTCAGAAGACGAAGAGGACAGTTATGTAGAGGCTCAAAGGGAGCGCACATTAAAAAGGTAAGAACCAAGTTCAAGTCCCACTGAGGCATCACAAACGGAACAGGAGGGAAGAGGTGAGTAATGCCTTTTAAGAACCTGTTAACAACAGGGGACTTGAAAAGGGAGGGCTGATCAGGGAGCCTGAGGAAGGCCGAGATAGCACAAAGATAACCCTTGATGGTACCCAGGGCAGAACCCTGTTGGGCCAGAGAAAGAAGGAACAGAAGGACCTCAGAAAGAGGGGCAGAAAGGGATTCACAGCCTTTGCTGTGCACCATGCCACAAATTTGTTCCACCTGCAGGCGTATACCACCTTAGTGGAGGGACGCCTGGCTGCCAGAATCACATCACAAACTTCGGGAGGCAAGTCGAAAGGAATCAACTGCCGCCGCTCAATCTCCACGCAAGCAGGTGTAGACTGGACAGGTTCGGGTGGAGGACCGTCCCCTGATGCTGCGACAGAAGATCCTCCCGAAGAGGCAGACGGATCGGGGGATCTACGCTCATATTGAGTAGCTCGGGATACCAAACTCTTCGAGCCCAGTCCGGAGCCACAAGAATGGCTTGGGCCCGGTCGTGCCGAATCTTCTTCAACACTCTGGGTAGAAGTGGTATAGGCGGAAAGGCGTACAATAGACCGCAACTCCACTCGTGACGAAAAGCGTCGCAGAGCGAGTGCCGCCTTGGAAATTCCAACGCGCAGAACTGATGACATTGCGCGTTCTCTTCGGTGGCGAATAGATCTAACCAAGGCTCTCCCCACTGTAGAAAGAGTCCTTGCGCCACTTCCGAGTGAAGACGCCATTCGTGATCCATCATGCACCTGCGGCTGAGGTTCGTCCGCCCTGGCGTTCAGGGAACCTGCCAGGTGTTGAACCATCAGGAACATGCCCTGATGTTCCAGCCATGTCCAGAGGCGCAGAGCCTCCTGACAAAGGGTCCACGACCCCACCCCGCCTTGTTTGTTGCAGTACCACATGGCGGTGGTGTTGTCTGTGAACACCTGCACTACCTTCCCTTTGACAGAGGGAAGGAATGCCTTGAGTGCAAGTCGGATCGCCCGGAGCTCCAGAAGGTTGATATGGAGCCGGGACTCCGCCGGAGACCAGAGGCCTCTGATCTCCGCCTCTCCCATGTGACCGCCCCATCCCAGAAGGGACGCGTCCGTCACAACTGTGTGCTCTGGCTGGGGAAGGGAGAGGGATCTGCCCATGACCCATTGCCGGTTCGAGAGCCACCACTGCAACTGTTCTGCAGTCCCCTCCGAGATCTGGACGTGATCGGACAGGTTGCCCTGGTGCTGCGCCCACTGGAACTTCAGGTCCCACTGCAGAGCCCGCATATGCCATCTGGCATGATTGACCAGCAGGATGCAGGAGGCCATGAGGCCCAGCAGCCTCAGGGTCATCCGTACCGAAACCCAGGATAAAGGCTGAAAGATCGGAATCATAGCCTGAATATCCCGGACTCGCCGTTCGGGAGGATAGGCCCGAAACTGCGTCGTGTCCAGAACTGCTCCGATGAAAAGGAGCTGTGGAGAAGGAATCAGATGCGACTTCGGCACATTGATGGAGAACCCCAGCGAGTGCAGGAGTTCGGCCGTAGTCTGGAGGTGGGAGACGACTGCCTGGGACGAGCCCGCCTTCAGCAGCCAGTCGTCGAGTAGGGGAAGACTGAAACCCCTGCCCGGCGCAGATGAGCTGCGACCACCGCCATCACTTTCGTGAACACCCGAGGGGCACTGGTAAGGCCAAAGGGGAGCACGGTGAACTGAAAATGCTCGAGGCCTACCATGAACCGAAGGTAACGCCGGTGAGCCGGCAGGACGGGGATGTGGAAATAGGCGTCCTGCAAGTCCAACGCTACCAACCAGTCTCCAGGGTCGAGGGCAGACAAGACCTGAGCTAGGGTGAGCATCTTGAACGTCTCCTTCCGGAGGAAGCGATTGACGTTCCGGAGGTCCAAGATAGGACGCATGTCCTCCTTGTCCTTTTTGGGCACCAGGAAGTAGTGGGAGTAGCAACCACGCCCTACTTCTGGGGTCGGAACGCGCTCGATGGCCCTCTTGGCCAAGAGGGCCGTGACTTCCTTCTGCAGAAGTACCAAGTGATCCCCTGACATGCAGTGGAATTGAGGTGGCATGGCTGGGGGGGTGGTCTCGAAGGGGAGGGAGTAGCCCCTTCGGACAATGTCCAAGACCCACCTGTCCGAGGTGATGGGACGCCAGTGAAGGTGATGGCGGACCCTGCCCCCTACTGGCATGCTGTGCACCTGAAAGGAGGGACTAGGAGGGTTTGGAGGCCGCGGACGGGTTGGAGGTGGTGGCCTGGCCCGCACGCTGGTTGCCCGTACCGCCACGGCGGAATCCACGTCCTCGGCCACGCGAAGACGCCTGCTGCGCGGGCCGGTGGCTGGGCTGCTGACGTGACGGGGCGCCCCTTCCGTGGCCGCGATAGGGGCGAAAAGCAGAAGTCAGCGGAGGGCGTGTAGCAGAAAGGCCCAGGGACTTGGCAGTAGCCCGTGAGTCCTTAAAGCGCTCCAACGCATGGTCTGCTTTGGACCCAAAAGACCGACTCCATCAAAGGGCATGTCCATGAGAGTATTCTGGACATCCCCTGAAAACCAGTGGTTCTCAGCCAGGCTTGGCGTCGCAGCGCCACCGTCGTTGCAATAGACCTGCCCAGCGAGTCGGCGGTATCAAGGCCACATCGTATTGTGTATTTGGCCGCATCCCTTCCTTCCGCAATGGCGCGGGAAAGCAGTGTCTGGACCTCCTCAGAACACTGGGGCAAAACAGTCGCCACCGAATCCCAAGAGGAGTGGGTATATCGGCCCAAAAGACAAGCGGTGTTGATGGACCGCAAGCCAGCACTGGAGGAAGAAAAACCCTTCTTCCCAAATTGATCCAGGCGTTTGGATTCCCTATCCGGAGGGGCGGTAGGGAAGGCGGTTTGGGAAGCGGAGGCTTGGACAACCAAGCTCTCAGGAGTGGGGTGGACAGAGAGAAACAGGGGGTCGCCCGGAGCTGGGCGATGGCGTCGGGACACGTTCCTATCCACAGGAGCCCCTGTGTTGGGCTTGGACCAGGCGCCCAAAAGAACGTCAGTGAGGGCATCGTTAAACGGCAGCACAGTCTCCGTAGAGGAGGCTGCCGGCTGAAGCACCTCTGTCAAGAGATTAGTCTTGACCGCCACAGTAGGGAGTTGGAGATGTAAGGCTCCAGCCGCCCTACGCAACACCGTAGCAAAATTGGCTCCCTCCTCCGTAGCCACGGGAGGAGATAGCATGCCAGTGTCAGGGGAAGTATCTAGACCACTGGCATCCCCTAGACCCTCTGTCCAGTCCTCATCGTACTGACACTGTTGTGCCAGAGGGTCATCAGACCCCTCCCAGTCCTCCTGGTCCTCCTCTGGTTCAAAATAAGGAGGAGGAGGAACATTTGGGACCCAAGGTCTCATCGGCGCCGGAACCGGCGTCGAGCGACGTCGGTCCGGGTCCATGTCCGGAGCCGGAAGGAACTGGGGGACGACACCGCCCGGAGCCCCAGGCGGCGTCGAAAACGGCACCGGAGACATCGGCGTCGGCGGAGGCGTGGTTAGGTCGACCGGCGTCGATGGGGGTTGCGGAGCCGGGATCGAGGCCGGGGCCGGAGCCGGGATCGAGGCTGGAGGCACGGGCGACGCCGGAGCCGTCGGCGACGCCGGAGCAACCCCATCAGGGCCCGCGAGGCCCGAAGGCGCACCGGAGGGACCTTGAGGCCCGAAGAGGCGGGCCATGGCCGACAGGAATTCCTGTATTTGGGCCGGATCCGCCCCCGAACCCGGGAAGGACGGGTATTGCGGGGGCGACTCCACAGGCATGTCCGGGGCGGGGACGGTGCCGGGAGGGGCCTCAGCCGAGTCGCGAGACCGGCGAGGCGAAGTCCTAGAGCGACGATGCTTTTGGACTTTTTGTGCTTGGACTTACCGGACGACGAAGACTTCGATGCCGACGACCGGTGAGGACTCCGCGACCGACCCCTTGACCTCTCACGCGACCGGGGCTTGGCGTGGCGAGGAGCCGAATGCCGGGCCTCGAGGAGCTTTCGAGACCGCTCTCGCAAAGCTTTCGGGTTGAGGGCCCGGCAGTCGGAACACGACTCCGTGTCGTGGCCTCGGCCGAGGCAGAAGAGACACTCCCGATGCGGGTCTGTGATGGACATCATCCGAGCACAGGCGCCGCAACGTTTAAAACCGGGCATCCCTACGACACCTTTAAGTCGATTCGATGAAAACAGTGAAAAATTCACCAAAAAAGTTAGTCAAAAAATGACTAGGGCACTGCTCTTCCCGGATCTGCGCTTGCTGGCGCGGAAAAAGAAGAACTGACGTCAGCGCGCAGGGGCGGCGCCTAAGTACTGCCCGCGACGTCATCCCGGCGATCACGACGCCGACGACGGACGCGGAGCCGCACGACGCCGCCTACCGACGCGCAAGGGTACTGCTGCGCAAAAACTTTCCGGATCCAGCCTGACGCCTGGGGATATTCTAAGGTAAGGAATCTGTCACTAACGTGTCTCTTTCAGATCCAGATGTTCAACATCTTTTATCGCTCACAGTTACGCATTGGGGCAACTACATCTAATGGAATCTGCAAAGAGTGGGGTACACTCAACAAAGACTTGTACCTGCAAATATAGTGTGATTCAGGTCATTTTAACCATTATATTACCTAATTCACAGCTGTTGCGAGCCCTGCTTTCTTTTTTGTTTCGTAATTTTTATTAAGAAAATTTATGATAAATGCAAGTACATGAATACATAAGAATATCATCTAACATTTTAAGCTCACAAAAGATTATTATCATAAAAGTTACTATAAGAAACAGAGAAAGGAAGAATTACATTAAGGATCTTATATGAAATAGGGAATGGATTATGAAAGGAAACAATATATTATAAAATAAGTTAATAAATACATAGATTTCATTACATAAGTAACAATAGAATAATTATAAGTATGAGATTAAGAAGGAAAAATTCATCCATGAAGTATAAAATGTATAGAGTAAAGTGAATATTGAAAAATATGAGGATAGCTGTTGGAGAATCATAGATAAATAAGTAGACGGATAGATTAGGAAATATATATATATACATATAAATAGGGAAATAAAAGTAAGAGGAAAAATAAATAAGTAAATATATAAATAAAGGAATACATAAATAAATACAAATATAAATAAAAATATATAGATAAATACAAAGATAAATATAGATAAATATAAATATAGATAAATATAGATGTAAAAAGATATATAGATAGATGTAGACTCCTTGTCCAGAGGAAAGAGAGTAAAGGGTGAAGAAAGGATTATGAGGAGGGGAAGTAGGTACTTAAGGATCTCGAAGAAAGGGAGTCCAAACTTGTTGGAAAAGTTCCTCTTGATCCTGAAGTCGATATATAATATGTTCGTGGGATGCTGTTTGAATCATTGCTACCGGCCATTCTTTATTCGAAGGAGTAGGCGATTGACAATGTCTTAAAATACAGATTTTAGCTGTAGAAAGTGCAGTGGGTAGAAGACGACGTTGCAGACGTGTAATAGTAGGGAGAGTCCTAAAATCATGCAATAAAGTAATAGAAAGGGTAAGGGGAAGGGAGGGAATAGTTCCCTGCAATGTGAACCCTATGTAAATCCAAAAACACAGCATGGAAGGACAATCTCGAAGTAAGTGGGGAAGATCACAATTGACTTCAGAACACCTCCAACATTTAGAATGCGACAATAATCCTGCTTTTTGCAATTTCAGGGGTGTCCAATACCAATCATGTAGAATCTTGAAAAGACAAAATTTCAAGCGAGCTTCTCGAGTGCCTTTATCAAGGGCTTCCAATATATCCGACCATACATTATCCTCAATAGTAATGTGTAGACGTTCCTGCCATTTCATTTTAAGAGCCTTAGCAAGTGGTTGTGAAAATAAGTGAGGAGTTAAAACACCATACAAGCCTGACATCACTCCTTTGTATCGCCCCCATGTAAGGAGATAATCTAATATTGGTGAGGAGTTTAATATCCAGGGAGGAGAACCTAAACATCATCTTAGACAGTGCTGTAGCTGTGCATAGTGTGAGATTTGGTGCGATGGGAGATTAAATTCTTCCCGAAGTAGGTCAAAGGATTTTAGCTCTCCATTTGATATGATCTGATCAAGTGTTTGAATGCCACATGATATCCAACTAGACCATTGAAGCGCTTTACTATTTATTCGGATACTTTCATTACTCTAAAGTGGAGCTTTGTAGTGTAAACGGTAAGAAATTTGTACAAGGCGATGTGCTCAATGCCATGCTTGATTTGTAGCTTGCATCACCGGATGTGGAGGGGAAGAACGTGGATGTCGAGTACCATAAAGAAATTTAAGGCCATCATTTCGATTAAGAAGTAAATTTTCTATTTGAACCCACTGTGGAGGGTCAGTCGTATCTGGGAGTAAATAAACTAGTTGCGAAAGGTGTAAGGCTAAGGAGTAATATTCCAGAGATGGTAATCCCAAACCTCCATACGAGCGGCGAGCAAGTAATTTAGCAGCAGCTAAGCGAGGGCGTATAGAACCCCAAACAAAAGACCGAATACGAGCATCCACTCGACGTAGTGTAGATAAGGGGATAAAAATCGGAAGCATTCCGAATATGTAAGTAAAGCGAGGTAAGGTGACCATCCTAACAGCCTGTACCCTTCCCCACATAGAAAAATCTAAGAGATTTAGCATAATCAGTTTCCATTTGTCATACAAATACTGAGGGTAGAGGCTATAACAATCCGCACCGAACAATATACGATTTGAGCAGTGAATAACGGTGCACAGAACCAAGGAGCACTTCCCTCTATACTCCTTACTAGGAAAGAATCCTATATGCACATCACAACAATTGGTTCAGCACTCAATACAGTGTAATCAGAAAAAGTCCATAATGATAAGCACATAAAGAAGATTCCGAATTCCAAGTGTTTTCTTTTTATTCCAATTAATTCTTTATTGAATGTTCATTAAAACTCAGAAGGACCATAGCCAACGCGTTTTGTCTCGAAAAGAGACTTCTTCAGGGCTCATAAGTCACAAATTGTTTTCACAGTCGTTTTATATTGCATCAGTCCAGAGTTTCTTGACTTTTAAATCGATGTACGGAGGCGCTGCCGGCCACCACGCCGTATTCATGGAAACAAGTAACAAATGAATTTCTTCTTATGAACTCTGGACTGATGCAATACAAAACGACTGTGAAAACAATTTGTGACTCTTATGAGCCCTGAAGAAGTCTCTTTTCGAGACGAAACGCGTTGGCTATGGTCCTTCTGAGTTTTAATGAACATTCAATAAAGAATTAATTGGAATAAAAAGAAAACACTTGGAATTCCGGAATCTTCTTTATGTGCTTATCATTATGGACTTTTTCTGATTACACTATATTGAGTGCTGAACCAATTGTTGTGATGGACAGTTTCCATTTGTGTTATAAGGGGAGTAAGATTGTCTGAGACCATACTTGATAGACCTCTATTAACGAGGACTCCCAGATATTTTAATTGTGATGATCTCCAACAGAAGGAGTAACCATCAATCAATGCCTTTGTAGTACCAGGAGAAAGTGGAAGAGCCTCGCTTTTATCCCAGTTCATTTTGTAACCAGAATGAATTGCAAAACTGTCAATAATTTCAAGTAAAGCTGGTAAGGAGTGCGGAAGATCTTTTAGCGTAAGGAGAATGTCATCAGCATATAAATATAGTTTAGAATCACCATCTGCTATGGGTATGCCTTGTATTTGTGGTGAGTGTCGAATAAGTGAGGCAAGAGGTTCTATTGCTAATAGAAATAAAAGGGGACAACCTTGACGAGTACCCCTACGAATTGGGAAAGGGTCTGAAAAAAACCCACCACAGTTAAACTGAGCTATTGGATTATCATATAAAAGGCGAACTTTAGAAATAAATGAATCACCTAGGCCAAAGCGCTTCAGGGTTGCAAAAAGGTATCTCCAGTCAATTCGATCGAATGCTTTTTCTGCATCTAATGAGAGGGCAACAGCGTCTTCGGTTAACTCATTTGCAGTCCATAAAGTATGAGCCAGAGTTCTGAGGTGATTTCTAGATGAGCGACCTGGAACAAAACCCACCTGTGATTGGTGTATAAGAGAAGGAATAACTTTGCGAAGGCGTGCTGCTAAAATGCTTGCGAAAATCTTAACGTCACTATTTATTAGTGAGATGGGTCGATAACTACTCCAAACAAGCGGATCTTTGCCAGGTTTTGGGATGACTGCAATCAACGCTCTGTTAGAAATAGGACCAAGTGAATCTACTTGAACGGCCGCATGGAAAACAGAAAGGAAAATGCTACTTACCAGTATGCATCTGTTCTTGGCATGTAGAGCTGTAGAGTTGTATACTTTAGCATAGATCGCCATCTGGTGTAGGGCTCGGATGTTTGCACTTTGTTTTTGTCGAAGAAGTCTTTGTAGACACGGGATAAGTGACTCCTCCTTATGGTGATAGTGCGCATGGGCATCGAGTCCATCTTCAGATTGTTTTTCGCCATAAAGGGGGATGATGGAGTTAGTAAGAGAATAGAAAAGGATGTCCATGTGATGTATCTAAATAAGATAATACTGCAACGGATAAAGGTATCCGGGGAGGTGGGTGGGCGTATACAACTCTACAGCTCTACATGCTAAGAACAGATGCATACTAGTAAGTAGCATTTTCGGTTCGAGGCATATGAGCTGTAGGTTGTATACTTTAGCATAGACTATATAGCAGTTTACCTCCTTAGCGGTGGCAACCTGTATCCGTTGCAGTAGTCTGAAAAAGTGTTCTTAATACAGCCTGGCCCACACTAGCTTGTTGTTTTGCTTGCACATCTACACAATAGTGTTTAGTGAAAGTATGCGGTGTAGACCAAGTTGCTGCTTTGCAGATGTCATCTAGGGGAATGTTCCCTAAGAATGCCATAGAGGCCCCTAGTTTGCGTGTGGAATGAGCTCTAGCGTGCGTTTAGCTTTGAGATAGCAGATTTGTATGCACTTGACAATCCATCTTGCAATTCCTGTTTTTGAAATGGGATTGCCCTTGTGAGGTGGAGAAAAAGATACAAAGAGTTGTTTAGTCTTTCTAAAAGGTTTAGTTCTTTCTATGTAGTATAGTAACGCCCTTTTGATGTCTAGCGTGTGAAGAGCGCGTTCTGCCACCGAGTCTGGTTGAGGGAAAAAAACTGGGAGTTCAACCGACTGATTAAGGTGGAAGGCAGAAACTACCTTGGGTAGAAATTTTGGGTTAGGCCTAAGAACCACTTTGCTATGATGCATTTGCAAAAATGGTTCTTGTATGGTTAATGCCTGGAGTTCACTAACTCTCCTGAGGGATGTGATAGCTACCAGGAAGGCTTCTTTCCAAGTGAGGAATTGTAACTCACATTTGTGTAGAGGCTCAAATGGGGGACCCATAAGCCTGGTAAGGACAATATTGAGTTTCCAACCTGGGGAAGGTGGAACTCTAGGCGGAATTATTCTTTTAAGTCCTTCCATAAATGCTTTGATAGCAGGAACTCGAAATAAAGACAGGTGTTGTCTGTTTTGGAGGTAAGCGGCTATTGCAGCTAGATGTAGCCGTGTAGATGTGTATGCCAAATTACATTGTTGTAGATGCAAGAGGTAACAGATAATGTTCTGAATTGAAGCATCTAGTGGGTTGATTTTGTTATTTGTACAATAAACAACAAATCGTTTCCACTTTGCTGCATAGCATGCTCTTGTGGTAGGACGTCTAGCCTCTTTGATGATGTTCATGCAATCTGGTGGGAGATTGAGGTAGCCAAACTCTATGACTTCAGGAGCCAGATCGCAAGGTTGAGTTGATTGGGATCTGGATGTCTTATTTCTCCATGGTTCTGTGTAAGAAGTTTGGGTGAGAGGTGTAGCTTTTGATGTGGAACTACTGATAGTTCCAAGAGGGTTGTGAACCATGGTTGTCGGGCCCATGTTGGAGCAACTAGGATCATTGTGAGGGAATGCTGTTTGAGTTTCCGAACGGAATGAGTGGGAGAGGCGGAAAAGCGTAAGCAAATTTGCCTGACCAGTTCATCCATAGCGCATTGCCTTTGGATAATGGGTGTGGATACCTGGACGCGAAGTTTGGGCATTTTGCGTTTTGGTGTGTGGCGAACAGATCTATTTCTGGGTAGCCCCACATTTGAAAGAATGGAAGGAGAACTTGAGGATGTAACTCCCATTCGTGGATCTGTTGTCGCTGACGACTGAGCAGATCTGCAATCTGATTGTCTACTCCTGGAAGGTGTTCCGCAACGAGATATATCTTTTGAGGAATGGCCCATCTCCATATGCTTTGAGCTAGACGCAAGAGCTGTAGGGAGTGTGTACCTCCTTGCTTTTGTATATAGTACATTGCTGTTATGTTGTCTGTACGGACTAGGACAGCTTTGTGTAGTAGATGGATTTGAAAGGCTTTTAATGCTAGAAAAATTGCCAGAAGTTCCAGGTGGTTTATGTGGAACTGTTTTTGTTGTGGAGTCCATAGGACCTGAATGGTATGATTTTGTAGATGAGCTCCCCAGCCGGTGAGCGATGCGTCTGCTGTTAGCACTATCTGTGGAACCGGGTCGAGGAACGGCCGCCCTTTGGAAAGGTTTTGTGTGTTCCACCACTGCAGAGAGCGTTGGGTGCGGCTGTCTACCAACACCAGATCTGTCAATTGGCCTTGAGCCTGGTTCCACTGACGTGCCAAGCATTCCTCCAGAGGACGCATTTGGAGTCTTGCATAAGGGAGGATTAGAATGCAAGAGGCCATCATTCCAATTAATTGCATGAACACTCGAGCTGGTAATGAGTGTTGAGGTTGAAATTGTGATATTAGAGCTTGTATGTTGCGTATCCTGACTGGGTTGGGGTATGCTAGAGCTTTGCAAGTGTCTATTGTAGCTCCTAGATATACTTGTGTGTTGGACGGTTGGAGGTGGGATTTGGTGAGGTTTACTGTGAATCCCAAGCGGTGAAGCAACTGAATTGTTTTGTGGGTGTGTTGAACACAGCTTTGTTGTGATTTGGCTTTTATGAGCCAATCGTCCAGATAAGGAAACACGTGAATGTGTTGTCTTCTTAAGTGAGCTGCAACTACTGCTAGACACTTGGTGAAAACTTTGGGTGCTGTGGTTACCCCGAACGGGAGGACTTTGAACTGGTATTGTTGACCATCCACCACGAACCTGAGATATTTCTTGTGAGCGGGGTGAATGGGAATGTGGAAGTAGGCGTCCTTTAAATCCAAAGTGGAAAGAAGGTCGCCTTTCTGAATCAATGGGAGCACCTGTTGGAGGGTGACCATGTGGAAATGATCGGATTGAATATAGAGATTTAGCTGTCTGAGGTCCAGTATTGGTCTAAGAGAGCCGTCCTTTTTTGGAATTAGAAAATAGAGTGAGTAAACCCCTGTGCCCTGATGAGCCAAGGGGACTGGTTCTAGTGCATGTTTTTGAAACAGGGACAGAACTTCTTGTTTTAGGAGGGTGAGATGTTCTGAGGACATCGCACGATGTTTGGGAGGAATGTTTGGTGGAGTAGAGGTAAGTTCCAGGCAATAACCATATTGGATAATTTGTCTTACCCACTTGTCTGTTGTGATGGAATTCCAGACAGGTAGGAACTGTGAGAGACGTCACCCGACAGGAGTGGAATGATCGGTGGGGTAGTGGAAGGAAATCACGGTTTGGTGGCAGGGGAAGTGCGGGTGGAGTTACCTCTGCCTCTTCCTCTATTGTTATTTCCTCTGTATCCTCCCCGAAAATATCCTCTGGATGAGGAAGATTGATTGGGGATTTTTTAGGACGAGGAGGTGTTTTCTGATGCAGTTGTCTTTGAGCCACCCCTATAAAAGGAGCGACGAAAGGAGCCCCTATTAGAAGGTAGTTGTAAGGCGCCCATGGACTTAGCAGTCTCGGTGTCTTTTTTCATTTTTTCTAATGAAGAATCGACTGTGGGGCCAAAAAGATTATCCTGATCAAATGGCTGATTAAGTAGCGCTGATTGTACTTCTTGTTTGAATCCTGAGATTCGAAGACAAGTGTGTCTTCGTAGCAAAACGCTGGTGTTAATGGCACGCGAGGCTGTATCGGCTGCATCGAGGGCACATTTGATGGAAGTGTTTGTAATGAGCTTACCCTCTTGAATGAGGTCGTGAGCTTTAGCCTTGTATTGGTCTGGTAAGTGCTGCATCAGTTTTTCTAGCTCGTCATAGTGAGCTCCATCATAACGCGCCAGGAGAGCTTGTGCATTGGCAATACGCCAATGATTCGCAGCTTGAGATGCGATTCTCTTGCCTGATGCGTCTATAAGTTTGGACTCCTTGTCAGGAGGAGGGGCGTCACCTGTTGTTTGAGAATTTGCTCTTATTCATGCATTTGAAACGACAAGAGAATATAAAGGTACCTGACCCCTGATGTAAATTGGGTCTGTAGGAGCGGCTTTATATTTTTTGTCTACCCTTGGCGTAAGTATTCTAGCTCTAACAGGGTCTTTGAATACCTCGCTGGCGTGTTTTATCATACCTTTAAGCATGGGCAAAGTATTAGTGGTTTTTTGGGAGGGAGCGAAAGTTTCCACTAAGAAATCCTCATCCAAGGGATCAGTATGCAGTTCCACCCCATGGTACTGAGCAGCTCTATTAATAAGCTATGCGAAACCAATGTTATCATCGGGTGGTGATGGTCTGGAGGATATAGATCGGAGTCATTAGTATGATCCGGGTCCTTATCATAATCATCCCAGGGGTCTGAGTCCTGTGGAATGTTGTCCTCATTATCCTCCCCATCCCCGACCCCATCCCCATTATTATCATCCTGTGGCACATGTGAGAAACGTGGTGGTGGTGAGTTTGCTGGTGAAATTAGTAAATTTGGGTTAAAATGTGGAGGAGAGGGAAGTATGTAAGGGGGAGAGGGGTTAGTACCCATGTCTTTTTTCTTAAGAGGTATATGGTAGTCTTCAGGGAAATCCAGCTTCCGTTTTTTAGGAAGTGTTGCTAGAAGTTTTCCAGTTTCAGGGTCAATATGCAACTGTTTTTGTTTCGGATCCAAAGATTCCTGTGGAGGAAGTTCTTTGGATGGAGTCTGTTTATATTCCGAAGGTTTAAGAGGGCTTCCGTGCTTTTTAGATTCGGTGCTCTTCGGTGCGGGATGTTTCGGCTCCGAAGGCTTGACTTTTCCGTGTTTCGGATCCGAAGGCTTTTCTTTAGCTGGTTTCGGCTCCGAAACTTTTCTCTTTAACTGGTTTTGGCTCCGATGCTTTCGGTTTAGCCGGTGTCGGTTCCGAAGCTTTTGGTTTCGGTGGTATGGGGTCCGAAGCCTTTGCTTTATGCAAATTTTTCGGTGCCGAAGATGTCTTCGGTGCCGACAGCGGAACGTCAGGCTTAGTCTTGTGTTTCGGTGCCGAAGATGTGGGTTCGGCACCTGCATGGGGTCGGCTCGATCCCGAGCTGGAAGACTTGTCTTTATGTTTCATAGCCGGGCTCGAAGGCGGGGCGTCTGAAATGGTATCACGGTGTCTACCTGAGCCCGAGGGCGAAGGTGTAACTGGAGTCTTTGGTGTTTTTGTGGGCAGTTGGGGCTCGTTACTCACTGTTCGTTGAGCCGGAGTGACGTTCGAGTCCTCTTCCATGTCGGAGTCGTCGGCTTCAGACACGGAGATGTGTTCTTCTTGTTCTTCGGCGCCGGGTTGGAATTCCGACTCTTCTCTGAAGATGTCTGGCACCGGACTAGTGCCGCGTCTCATCTCGTGACGTCGAGCCCGACGGTCACGAATTGTTTTCTTCGATCGGAATGATCGACAGGCCTCGCAGTAGATTTCCTCGTGCTCCGGGGATAGGCAGAGGTTACAGACCTCATGCAGGTCCGTGTGTGGGAACTTATCACCACACCCGGGGCATTTTTCAAATGGAGTCCGTTCCATGGACTGCTGGCGTGGTCGGCGCGGGTAGGCCTCACGGCCCGCGTCGAAGCACCGATCGAAGTTCTTGGTTTTTACGATACGCGTCGAAAGGGAAACCGCGATCGAAAACAATACCGTCGAGTGGTAAGGATTGTGCGTCGAAAAGGTTCGAAGACGATACCGAACCGGAGCGCCGCAAGACACATCCGAACCCGATGGCGGAAAAAAACAATCTGGGGATGGAGTCCATGCCCATGCGCATTATCATCATAAGGAGGAGCCACCTACCTCGTGACTACAAACACTTCTTCGAAGAAAAACAAAGTGCAAACATCCGAGCCCAACACCAGTTGGCGATCTATGCCAACGCATATGATCTACAGCTCATATGCCTCGAACACTTAATTTTCAGTGGATGTGAGCATATCTGCGCCTTGAGAGGCAATAACGTCCCAAGACAAGGTTGTTTGGTACTTCTGATGCAAAAAATATCTGGATTTAGACCGACGCCTGACAAGTATTCAAAAATGAGGAATCAGTGGTATGAAATTTCCTTTAGAAGTTCCTTATTCACACAAGTGAGACTCTACTAGCGTAGAAGAATAACCTTATATATCTATTCTTAGCATGTAGTGCTATAGATTTACATGCTCTGCATACCCCTGCCATCTAGCACTGGGTTTGGATGTTTGAAACTTATTTTTGATTGAAGAAGTCTTTTGAGTCACAAGGTATATTGACTCCACCCTTAGTTGGCAATGTGCATGGGCAGCCGGCTTCATTGTTAGATTGTTTTTTGCCCAGTGGGTGAGCATACTAATTGAGCAGTGTGTAGGACATTCTGAGGACCAGACATGAAAATGTATAAAGAAAGGAAAGTAATCTGTAGAAACCACTGGCTCCCAGTGAGGCAGGTAGCGGAAGTGAATCTACAGCACTACACACTAAGAACAGATGGCTAAAGGGTAAGTAACATTTTACATTCGTAGCATGTGTGGCTGTAGATACAATTGGTCTGCATAGACTGAAAAGCAGTTCTCCCTTAAACAGTGGTCAGCCAGTGGATTGTGCAGATGCTTGAGGAACAAGCTACTTATCTTCGGTAATGCCTTATCTGGTAGAGGCTCTATCTCAGAGGTCTTCAAAAAAAAATTCTAAACAAATGCTTAGTTGGACACCCCTCCAAAACTTTATGGCTGTCCTTGGGGAAGGCAAACACAAGGAGATGATGGACGGAGCGCTGAAACTTTTCAGACACTCACCCCCAGTCACAGATCTGGGTTGAATCCATCATCGTTCTTTAGCTCACTTCGCCACCCTAGATCAGACACAGCTATATGCAAATCAGTCTTGACCCTGTGCCTCATGGGAACAGTCCAGCCCGAACTGCCAAGCCATGTCTTCCCTGGACCGGAAACAAGCATCCTGGGACCGGTTTCGGGCTAACAGCCCTCATTAGCCAGGCTAGCTTGAATCCAGTGGCAAAGTGAGCAAGGGACCCACGTCTGGGCATACCCTGCCAACTTAGGGCAAACAAAGCAAACACAAGGAGATGATGGACGGAGCGCTGAAACTTTTCAGACACTCACCCCCAGCCACAGATCTGGGTTGAATCCATCATCCATCCTAGCCTGGCTGATGAGGGCTGTTAGCCCGAAACCGGTCCCAGGATGCTTGTTTCCGGTCCAGGGAAGACATGGCTTGGCAGTTTCGGCTGGACTATTCCCATAAGGCACAGGGTCAAGACTGATTTGCATATAGCTGTGTCTGAACTGGGGTGGCGAAGTGAGCTAAAGAACGATGATGGATTCAACCCAGATCTGTGACTGGGGGTGAGTGTCTGAAAAGTTTCAGCACTCCGTCCATCATCTCCTTGTGTTTGCTTTGTTCACCCTAAGTTGGCAGGGTATGCCCAGACGTGGGTCCCTTGCTCACTTTGCCACTGGACTCAAGCTAGCCTGGCTGATGAGGGCTGTTAGCTCGAAACCGGTCCCAGGATGCTTGTTTCCGGTCCAGGGAAGACATGGCTTGGCAGTTCGGGCTGGACTGTTCCCATGAGGCACAGGGTCAATACTGATTTGCATATAGCTGTGCCTGAACTGGGGTGGCGAAGTGAGCTAAAGAACGATGATGGATTCAACCCAGATCTGTGACTGGGGGCGAGTGTCTGAAAAGTTTCAGCACTCCGTCCATCATCTCCTTGTGTTTGCTTTGTCCTTGGGGAAGGGCCAGGTCTGAGTGCACGGAGCAGGCTTATCATTCCAGGGGTACTTTTTCTGTAGCTCAATATTAGGGGTTGGCGGAATTGCATTAAAATTCTGTGAGATTCCACAGAATTCCACGAAGGGGCAGAGTGGGCACCGCAATGTGCAGAGCATACCCCTCGGTGCCCTTACATAAGTAAGTAAGGGAACCAAGGAGTAGCCATGCCAGTGCGTACTCCTTGGCTCCCTTGCATACTTGTGTAAGGGCAACGAGGGGTATGCGCTTCACCGCACTGCATACCCCTTGGTGCCTTTACATAAATATGTAAGGGCACCAAGGGGTATCCACTCAAGTGCATATCACTCAGCATCCTTACATACTTATGTAAGGGCACCGAGGGGTATGCACTGCATATAATAGAAGGCTGTAACAACTCCAGGCTCCAGCGCAGGCGTACCTGCAAGGCGCAAGTAGCACCAACCTAATGCTGGCCACCACTGCCACACACAATGTGCTTACCAACCACCACATGCTACTCACTGCCGCTGCTGCTGTCATAGCTCTTCCAGCCCCTCAGGCCCCACAGCCCCGCCAAGGCCACTCCTTGCCTGATGCCTGTGGTTCCTGCGAGGCAGGCAATGGCAGGAGGGGCAGGAGGCAACGAGGGGCAGAAGTGGAACAAACAAAGAGCAGATGCAAGTGTACTATCTGGCCGACAATAATCTGGGCAGTCCGTCGGCAACCGGGAAATGAATATCTACCAGTTGAAAAACGCCAGGAGTCCTCTGGCGGTCCTCCAGTGGGCCTCTGGCAATGAGGTCCCTACTCCTGCTCCTGTGTAGTTCCTCCAACTCGCTCCGAACCATGTGTTACCAGCGGGATGCAGGAGGCCATGTCCAGAACAGCTCCAATGAATGGGAGCTCCAGACAGGGAGTCAGGTGCGACTTCGCCATGTTGCAGTAGGTCCGCCATAGTCTGGAGGTAGGAAACAACTGTCTAGGGTGAGCCCACCTTCAACAGTCAGTCGAGGGAGGGGAAGACTGGAAACCCTAACCTCCGTAGATGTGCTGCAACCACTGCCATCTCCTTGAACACATAAATGGCACTAGTGAGGCCAAAAGGGAGCAGAGCAAACTTGAAATGCTCATTGCCCACCATGAACCGCAGGTAACTCCTGTGGGCAGGCAGGATGGGTATATGAAAGTAGGCATCCTTTAAGTCCAGTGCTACCATCCAATCTCCAGGGTAGACAGAACCTGAGACAATGTGAGCCTCTTGAATTTCTCAATTTTTGGGAAGGAGTTGAGGGTGCAACTCTAAAAAAGGGCTGAGGCCTCCGTCCTTCTAGGTCACCAGAAAATAGCGGGAATAGCAACCTCAACCTACTTATGATGCCGGCACCCTCTGATGGCTCCATTGGCCAAAAAAGCCAGCACTTCCTAGCGGAGCAGGGAGAGATGGTCCTCCATCAGCCGGTCTGAAGTAGGTGGCATGGGCAGCAGGGTTTCTAAGAAGGGGATGAAGTAACCACTTGTACGATGTGATGTTCTGCCAGTGGGGTGGGTGATGTCGGTTCCTGCTGCCAACCAGTTGCCCGTGATGGTAAGAGGAGATACTAAAGGGGTTTAGAGGCTGCTGAGGGGTGGAGGGGTGGGGGGAGGAGTGGGGTGGGGAGGCAGACTGGGTAGACCTCAGGCTGTGTGTCCCAAGAAGATTGTGGGAGTAGCAGCCATGAGAGGGCTGGGGAGCTAGTTGACCTTGATGGTTGGGCGCGAATGGACGCATAATGAATTCAAAACCCTCTCACACATATTCGAGGCACTCCACAACGGAGGCCCCACCTACATGAATAGTCTCATCTCTTTCCACCAATCATCCAGACACCTCCACTCTGCAGGACTCCTACTTGCCAACATCCTACTCGTACACAGAACCAGATCAGGAGGTCAAGCGTTCTCTTACATAGCTCCTAAAGCATGGAACCTCCCTCTCCACACCAGAGCCTCCTCCTCTCTTCTTGAATTCTGCAAGAAGCTGAAAGCCTGACTTTTCAATTAACCAACCTACCATAGGTAGGGCTAGGCAAACACATTAGCTCAGCACTAGAATACCCTTGCGGTTAATAGTGCGCTTTACAAATACACATAACATAACAATGCTCCTTCTTTTAGAAATGAATCCAGATTTTGAAATGCTCCACCTTTCTATTAAAATTTCGATTTATGTATATCGTTTGTCTGTGTATCAAATGAAATATTTCAGAATTAATGTATTTGCTTACTGTATACTTGTTTCTGTAGTTTTGTGCATTGTTTTGAGATTCAAATCATAGAAACTGCTTAAGTGGAAGTCCCTGGTGTCCAGTAGTCATTCTTTGGTGGTCACCGGAAGTCAAAATGTTATGAACTGCTGGTATAGGGTAATGACTTTTCAAACGCTTCCAGCACAGACCAGAAACTGATTCGGTTTTGTGTAGGTATGTTATCAGTGTGGTATGCTGTAAGTGTGGTAAGTGTATCAGTTTCAATGGTTTTTAGATTTTTTGGTAGCAGACGCTGGAGGACTCTACCAAAGTGTAGATGCAGTTTCAACAGAACAGTGTGGAGGATCAAAAGGGCTTACTACACAAATCACATCCAACACACAAATACAGAATAACAACAATACAAGAAATCTCAACAAATAACCCAGTAGAATCCCTCTAGCACAATCGCTCTACTGCCAAACTCCTGCAAGTAGAGGTGGTAAAGAAGCTGGCATACAAAATTGAAGTTTCAAAGCAATTACATTTAGCAAGGAATATTTTCAGACACGTCTTCGCTGACATTTACCTCATTCAGGGATCATTTTCCATTTTGCAGTGTGATAGTAACTGAATGTTCGAAGCAAGCTTTGGCCACTCCAATGCTGGAGAAATCCAGAGCTAATATTGAAATGGTAGATCATTCTAACAATGTCTTTGAAATAGAAGTGAGAAGACATTTACAGGAGTGCACTGAAAAACTCTCCTACCAATCATTATACAAACCTATGAGAGGGACGAAAACCACAGTAGCAGACACTTAAAGCCTTCGCCCTTGTTGACAACCAGCAAGCAAACAATTCTCATTGAATGACCAGCACATGAAATGGAAGTCCCTGGCATCCTTCTTGACAAATTAACTGGATGAAATTCAAATCAAGACACTGCCGTGGATTGGATCCAATTATTCCTTACTTATCAAAGGCAACTTAATACTGTAGGGACAATCTAGTCTAGCCAAAGGAAAGTCTCATGCAGCATGCCACAGGCCTCATCCTTACCATCACTATTCTTGAGAGTGATAGAGAGACAGCAATTGAGAAGGAGGGGGGAACTGAGACAGAGAATTAAGATATACATGCAGAGAAAAACAGAGATGGAGAGAGTCTGTGCTTCTGTTTACTCTTGCCTACCCCACCTAAGTAAATGGAAAAATGCTACCCACTATACCCACTATTTCAGATGTATAGAAACAATGCTCTGATCTAATTCTGCTAAGAAAAATGAAGCCTGGAAAAAAATCATCTTTATAAAAATGCTTGCACTGTGAACATCACAGAGCGAGGTTAGGTTTATTGCGCCTCAGTAACACCAAAACTGAAATTCTCCTATTGGGGGACATAACAGAAAAAATATCCCATTCACATGCTTCCACCTTACAAAAAGTCCCAAACCCAACTCGAAATGCGAAGTGTCTGAAAGAGATTTTTGATTTTTTTCTTTATTTCAGACTTAAATCATATGATAAAAGTATCCAGCATCCACCGGCCATGGAGCTACAGTCTATCACTACAATTACTCATTCAAACTACTTGGAACAGAGCAGTAAGTGGATCTTTGGGGGGGGCAACATGTTGCACTGGTTTAGTTCCTTTCTGAGTGGAAAAATACAAGCTGTTTCATTGACTGTCCCACGTTCCATCTTTAAACTTGTCACATGCGATGTCCTTCAGGGATGGCCCTTAGTCCCACTCTTTTCATCCTCTATGTTGCTCCTTTTGCGAACCTGATGGCATCTTTTCGACTGTCGTTCTTCGTTTACGCTGATGACACCAATATAATTTTTAGGTCAAATGCTCCCTTCTGAGGCACCGATACAAGCACAATCCTGTCTGTTTGCACTGGTTACACGGATGAGGAACGACTCTCTGCTTGAATAGCATAGAGACAGAAGTGCTGGTCTTCGGTAAACCTGACCTCAAGTCCTCTTATTGAGTGAGGGCCTGTTTCCTTTGGCACACCTCTCACTCCAGCTGAATCAGCTCGAAACCTGGGGGTGGTTTTTCAGTTCCGTCTATCTTTCAGAATTCCTATTTCAAATTTCACATCAACTTGGTATTTTATGCTAAAAGTACTAAAGAAACACACTCCCCTGTTACCTTTTGAATCAAGAACGATTTTCGTTCAGTTCTTAATATTAAGTAGACAGGACCACTGCAATTCCTTATAATAGGCTTTCCTATTTTATTGATCCGTATAAGCTTGAACTTATACAAAACGCCACAGTATGTTTGATTTATAATGTGCCTAAATTTGCACAAGTAACACCACTACTTAATTTCCGACACTGGTTAGCAATTTCTAAATGAATCACTCTGTATATGTCATAAGGCTCTGTTCCCATCCATTCTAATACCAACATGAGCACTCTGTTTGCTTTTTTACAAACCTACCTGCAATCTCAGGTCTTGTCACACTTTATAATTAACTATCCCCCATTTCAAAAAATCTCGCACAGGTAGTTACAGCTCCTATGTAGAACAGTCTCCATTTTAAACTGTGCTTTTAATCTAATCTATTTCAATTCCATAAATTATTAAAATACGGGTTTTTTTCTTTGTAAGGGGACTTTGGGTATTTGTGTCTTTATAAATAAATAAATATTACATATCATATCGCTAGTTATGATCCAGGTAACAACATATACATAATTAGGCTGCAGTAATACCTGGAAAAACAAGGACTAGAGCCAACTTCCCTTTAAAGATTTTCACTTGCTCCCCGAGGTAGATGGATCAAGCTCAAAGGGCTGTGTAACTCTCAAAAACGTTTATGAGGGATGCAGAAGTGGACCAGACACTACATCCTAATAGAAACCCATTTAGCTGAAACACACATCTGCCAATCAAAGTTCAAAAGACCAATAACGGGGGAGATGCTTGAGAGAACAGGGCTCAGTGCTCTGAATGCTTTTCCATTAGCTATGATAGCACACCTGAACTATTTCCCAATTCGGAAACTATGGAAAAGTTCAGATCACCACATGGTGGAAAACCAACATCCTAATTTGGTATAACTTTACTGAATACAAAAAGTGCGATTATAAATAAGTTCAATGAAAACCCACCTGTCTCTCTGTGTCACTGTCTTCCTGTCCCATAGAGAGCATTCCGCTGGAGTTTTGGGATTGAAACAGTAACTCAGCCGAGGTGTTGTTCACCAGTTCATCCAGTGCATCTACCTTTTTTCTCAAACTGTGTAGGTTTCCTTCAGCTTGCATTCTCCCTTTACTCAGTGCATCTGCTTGCTTGGACATACGGTTCCGGAGCTGAAACTAAGCATATGTTGTAACATATATTAGTACAGATGTAACACAGATTGAACATTTTCTTGCCTCATTAACTGGAGACAAACCTTTTCTAAAATTAATAAACAGGCAACACGATGAAGCTCTGAACTTCCAGGAAGTCTGGCCTCAGTACTATGCATTATTTATAAGCATACAACCTTGAGCCTGTCTTCATGCTGACGTAATTTCTCTCGGAGTGCTTCTCCCCGCCAATGTTCATCCTGTGGAAATAAGAACAAGTTCAAAACAGTTTTCAGTCTCACGGTATGGGGTTCTGTGCCATGCTACTCGGTTTTTGAATGACAACTACCACGAATATGGCCACCAAGCACGGTAGGCAGTCATGGATATACGTGGGTAATAAAGATACAAACATAATTTAAAAATATACAATTTAAAGACAATACAACACTTCAAAACAAGCAAATTTCCTCACGGAGCACTGACATGCTCTACTAGACAACAACAAAGTTATAACAAGCATTGGCATAGCCAATAGGTCTCGCTTTTGGGACATTATAAGTGTTTAGCCATGCAACAGTTGATGTTGCACCAAGGATATTGTGCTGCAGAATTAAATACTTATAAGGTGACAAAGGCGCGACCTATTGGCTATGCCAATGCTTGTTTTATATGCTGGTGAAACCTTATTGCGCACTGGGGTGAAGCTGCATTAATTGGTATACATTGGAAATAGTGTGAGACCACTCAAACAATACATCCAGTAACATCACAGAGTGATTAAAAATGGTAACTTCGAGCTATCTGCTGGCAACACATTTTCAAGAAGTACATCCAAAAGGATGCGCATTTTGGTTTCATGTAGTTGAACATATTCACAGCAGAATGTTGTTCACCGTTTGTAAACCATTTGTAATGACTCAGACTGGGTTTCGCCAGATGATAGTACGGAAAGAAGGGGAGAGGAAGGGAGGAGAGGGAAGAGAGGGCAAGAGATGAAGAGAAGAAGAGGGACGGCGGGGCAGAGACGTACTGAAAAGCAGGAGATGGGGGGAGGAAAGAGGTGGATTGAGGGAAGGACAGGCAGAAAGAACTTGATTTTATATAGTGTCTCGGAGTATACTGCAGTTGTTTCTAAGCGCTGTAAATAATGGGTGTTACAATTATAAGTACTCAAAACAGAGCTTCAGGAGCAGAATGCAGTGGAAGGGATAGGGCACAAGCGTAATTTATAGCAAGAGTAATGTGAGGTAGCGGAAGGGGCTGGGGAGAGGGAGGAAAGAGGAGAAAATGGACAAGAGCAAAACCAGAGGGGAGAGTGACGGGGCTGAGCATGCCAGCAAATGGTGATTGTAGAGTAAAACGATGCGCTATGAAAAGGGAGCGTGGAGAAGACGAGACAGGTGAGAGGACAAGAGCTAATGGGGGCGCGTAGATTAGAGGAGTTGGAAATTATGGGCGCCAACGACCTGGAGAAGCAGGTGCAACTAAGAAAGGAGGACGCGCGGTAAGGTGAAAGGTCAAGACAGAAGGGAAGATAAGAAGGAGAAGGTGTAAGACAGAAAGAGAGTCCGAAAAGACGTAACAAAGAATATAGAGAGAAGGTGACTCAATGAAGCGTCTGGCGAGGGAAAGTAGAGAAAATAGAGAGAGAAGTTAAACGGGGAAGAAGAAAGTAGCGAGAGTTGAGAGAAAGGGGAGGGGACAGTCACGGCGGAAAGAATACAGAAAGGAGACAGAACAGGTAGAGGACAGAAGCCACAGCACAGGGGAGGGGGGAGAGAAAAGCGAGAGAAGAGAAAAGAGAGAGGAGAAAAGGCATGGGGTGGTATGAAAAAGAGAAAAAAAATGTGTGACATAGAACGATGACACGAGAAGAAACAGCGGAGAAAAAAGCTGGATGATATAAATAAGAGACGCTTTGGGTCTGAGGAGTGCAGAGGACAGCACACAGACGACACACAGGTATGTACAGCGGGGACGAGAAACAGACGCGCAATACATATTCAGCGCAATGGGAGAGGGAGGGCGAACGTACAGGCGCTCTGGGCGGCGGGAGCAGAAGGTGCCGGCTATTGTACAGTCAGACATCTGTTGACATCCAGGCGGAGAGTCGAAGGTAAGGAGTGAAAGATGAGGGTGGATGAAAAGGAGAAAAGGCAGATAGGAGGGTGAAAAGGATTTTAGGCAAAAGAGAGAAAGAAAAAAATAAAACGCATAGACAGCGGTAGATAGGGAAATGAAGGGAAGCACAATGAAAGGTGAATGTGGAAGTCATTAGAAAAAGTAGAGAACGATAAAGGAAAATTAATGAAAATGTTTTGGGAGAGAAAAGGCGACGAAGAGACAAAGGTGAAAGCAAGAGTCTAGAAGAAACGAGGAACTGGAGAACCAAATAAAGTAAAATGCAAAAATAACTGAAAAGAGGGAGTTTGGGGGAGAATATAAGAAGTAGTAAGCGAGAAGGGGTATGAAGGACCAGGTGGAAAGAAAGGAAACAACCCTCCAAGAAAGCAAGATAAGAAAGAGTAAGGAACACGGAAATGGGAGAACGAGGAAAGAAAATCCAAAGATAAATAAGGATGGAAGAATAAGAAAGAAACAAGAAGAAAAGTGCAGCCGCCATTGTTGCCGATTAGGAGCGGTGTTGAAGATGTGGAAACAGAGTTGGGCGAGCTGCGCGACGAGACGTGTGGGCAAGGAAAGAGGCGCGCGCGCTTGGGAGAGCAGTCTGCTCTTTTTCAAAGCACATACTCGTGCTTGTGGTGCGCCGCTGCGCACTCCCGCAAGGCGTATGCCGCCACAAGCACGAGTATGTGCTTTAAAAAAGAGCTGCACGACGGCTAAAGGTCTCCTATGCAGCGCATGCGCGCTGCATAGGCGAGACCTAAAAAGAACAATGACATCACAAAAATAATAAAGTGGACCTTAACAGTAAATGATTTACAGTAATACTTTATCAACAGCAAAGGAAAATAAGAGCACGCTTTTCTAATCAAGACCAGGCAGGGGGAGGAAGTTACTGCTATAATGACCAGCTTTGCTAATCCTTTTGAGATAATGTCAAGGACTGTTGCCACTTTGTACTTTACATAACTTGAGAAGTAAGAACTGTCTGCTAAGAAAAGCACTATGACCTGTGACATGAGAAAGACGTTCCTTGCCTGAAGAATGTGAACGATTACTCTTCAACCTCTCTACAATCTAAATAGGATAATCTTCGCAAGCAGACTGCTCTAATAAGAGCACCCTGCTGATCTATTACAAAACAATGAGCGTTATGATGACTGGAGGCCACTTCGGCGGATGACAAGTCTTTCAAGTTAAACTTGGTCATCAGCCTTGCAGTTCTCAGTATTAGCTAGAGAGAGGGCATGAATGAGAGCTGTCGGGCAGCTTAGGAATTGCAAAAATTTAGAGAGGAAAAACTCTTGGCTTTAACTACATCAAAGGACAAGTTACTTACCTTTGGTAATGCCTTATCTGGTAGAGACAGGATCTAGCCGCAGATTCCTTATCTTAGAATGCGCCAGAATGGATCAGGAAATCTTTCCAGCAGTACCTCTGCGCGTCGGTAGAGGGCATCGAATGACTCTGCAGCGACGTCGACTCCCGGATGCAACGTCATCGGAGTCCATGTAAACCCTCCCCCGACGCACTGACTCAGTTTCTTTGTGACAATTTCCGCGCCAGCCACGTAGAGAAATAGTCTCAGATAACAGTGTGCCAAAAAGGGAAAAATCTTGTATAAACAAGTACAGATTGAAAAAACCGCAGTAGATTGCAAAGAGGGGATCTAGGAGACCACAGGGCCCTCAGATCGCAGAGTGGGGAGGATGGGTGGGTCGATAAGGAATCTGCGGCAAGATCCTGTCTCTAACAGATATGGCGTTACCGAAGGCGTTATCTGATAGAGACATCTAGCTGCAGATTCCTTATCTTAGAATCAGATACCCAAGCAATACCATCCTTGGCGGAGGCGCTGCGAACCGACCTCACCAAAGATCCCCAAATAGGAGAAGCCGCTCCAAAAGATAGAAGGGACAAGACTATCTGAAAAATTATAGATGAAGCAAAGATGCTCACCAAAGGACTGATCTCTAAGAAGGACCATGGGAAGCCCATAGGGCAGTGGTTCCCAATCTGTGCGCCGCGGCTCCTTGGTGCGCCCTCCAGACTAGCCAGGGGCGCCGCGCTCCAAAGGTTTCAGAATTTCGATTTCAAGCTATAAATAAATTGCCGATAACATCACAGAAATGTGAGTTATTTGGCAAAAGCATGAAACCTCTTTATCCACCAGATGGCAGCAGAGCACTCTTTATTAAGAGCGCCTAACTGAATACTTTGACTTTCTCAAAAGCTACATCGTGGGACCTACAGGAATTAACAAGCTGGAAATTGACTAGCTGCTGCCTCGAGGCAGAAAATTATCACGGTGTACTTGTTTCTGACAAATTTAGTTTACATTGTATGGCTTCTTGATTAGTATTAATCTACGTTTGGAAATAAAATATTCAACGTAATGTGTCAGGTCTCTAGTCTCCGTGCTCCCTATTAGTTGCAACATACTAATATTCCTGTGCGAGGTGGCTTTTGCTACTGGATTCTAGGAGCAAAGTGCCAAGACTAAGTTGCACAAAAATGCAACGGTACACAGTGTATATAGGCGCCCCTTAATTAGAGGAATGGGAGTGATAGGAGGAGTGCTGGGAGGCAGGCTGCTCAAAGGGACATTATACTGAAGACCGTAAAGTCTGTGACAGGTCTGTGGAAAGGTACTGCATGCATTGGCAAGCAGGCAGCGTTATAGGCGGATAGTCAAGTCCAAGGGCAGCATAGGGAGAATTAGACAAATGTTTCCAGGGTGTGTGATAAACAATGCTTAGGGTATATGCGCTATTCCTTCTAATATTTCTTTTGCTGGATTATCTATCAGTTGTTGGGTGTTAATTCGAATAAATATATTATTTACTTTAGCACCATAACGCTTGAGTATTTTATAACGCAAAGGTGTGTGCTGTTTCGGGATGAGGGTCTGGATTGTGGTTCCTCTTATGTACCATGCAAAAGCTTCTCTGGTTGGTCTGTTTTTGGGAACACCTCCATCTTCAATTTCCTTTCATTTTTACACAAAGGAGGAGGTGGGAATTGCCGCCTTCTCATACAGTTGGTGGAGCTGGTTGTTTTAGAAGGCATATTCAGTTTGGCGGACCGGTTTAAATGCTTGAATTCAATGTTACCTCATTTGTGTGGCTTCATTTCTTCCAACACCCACACAATGTTTGTGGTGACCTGTGGCGCATATTTGGCTTCCTGAAGTTATAAAGTACATCTTCCTAAAGTAAATTAAGTCATTTTTCTTCTTAAAAAGAATTGACATTTATTGTGTGTGATAAATGTCCCAACTGAACTAGGTGTTCCATCCCATTCTACACTACAGGAGTACCCCATGACTGTTAGGCATGTCATGGGGTACATGACCCAACTTTATCCCAATTATTTTCATGGAGAAAAGTGTAAGTACTCCCGAGGCCATCCACCCGCAAAAAAAATTAGCATAATAGGGAGCCACGGCCAACGGCCAATAAGCCAAGGGAGCCATGGGTTGAAAAAGTTTGGGAACCACTGCCATAGGGAGTAGAAAGCTACAAGACTGTGAGAAACACAGTATAGAACCAGTAAAAGAGGCAGCCCCAAAGAGGGACGCAACCTGCGATCGGGGGATGCAAAGGAACAGAGGACAATAGTTCATAGAGTCCAGGCTCAAACCAATCGAAGGAGCATACACAGTGTGCTCAGCCGCAGCGAACACATACAACGAATAGGAGCACCCACCGATCGTCAAGGAAACTAGCCTGAGAAACAGATTACGAAAAAGGGACCTCCAATCATAGAATGATGGAGAAAAGAGAAAGAGAGAATAAATGCTGAAGAGCATTGCTAGAAAAACTAGAACGGTAAAAGAAACCGCTACCGCTCTTATACTAAGAACCGTGATAGACATATAAGGCATCCTCTGTAACAATGTAATGGAGACGCTCACTGAAGAGAGGAAAGGAAACAGACAAGTACAACCAAGAAGGTTGAACCAGGCCAACAAGAAGGGTGTAGGTAAAATGCAGCGACGTACACCGTATAGAAGGCCAGATGACCATATGTGCAAAACACACATATATATAAATACTGGCAGCAAAAGACATCTACAAGAGATCCATGCAAGAGATAGGTACATACATGGAGAGACATTCAAAGATAAATGTATAGAAGGATAAATATGCATATAAAAGCACAGAAATTCCTGTAGAGACACAAGTCATACAGGGTACAGCAAAAGTATATCTACAGTACGAGAAGTGGAGGAACAAGGTACACTCCAAGAACAGAGGTAACCAAGGAAGGACAGAGAATACATTTTACCATCGTAAAGAAGAGGTTACGACAATAACTGAGGTAAAGAGAAAAAAACGAACTGACGTCAGCGCATCGGAGGACGGCTTATATGGACTCCATTGACATCATATCCGGGAGTCGATGCGGAGTTGCTCAACGCCATCTACCGACGCGCAGAGGTAGACGCGCAGAGGTACTGCTGAAAAATTTCCAGATCCAGTTTGGCGCCTGGGGAGGATTCGAAGATAAGGAATCTGAGGCTAGATGTCTCTATCAGATGAATGAATGCAAAATAAAGTTGCTGACTCCTGGGACAACATATTACCCATTGATGGATTTTCTATGGGAGTCCTCAGGTAACTCACGAGCATGAATGATCATGACGTTGCACAGACTCCCTTCCTAGGTTCATCCCTCAAGATCCTGCTGGAGAGTGAAAAACTGAGGGCGGTATGAAGGGCTCTTAATGCTGATATTACTGGTTATGGAGCACCTAATAATTGGATCTCATTAAAAATTGGACTAGTAGAGCAAAATTCAAACTAGGTGATTTAGGTAGAGAATTTGTGAGTATTACGATAGCATGAAAAGGAATTCCTGGCCAGGAAATTCAAAACAGTTTGTTAAATACTCCAATCCGCTAGGGGACAGCTGAACAAGTGACTTACCTTTGGTAATGCTCTTTCCAGTAGATACTTACATAACCACAAATTCCTCACTTTTTAAATATCCCCAGACATGACACTCAATTAGTTTGGTCCCACACACCGGTAGGTGACACCATCGGACTCCACGGCACACTCAGACTCGGATCAACCATGATAGCTAGGAGGAGGCAGTGTGCCAAGTCCAACTTGGAACCTTATTAACAGTTACAAGAGTCTACTCCACAGATCGGGAGGGAAGGCAAGAGGAATCTGCAGTTAGACAGCGTACCAACCAGAAGAGCATTACCAAATGTAAGTAACTTGCTATTCTGATGGATACTTCTATCTCAGATTTCGCGCCTTTGGAATAGATACCCAAGCAGCACTTCCCAAAAGGCAGAAAGTGTACCCATACCAAGTCTTGCATTTCTTAGCGGGCAAAATGGCCCTCTCTGTAGACCGGACTGTCAAAGCAGGACTGCTTGTTGAACATATGCACAGATATCCCATGTAGCAGCCTAGCAGATGTCCAGTACCATAACACTTCTCATCAATGCCCTCAAAACAGCCTTGGCTCTGGTCGATTCAGCCAGTAAGCCCTCAAGAGGCTCCTTCTTGACCTGGGTATAGCACACTTTTATGCACAAGATGATACAGCTGGACAGTGCTCGTTTCTGCACTGCCCTTTCCTTCTAGCACAGGCAAAGATCACAAAAAGTGAATTGTCATCTCAGTACTCCTTCGTGTGCTCAAATGAAAAAACTGAGAGCGACTTTTTGGGTTCAGTCAGTCAAGGCTATCCTCTTCCTTCGAAGGATGTGGTGAAGAGAAAAAGGTGGTGAGGGTAATGAACTGGCCTAGATGGAAGGGTAACATGACTTTTTGGCAGAAATGAGTCACAAGTCCGAAGCACAAATGTGTCAGGAAAGAAGATGGTGTAAGGGGTTGTGCTGATAGCATCTGCAGCTCAATGACACTGCACGCAAAAGAAATTGTAATGAAGAACACTGTTGCAGTTGTAAACAGCTGTCCATGGGTTTGAAAGACATGCACATCACGAATGTAAGGCCCAAATTAAGGTTCTACCGATGCATAATGATAGCCGTAGGAAGGAACATGTATTGAAGTCCTTTTCGAAAGCACAACACAACTGATCACTTGACTAAAGACGGATGATCAGATAAATGCAAAATTGTTGAAAGGGCTAAGTTGGAACCCTTAAACCTGCCCACCACACCCCTTGTTGGGCCGAAGACGAACAGAACATCAGACACATTTGCTCTGTGTCCAGCTGATGGTCCCCACACCAAGCCAGAGATATTGCCCTGAAACCCATATAGATAGATTTGGTGGAAGGGCACCTAGCCACAAGAATCACATTCACCAACACCTCAGCAGGAAGGTCAAAACCACTTACATGCTCAGGCGCCATACATGGTGGTGTAGGTCGTGTAGTTTGAGGTGCAGGACCCTGCCCTGTTGCTAAAACAGAAAGTCCTCCTGAAGAGGTAGATAGATTAGAGGGCAAATGCTCAGGCTCAAACGATCGAGGTACCACAGTCTCCTAGATTTAATCCAGAGCTGTCACACTCAAGAGCAGCAGAGGTATCTATGGAAAGACGTATAGGAGACCTGCGCCTCACTGCAGATGAAACAAATCTCCCAAGGATCCTCTTAGTAAAAATCCCAGTGAGCAGTAAGTGTTACTCTTCTCATTCTCAACAGTGACACAAAAAGCCAACCATTGCATGCTCCACTATGCCACCTCTAGATGAAGACACCCTTCATGGTCTGCCAACTGACATATGGTGACCTCCTGGAACAAGGTCCAGGACTCGACACCGCCCTACTTGTTGCAGTATCACATGGTAGTCGTGGTGTCCATGAGGACCTGCACAAGCATCCCCTTCATGCATGGGAGAAAGGCTTCCATAGCCAACTGAATAACACAAATCTACCAAATATTGATGTGGAGCTTTCACTCCACTAGGGAGCAGAGACCCTGACCAAGCGAGGGTACGTCTGTCACTACTGTGAGCTCTGGTAGAGAAAGAGAAAATGGCCTGTTGACAGACAGGTTGGCATACACCTGCCACCATAGAAAGTCCCAGGCTACCTTCTTTGAGATACAGATGTTCTACAACAGGAAGCCCTAGTGTTATGCCCACTCAAAGTAGAGGTTCCATTTCAAGGCCTGCAAGTGCCAGGAGGGACCAGCAGGATGCATGAGGCCAGGAGTCCAAGAAGCTTCAGAACCACTTGCACCGGAATTCAGGTTTGTGCCAGAAACATTGGGATCATATCCTGAATGTTCTGGAGTTGATGCAAGGCACTGGAATGCCATGGATGCCACTGTGTGCAGGATGGCACCTATGAAGTGAATTCTTTGTGCAGGCATCAGATAGGACTTCAGCTCGCTGATGGAAAAGGCCAGGGATAAAAGAGGGGTGATCTTCAACCAAAGGCGGCCTGCAACTAACTTCAGCAAGCCCACCTTTAGAAGCCAGTTGTTGACATACAGACTATGATTATCCCGACCTGCTCAGATGGCCCATGACCACCGCCATTGACTTTAGTAAGTGCCCGAGTGGTGGAAATGTTCCAACTCCACTACGAACTAAAGTCAGCTTTATGAAAGTTCGCACCCTGCAGGACCAAGCATATCATCTAGTCCCTTGTTACCATGGCAGAAATAACCTGGAGCAGCTTGAGCATCCTCAATTTGTCTTTCTGTAAGAAGGCGTTGATGGGCGAAGGTCTAGAATCAGACCGAGCCCTCCATATTTCTTTGGCACCAAGAAATTGCAGGAGTAACACTCCTCGCCTTTCTCTTCCTCAGGGACCCTCTCTTTGGCCCCTCTCACAAACGCCACTGGATTTCCCATAAAAGGATGCAGCATTATCTGCTGAATTTGAGTAAACACAGGTGGCATGCGGGTTGGTGAGGTAAGTGAATGAACAGTTTGTAGTAACCTACAATCTGATGTCCTAGCTTTCCAGCCAGGTAGAAACACTCAATTCCTGCCCTCTACCGGATGAGCATGCCCCTGGAAGGGGAAATCAAAGCAGCTTGGAAGCTGTTGTGGCAGGTGAGGAGGAAGATGAAGATTGACATCCTTGGTGATCTCCATGACCACGGCTAACATCACGTCCTTTGGTGCTGTGAAAAGATGAAGTTGGCTGCTGTAAGTGATGTGAGGGCTGTCGTTAGTGATAAGCTAGGACTCGCTAGCATCCTCTGAATAATCTGTATTGTTGGTGAACATCACAAGCCAATGACAGTAAGGCCAAAGACCAGGCCATGAGCAGTTGTCTATTCACTGAAAAGTCTGGAATCAACAAAAGGCATGTCTATGAAGGATGCTCGAGCATCAACGGAGAAACCCTGTGGCACGCTTACAGGCATGCCTGATCACATCACTGGTGCCCATGGCACAGCCTACACAGTCCATATGTCAATGACGTACCTCAAGACCTTTTTGCAGCATCTTGTCCATCATGAATGGTTTGGGCAAGAGTTCCTGAATTTGTCACGGATGGCTGTCAAGATCTCACTGTCCATGTCCCAAAGGGCATGTGTGTCTTGGCTCAGGAGACCAACAGCGTTCAAAGTCCTAAGGGCTGAGCTGGTGGAAGAAAACACCCTCTTGCTTAAGGACTCGGTGCCTTCTGACTCTGCAGAAGGGAACGCACTGGGGTTAACCTGGTAGCTTGGACAACTAAGTTTTCGGTGCTGGGTGCCGTGTCACAAGGCGGAGTCTCTGGGGCCGGTCTATGTTGCCCAGCTTCTTGAGGAGCTGAACAAAGCTGGTAGAACATTTTGGAGCCCTTGAATTGCATCAGAATCTGAGCTGGACAGCGCCTCCAATTTCCAGTAGTACTGGAGTTGAGGAAAAGGTTGGGTTTCAGCCAAGGTTGTAGGCTGCTCTCTGGCAATCTCATTATAGACATACGCCCATCACAAGCCAGCGTCGGCTCAAGAGCAGAAATGGACGTCTGGACCTAATGCAGAGGGGATGCTACTGGATTGGTGCCAGAGTGATCAGGACCAACGTGGATTATGGGGCAGGCGTGGAGGCATGGGGTGGTGACTCCGGGAACCAGTGGATGGTCTAACAGTGTCAGGTTGAGCCGGGTGGGGGGCAAACCGGCAGACGTGAGATTGGGGGTCCCGGAGGCTAAATGGGGCCCAAAGGTGCATGATGGGGAGCCGTAATCACCTTACAAATCTGTAGCGTGAACTCTTTGAAGGGCGCTTATCTGCTGAGGGGCCGACAATGGCCCTGAAAACTGGTGGGTTTTTGGAACCTGCCGTGGGTAGAGAAACTTGTGGCATGTTGGGACCCCTTGGGATGGATGCTGAGTCAGACGACACCTGCAGAGCTGCATCCTTGGAATCTCGCGGTCTCGCAGGATTGGAGAGAGGGAGACGTATCTCGCTTGGCCATTTGCGCTTATGGTATGCCTTGGACTTTGACTTACTGTGTAAGCACACAACTTGCAAAAAAATCCAAAGAAACTGGAGGAAAACATATGATCCGATTATCAAGGAGCAGTATAAGAAGGCCATCAGACATTACCATAATGAAATTAAACTCGCCCAGGCTAGGCATTTCGAGGAAAAAAATAAAGATAGTTCTCAACTCCTCCAAGGAACTTTTAAAGGTGGTCAGATCTCTCACTACTACAGTGCAAGAAGTCTCCCCCCAATTATCATCACAGGAGAGATGCAACGAGTTCGCCACTTTTTTCAAAAATAAAGTAGAAAACATCTACAACTCGATGCAAGGGTATACTCACACAGATAGTCCAGATATCACCCAAGGAACCGATGACCCTCTGGCACAGGTCACAGACCAGTATTAGAGCATTTCCCGGTGCTGAGCAAAGAAACCACTAGCATGATTCTGTGGAACATCAAATCAGGCTCTCCCCAAGACCCTGTACCCCCACATATTCTACTACAGGGCGGGGACACCACACTGACCATCAAAACAGAGCTGTTATCGCTGTCTCTTATGCAAGGGATAGTTCCCAAAAAAGGAAGCATGTCATAGTTCGACCCTTACTAAAGAAGACCCACTTAGACCCAAGAGACCTGGGGAACTACCGCCCCACATCACTTTTACCTATTTTAGGAAAAATAGCGGAAAAGCACGTTAACCACACTATTTCCCAATTTCTGGAAGAGAATGAGGTGCTACATCAGACTCAAATGGGTTTCAGACCTCACCATAGTACGGAGTCAGTTCTGTTGATGGTTACGGAGGAACTTATGGGAATCCTCGATCAGGGGGGTCTCACTGCAATTCTGCTGCTTGACCTTAGTGCGGCTTTTGATACGGTGGATCATAACACTCTGATCCACAGGCTGAAAAAGGCATGTATCCGGGATAGCGCCATAAGATGGATATCTTCTTTTCTAAAAGACAGATCTTTCCAGATAATGGAATGCACGCATCTCTCAGATGCTCTACAGATCTCATGCGGAGTTCCACAGGGATCCGGCCTTAGTCCCACACTATTCAACCTTTACATACAACCATAGGCCAATATAGTTCAGGAATTTGGCTTATCAATCGTATCCTATGCAGATGATACACAATTGGTAGTTTCAGTGACGGAGGGCCCTAAGTCAAATTACAGCCAAGTGGTTCCTTGTATGGAAAAGTAGCCAAATGGATGGCTAGCTGTAGTCTAAAGCTGAATGGCGATAAGACTGAACTGATGTTCCTGGGAAATAATTCTGTGCCACGGGCTACTATCAGTTGGCCAAAAGAACTTGGATGTCCCCCCACCCCTAAAAATTCCATAAAGAACTTGGGAATGTGGCTGGACCACAATCTCTCCATGGAACTACAAGTAAAGAAACTGGCAGCCACCTGCTTTGGAACTCTTCGCATGCTTTGCAAGATTCTAGCTCTTATCCCTGAACAGACTCTGAGAACCGTTGTACAGACATTGGTAATTTCCCGGCTGGATTACGCTAACTCCCTCTATCTGGAATCCCCCAAATACGCAGTGAACAGACTACAGGTAGTTCAAAACGCGGCAGCCAGGATACTCAGAGGCATGCCCAGGCAAGAATCAGTGAAAGACTCACTGAAATGGCTCCATTGGCTGCCGATCCAAGCCAGGATCAAATTCAAATCTTTATGTATAGCTCATAAAGCCATGAACTGTAAGGGCCCAGCCGTACTTAGAACCAGAGCTGGGCGTAGTTCGCGGAGTTTTGCTCCGCGGAACTCCACGAAGTTACAAAAAAACTCCACGAAGTCCAGCGAGTGGCGGAGTGCAGTGCGAACTGCAGTTTGTGGTGGTATTCCTGCCGCTCGGGTAGAAACTGTACCCGAGCGGCAGCTCGCGCTCACGAACTTACCCTTCGCGATTGCGAGCGGGAAAAAAAACTCTGCTGCACATCGCGAAGCGGAGTTTTCTGCATTCCGCGAGCTCTGCGGAGTGCAGAAAACTCTGCAAACTCCGCGAACGGAGCAAAGTTCACCGCCCAGACCTACTTAGAACTCTTATCAACCCATACGTGCCCGAAAGGTCTCTTAGATCCTCCTCAGACCTGCTCATGAAGACAACAAGGATAAAGAGATCCAGATGTTATGTTATGTTAAAAGAGCTTATAAAGCGCACGTACACCAAACGGTTTCATGGTGCTAGAGTCCAGGGAGTGATGCAGCTGTGAGGGGATTAGTCATATGCCTGGTGGAACAGCCAGGTCTTTAGCTGTTTCCTCAACTGTGCGTAAGAGGTCAGTGGAAGAGGTGTAGCGCAGCGGCCAGGGTGCCTGACTCCGGACCATGGGATTCACGGTTCGATCCCCGGTGCTGGCGGCAGGTTAGCCCAGCACCATGTAACTCTGGGCAATAGCTTGCTTAATCTTCCCGAGGGCCCCCAGCGCTTTACAAATGCTGGTATTTCATATTTCAGTGATCTAATCTCTATAGGGAGAGAATTCCATGATTGAGGGGCCAAGACCGCAAGCCTTAGTCCTCCATGTTTCTTACGTTTAGAGGACGGGATGACCCAAAAATTCAGATGCGAAGACCTAAGGTCCCGAGAGGGAACATAGCGCTGAATCCAAGAGGATACAAATGCTGGGCTGTTGCTGTATAGAGCTTTAAAGGTGATACACCCCAGCTTGAATGCGCAGCGTTCGGCAACTAGGAGCCAGTGTCAACTTTCCATTAATGGCTTAACATGGTGCCATTTGGACTGGTGGTGGATTAATCTGGCCGCTTGGTTTTGCATCAACTGCCGGCGTTTTAGTTGATATGCTGGGATACCTGCATAAAGTGAGTTGGCGTAGTCGATGCGGGAGCTTACCAGCGCCAAGATGACTTGGATTAGGGCTTCTGTAGTCAGAAATCTACTAATCTTCCTGCTTCGTAGCAGCTGGAAGCAGGAGGAAACCATTGTCCCAATCTGGGCTTTGAAAAGCGCTGGGTGAACCTCACCCAACGTCCCCTCGTTGCACTCTTGAGGGTTCAAAGACCCTTCTTTAAAGTTCAATAAAATGTTTCATTAGTCAGATTTTTTCTTTTTGCTTTCTGTATGTTTATTTACTTCATGTTAACTCACAATGTTATCCATCACATGTGAATTTTAACGTTCTTCTTCAAAACGACTTCTCATTTGTATAGTTAACCATGACATTGCCATATTCCCATTCCCAATGCATTTCGGGATTAACCCTTCATCAGGGGAATAATTACTCTGGAAAGAAATAAAACTCAATATCAAGAGCTGAACGCCTCCAGTATCGTATAAAGATAAGAATACTCAGTGGGTACCACAATGTTAAAAGGATGCAAAAGAGAAAAGACATAGTGCCTGCAGATCAAGAAAGTCGAAAAAGTGAAAAACAACCATAAGTATAGTCACCCGTGTCCATTGGAGTGCATGCAAAAGTTTGAACAAATGTCATCATAGGAGTATGTGATTGAAACAATCTGGAGAATACCCAATATCACCGAGCAGTGCATAAAGTCAAACTATCGTCGGTGCGCAGATACAAGTGAAGCGGAATGTGAATAAAAACTCGTGTTCCCGGTCATCGTGAAAGTGTGAATCTTAAAAGTGAACGATACGGTAATACGGCTTTTTATTTTGTACACGTAGTTATACCCATGCTTTACTTTTTATTCGTAGTGCCGGATTATATTGGATGTACTGGCCGTTAATATAAGTCCTTAAATTTTGTTCAATATACGGCATTGACTAGGTAGGTTCTTCGTTTTTAATGAGCACTTTCGTATGACAACAGAGAACAACAAGTGAATTTGATTCACATACCGCTACACCCTTATCTGCATGGTCGTTTTTCACTTTTTCGACTTTCTTGATCTGCTGCACTATGTCTTTTCTCTTTTGCATCCTCTTAACATTGTGGTACCCACTGAGTATTCTTATGTTTATACGATACTGGAGGCGTTCAGCTCTTGATATTGAGTTTTATTTCTTTCCAGAGTAATTATACCCCTGATGAAGGGTTAATCCCGAAATGCATTGGGAATGGGAATATGGCAATGTCATGGTTAACTATACAAATGAGAAGTCGTTTTGAAGAAGAACGTTAAAATTCACATGTGATGGATAACATTGTGAGTTAACATGAAGTAAATAAACATACAGAAAGCAAAAAGAAAAAATCTGACTAATGAAACATTTTATTGAACTTTAAAGAAGGGTCTTTGAACCCTCAAGAGTGCAACGAGGGGACGTTGGGTGAGGTTCACCCAGCGCTTTTCAAGTATTATTCAGTTTACGCCCTAAAGTCAGAGGGCGCTACCCTATTTGCACCAAAGCTGATTGACAACAAAGGAATCTTAAGAATCGGTTGAAAAACAACAGTGTGCCTCACCACTCCTATATTCCAATCTGGGCTTTCACAGACAGATCACTGCTGATAACAATACCCAGACTTTTGATGGAGCATGCTGGGAGTGGGGGGTGGCCAGAAGTTGGAATTCCATGGGTTGGCTTGCCCACCAGTTAAGATCAACTCCATTTTATCAGGTTTTAATTTTAGATGATTACTATTCATCCGTTCACTGATAAATCGCATGGTGGATTTAAAGTTGAGGATGGGGAGGAAGCTCGTTTTCGCACCTAGTGCCAAGGATGTGGAACTCTCTGCCCAAAGAAATGAGACTGCTAAGTGATGAACTAAGCTTCAGAAAAAAACTGATAACGTGGTGATGATCTTCTATTCCCCTCACAAGTCACCGCCTTTCTCCACAGCGCTGGGTAGCCCCTAGTAGCTATGCGCTTTATAAATCCATAAACATAAACTTGGAGTGGACCAGAACTTTGTGTGTGAACAGCCCAGCAACTTGGAGCAGGAGCGGCTCTGTGACTTGACTCAGGTCTATTTGTTTGCATGTGATCGCCCTCACTTTTTGTGTTCTGTAACAAAGTTTCACTCCTGCTCCTGGATCACCTTTGGGTGCATCGGAGAGCATTTGCCCACGACCACGAGTCATGACTGGAACCTAGAAACAATAGACAAAAGTCGTGTAGGTCCACATCTGGTTCCTGCTTAAGCCTGTGGTCTTGAGGGGGAAACATGTCCCCTGGCACACAGTCGAGGTTTGGAAAAGGAAAATGCTACTTACCAGTATGCATCTGTTCTTGGCATGTAGAGCTGTAGATTCGTGTACTTGTGCATAGATCGCCATCTGGTGTTGGGCTCGGATGTTTGCACTTTGTTTTTGTCTTGGAAGAAGTTCTTTGTAGTCACGAGATAGGTGACTCCTCCTTGGGATCATAGTGCGCATGGGCATCGACTCCACCCTCAGATTGTTTTTCGCCATAAAGGGTGATAGTGGAGTTTGTGAGAAACAGAAAGGATGCCCATGTGTGATGTATCTAAGTAAAATAGTACTGGAACAGATAGAGGTATCCGGGGGGGCGGGTGGCCGTATACGAATCTACAGCTCTACATGCCAAGAACAGATGCATACTGGTAAGTAGCATTTTCCGTTCGAGGCATATGAGCTGTAGATCGTATACTTGTGCATAGACTATACAGCAGTTACCTCTTTAGCGGTGGCTACCTGTATCTGTTGCAGTGGTTTGAAAAAGTGTTCTTAATACAGCCTGGCCTACACTAGCTTGTTGTTTTGCTTGCACATCTACACAATAGTGTTTTGTGAAAGTGTGTGGTGTAGCCCAAGTTGCTGCTTTGCATATGTCATCTAGGGGAATGTTTCCTAAGAATGCCATAGAAGCTCCTAGTTTGCGTGTAGAATGCGCTCTAGGGGGAATGGATAACGTACGCTTTGCTTTTTGATAGCATATCTGAATGCATTTAACGATCCACCTGGCAATTCCAGCTTTTGATATAGGATTGCCTTTATGTGGTGGTGAGAAAGATACAAAAAGTTGTTTAGTTTTCCTAAAAGTTTTTGTCCTTTCAATGTAGTAAAGGATGGCTCTTTTGACGTCAAGTGTATGAAGAGCCCGTTCTGCCACTGAGTCTGGTTGAGAGAAAAAGACTGGCAGCTCAACAGACTGGTTAAGGTGGAAAGCAGAAACTACTTTTGGTAGGAATTTGGGGTTTGTCCTAAGAACCACTTTATTGTAATGTATTTGCAAAAATGGTTCTTGTATGGTTAATGCCTGGCGTTCACTAACTCTCCTGAGAGATGTGATTGCTATAAGAAAAGCTACTTTCCATGTGAGAAATTGTAATTCACATTTATGCAAAGGTTCAAATGGGGGACCCATGAGCCTGGTAAGGACAATGTTGAGGTTCCACTGAGGAAAGGTGTAACTCTGGGAGGAATTATCCTTTTAAGGCCTTCCATGAATGCTTTGATGGCAGGTACCCTAAAGAGTGACAAATGTTGTCCGTTTTGTAGGTAAGCGGCTATGGCGGCAAGATGTAATCGTATAGATGTATATGCTAGATTACATTTTTGTAGATGCAAGAGGGTAACAAATAATGTTTTGGATTGAGGCATCTAGTGGATTGATTGCGTTATTATTGCAGTAAATAACGAACCTTTTCCATTTAGCTGCATGGCACGCTCTAGTGGTAGGACGTCTAGCTTCTTTAATGATATTCATGCAGTCTGGTGGGAGGTTGAGGTAACCAAACTCTAAGATTTCAGGAGCCAGATCGCTAGGTTCAGTTGAGCTGGATCTGGATGTTTTATTTCTCCATGGTTCTGTGTGAGAAGCTTTGGAGAAAGGTGTAACTTTTGATGTGGAACTACTGAGAGTTCCAGCAGGGTTGTGAGCCATGGTTGTCGTGCCCATGTGGGAGCAACTAGGATCATTGTGAGAGACTGTTGTTTGAGCTTGCGCACCAGTAAGGGAATGAGCGGGAGAGGCGGAAAAGCGTACGCAAATCTGCCTGACCAGTTTATCCATATCGCATTGCCTTTGGACAATGGGTGTGGATACCTGGAGGCGAAGCTTGGGCATTTTGTTTTTAAATGTGTGGCGAACAGGTCTATATCTGGTTGGCCCCACATCTGAAAAAACGGATGAAGAACTTGCGGATGAAGTTCCCATTCGTGGATCTGTTGTCTTTGACGACTGAGCAGATCCGCAATCTGATTATGTTGTCCTGGAAGATGTTCTGCTAGGAGGTATATCTTTTGAGGAATGGCCCATCTCCATATGCTTTGCGCTAGGCATGAAAGCTGCAGAGAGTGTGTCCCCCCTGTTTTTGTATATAGTACATTGCTGTCCTATTGTCCGTGCGGACAAGGACAGCTTTGTGTACGAGGTGTACTTAAAATGATTTCAGTGCAAGAAAAATCGCCAGTAATTCGAGGTGATTGATGTGGAGCATTTTTTGCTGATGGGTCCACATACCCTGAATGGTGTGGTTTAGGAGATGAGCTCCCCAGCCGGTGAGCGATGCGTCTGTTGTGAGCACTATCTGTGGAACCGGATCTAGGAACGGCCGCCCTTTGGAAAAGTTTTGTGTGTTCCACCACTGCAGAGAGCGATGTGTGCGGCTGTCTACCAACACCAGATCTGTAAGCTGACCTTGAGCCTGGTTCCACTGACGTGCTAGACACTCCTGTAAGGGACGCATTTGGAGTCTTGCATGAGGTACGATAAAAATGCAAGAGGCCAGCATTCCTATTAGTTGCATAAACACTCGAGCTGGTAGTGAGTGTTGAGGTTGAAACCTCGTTATGAGAGTTTGAATTTTTGCCATCCTGACTGGATTGGGGTATGCAAGGGCTTTGGAAGTATCTATTGTGGCGCCTAGATACTGGTGGGTGTGGGACGGTTGAAGATGTGACTTGGTGAGGTTTATTGTGAATCCTAAACGATGGAGCAGTTGGATTGTTTGGTGTGTGTGTTGTACACAATCGCTGCGTGACTTGGCTTTTATAAGCCAGTCGTCGAGGTAAGGAAAAACATGAATGTGTTGTCTTCGCAAGTGAGCTGCTACTACTGCGAGACATTTTGTGAAGACCCTGGGTGCTGTAGCTATCCCGAAGGGGAGAACTTTGAATTGATAGTGCTGACCGTCTACTACAAACCGTAGATATTTCCTGTGAGCAGGGTGAATAGGAATGTGAAAGTAGGCGTCCTTGAGATCTAAGGTGGCAAGGAAATCGCCTTGTTGGAGTAATGGGAGGATCTGTTGGAGAGTGACCATGTGAAAGTGGTCGTATTGTATGTACAGGTTTAACGGTCTGAGGTCTAATATTGGCCTGAGAGTACCGTCCTTTTTTGGGATGAGAAAATAAAGGGAGTAAATCCCTGTGCCTTGATGGTGTATGGGAACAGGTTCTATTGCGTGCTTTTGCAATAGAGAGAGAACCTCCTGTTTGAGAAGCGTGAGATGTTCCGTGGACATGGGACGCTGTCTGGGTGGTATGTGTGGAGGAGTAGAGGTGAGTTCCAGGCAGTAACCATACTGGATAATTTGTCTCACCCACCTGTCTGTGGTGATGGAATTCCAGACAGGTAGGAACTGTGATAGTCTCCCCCCGACTGGAGTGGAATGTTCGGGGGGAAGTCACTGTTTTGTAGTGGGGGAGGAGCGGGTGTTATTACCGCAGCCTTTTCCTTTTGAGTTATTGCCTCTGTACCCCCCTCTAAAATACCCTTTGTTAGAGGAAGTTTGAGTGGGGTTTTTGTAGGACGAAGAGTTTTCTGTACTAATGGTTTTGGAGGCGCCCCTATAAAAGGAGCGACGAAAGGAGCCTCTAGCTGTTGGTAACTGTAGAGCCCCCATAGATTTAGCTGTCTCAGTGTCCTTCTTCATCTTTTCTAAAGATGTGTCTACAGTAGGGCCAAATAGGTGTTCCTGATCAAAAGGCTGATTAAGAATTTGAGACTGCACCTCCTGTTTAAAACCAGATATGCGTAGCCATGCGTGTCTGCGCAGTAAAAGACTTGTGTTAACGGCACGAGATGCGGTGTCCGCTGCATCAAGAGGACATTTAATGGAGGTGTTGGTAATGAGCTTTCCCTCCTGTCATTAGCTTTTGCCTTATATTGCTCTGGAAGATGTTGCATTAATGTTTCCAGTTCATCGTAATGCGCCCTATCATACCCGGCTAGTAAAGCTTGGGCGTTAGCAATACGCCAGTAATTTGCCGCCTGTGACGCAACCCATTTACCAGATGCGTCCAGTAATTTAGATTCTTTATCTGGCAGAGGGGCATCACCTGTTGTCTGGGAGTTTGCCCGTTTACATGCATTTGTAACCACTAGAGAATCTAGAGGGAGCTGTCCTTTAATATAAGCTGGATCATTTGGAGCTGCTTTATATTTTTTATCAACCCTGGGGTTGAGAACTCTAGCCCTGACAGGGTCTTTAAATACATCAGGGGCATGTTTAATCATACCCTTGAGCATAGGTAAAGTACTTGTTGCCCTTTGTGTCTGTGTGAAAGTCTCTAACAGAAACTCTTCATCAGAAGGGGGTGAGTGTAATTCTACCCCATGGTATTTGGCTGCTCTGTCTATGAGTTGCGCAAAGCCTATGTTGTCGTCTGGAGGGGATGGCTTAGATGGGTATGAGTCTGGCTCAGGTATATCTGGGGCCTCATCATAATACACCCAGGGGTCAGGTGGTGGGATACTGTGGATGTCATCATTGTCGTCATCCCCTTGTGGGTCCCCCCCCCCATCCCCATCCCCCGAGGCATCCTCCTCATCCTGTGGTGTAGGTGTGGAAGGAGGTAGTGGAGAGTGTGCTGGAGAAAGTAGCACAGTTGGAAGTGCTGGATGGGGTGAGGAGGGTCTAAAAGGTGAAGTTGCCATGTCCTTTTTTTTAAGGGTAGCTCAGGTGCTTCTGAGGTGTCCAATTTCCTCTTCCTAGATGGCAATGCTGTTACTTGACCTGTAACAGGGTCAATGTGTAAAGTCTTTTGTTTCGGACCCGGTGGATCTGGGCAAAACAGTTCTTCGGAGCCCTTGTCTTTGTTCGGCACCAAGGATTTTGTTTCCGAGTGGTGCTTTGACTTAGTTTGTGTAGCTTTAGGAGGGGTTTTGGTCTCCTTATGCTTCGTTGGAGTTGTCGACTCCGAAATTTTCTTCGGTTCCGAAGTTTTATGGGATTTCTTCGGGTCCGAGGCCTTGTTCTCGGCGTGTTTCGGTGCCGAAGGGCTCGGCGTCGAAGCAGTCTTCGGTGCCGATGTGTCAGGGTGTGGCACTGTGTCTATTTTGGACCGTTGTTTCGGTGCAGGGGATTGTTTGTCGGTACCGGTAAGCGGCTGGCTCGGTTCCGAGTTGCCGGAAGGCTTTATTTTGGGCTTCGGAGCCGGGCCAGAGGGCGGGGCATTGGAAGCTTTGTCCCAGTGTGAACCTGAGCCTGAAGGTGAAGGTGTTACCGGTGCCTTATGTTGAGTTTTAGTTGGGGCAGGGGCGTCGAGGTCAGTACTCACGGTCCGTTGCCCTGGAGTAATCTCTTGGTCCTCGGCATCTGAGTGGTCTTCTTCGGAGACGCTGATGTCCTCATCATCTGGTTGCTGTTGTTGTGAAGCCTCGGGGCCTGCATCGAAGATGTCATCTGGCGCCAAAGCCGTTGGTCGAGACATTGTGTGACGTCGAGCCCGGCGATCACGTATGGCCTTTTTCGATCGCAATGAAGCACATGCCTTGCGGTCTTTATCCTCTTGTTCGGGAGAGAGGCAGAGGTTACAGACCTCGTGGAGATCAGTGTGTGGGAATTTTGCACCACACGGGGGCATTTTTTAAATGGAGTTCTTTCCATTGACTGCAGGGTCTGATGGCGCCGATGGGCCCAACGGCCCGCGTGAACGACCGGAATCGAAGTTGTGATGGATACTTTGGATGTGCGTCGAAAGGTAACGCGATCGAAACAATACCGTCGAGCGGTGAGGGGTTGCGCGTCGAAGGGGTATCGAGTACGACACCGACCCGGAGCACAGCAATTTACATCCGAAACCGATGGCGGAAAAAAAAAATCTGAGGGTGGAGGCGATGCCCATGCACACTATGATCCCAAGGAGGAGTCACCTATCTCGTGACTACAAAGAACTTCTTCCAAGACAAAAACAAAGTGCAAACATCCGAGCCCAACACCAGATGGCGATCTATAGCTCATATGCCTCGAACATTCTGTTTAGGGTTCAGTAGGACTGACAAAGTTGGGAGCGGAGTTCCAAATCTGGTTCAAAGGGCGTAGAAAGAAAGGTACTGACATCAGCGCTCAGGGGCAGCAGTCCCATGGTGCCACCGACCGGACAGCAGGACTAACTGCGATGAGATGAGATGCATCAATCAGATACACGCTGTTCCCATGTCAATAACAGCGCTGAAGAATTCTACGTTGTGGGAGGAAGAGATTTTCCGAAGATCAGTGAATATCCCATGTGGTGATTGGTACAGGTCTTTCAAAAAGAGATAAGGGTCTCTAATTCCAGGTTTTCTTTGGGCAATCATTCTTCATTCATACTAGATAACAAACCCGACTTGTTTTGTAAGTATACTATGTAACTACCATAACTTCATAAAGATTCTTGGAGTTCAGGTCAGGCTGAACAGGATAGGAGATTGGGGGGGCGACAGGATGCAATATGAAAACCTAATAATTAATCCATGGGAAGAGCCTGTAGGATAAGCTCAGAACTGACCTTGAGGCTTTCAAGCTCAATGTAATTTTGCAACTTCTTAGGTCTAGAATAAGATGCAGACAACTGTTGTTTTTTGGTATCTGCTATCAACCAGCGATACATCTGGTACAACGTTGCTTTATCAACAGCTTTTTTGGAATACATTTACATCTACAGTGACAACTTTAAAATAGAAGAACTGGGGTAGCGGGACTTAGCAAATCAAACGAAAGCAAGAACTCACTTGCTTTCTGCATTTCTGTTTCATACTGGATTTGCTTCAAACAGAGCCAGAAACCTGCCCCTGCACTCATGAATAGTGTTAATGCAGGGAGGCATAGCAAGCAGCAAAGATTGCTATGGGAGAGCAACTGGCAAGACTATAATATTGGTGAGCTGGACCTCATGGAATAAATGTGTACAAGAGGGTCTCAGTAAACCTTGGAACTTATTAGTAGAGTATGAGACTGGTCAAAGAGAGATGCAATGTCAATATTTCTCTTGAGTTTTTCTAGAATGGCATCTGTCTTTGTGTCAAAAATCTGATCATCAAACCTAACATTAAAGAGCTTATTGTGAAGTTATCAATAGTGACATCAGAGTCTTGGGGCAGGTGGTAAGCATACAGAACATAAAAGCAGGCAACTGCAGAGAGCTTCCTCTACGTGTGTCACAGATACCAGTGCGCATACAGTGACCCTATGGACTGATGCAAGCCAGCCCCAATGCCACTTTACCAAAGCACCATTCTTTGTAGCACTCTGACCTTTGGTCTGTTAGGTAACAGTAGTAACAATAATGGACAGCGAGAAAGGGAATGCTGGCACAGCTGTCCCTTGTCAAATGCAAGCCTACATCTATTGTATTCAATGATTTATGTAATCAGACGAGCAGCGGATTCTACCTCATGAGTATAGTTAAGCTAGACTCTGCGTGTCGCATTAACTTGTGCCAAAATTGTTCATCATGGACAGCAGTTTTAGGTGAAACTTCAACCTTTGATTCAAACCATTGAATCCAAATTGAACCAGATGCCTTATTGACAAGTGGTTCCTATTTCACACCTTGTGACATTTTATCGGGTGGCAAATTCTTCAAGTTGTTGAGACTATGTAACACTAAATCTTTCCCACCGCGTATATGAAATAGATAACTTATCTGTAACAATAATTACGTAGTTTCTATGTGTGGTCAATTCCCATGTTTTTTATAATCTGACCATCTAGTTGTTTGGCTCAGAGCAACTTCTTTATTTTCATTCTTGGGACTAAAAAATGTATAAGAACACATGTCTAATAACAATACTCATTTTAGTTGCTTGCCTTCAACCTCAAATTGAAGTACCACGGGTCGAATGTCCATCTGTAATACTCATGAGTTTCACAATGACTGTTACAGGCATGAATCTTACTGTAGATTTGTATGCTGTTCATCAACATCATTGTAACTAGAGTAATAGTAAAAAGGTTTCCTAATACTGTCTGCTCTACTTATTTTTATATCTTGTATGTTACCTAGGAAAACTAGTGTTTTTGCTTTCTTCAGGAATTAATGTGACTGGAAAGGGTTTACTGGTATTGACTTTACATGTACCATCCATTTGTCATTGGCAGCTTTTGTGGTGCAATGTTTAGTGTTTCAGAGATTTCTTGCCCTATCTGAATGTACACTTCTAACATAAGCAATAATCTCTCCGCTGGTGACTTAGAAGTTGGAAAGAATGAAAGTGATTATACAATTTGACATGGAAAATAAAATCTAGGTTTTGTAAGAATGTGAAGCACGTTCTGATGACAGATGTGTCCTTATGTATCTGTACCAGAGATTATTCTATCAGGAAAGTCTATAAACCACTAACCCCTAATCACAATGATTGATATTAAAAAGGCTACATTAAATGTTAATTAGTTCATTGGGTCAATTGGCCGTGACATGAACATACATTGTGTGACATTAAAGCACATGTTTATCTTGGCAGCCACAGTGGAGGGATCAGGTTTTAAAAACTTTCATGTAAATACTTAATGACTCAAGTTTTTTAATAAAACAATCTGGTCTTTTTTTCCCATGTAGTTGGTCATAACTGCTGAATGTCTCTAAGTGATGAGTAAGGATTATGTTACTTACTCTGTAAGCATCTATTCTTGCCATGTAGTGCTGTTGAGTCACATGCTTTGCCTAAGCCCACCATCTAGTGTTGGGCTCGGATGATTACAAGTTGTTTTTGTTCCAACATGTTTTTTTCGAGTCAAGAGGTTGTGTGACTCCTCCTCTTGGTAATACTGCGCATGGTCATCGACGCCATCTTCAGATTGTTTTGCCGTAGGTAAGTGAGAATGAAAGAATGATATATATCAACAAAGTGATGGCCATGCAGTAGTATGATGTAAGTATATAAAGTATATGAACTGCAACCGACACAGGGTTTTTTTTGGGAGGAGGGATGGCGCATGTAAATCTACAGCACTACATGCCAAGAACAGATGCTTAAAGGGTAAGTAACATAATAAGTTCAAGGAATGTGTGCTGTAGATACACATGCTTTGCACAGACTGTAAAGAAGTCCCTCTCCCTACGTAGTGGTTAACCTGTGGGGATTGCAGTTGTTGAAAAAGAGTTTTGAGCCCGCTTGACCAACATTGGCTTGTTGGCATGCAAATACATCTACACAATAATGTTTTGTGAACGTGTGTGGCGTGGACCATGTTGCTGCATTGCAAATATCAGCAATAGGAATGTTCCCTAAAAAGTCTATGGAAGCTCCTATTTTTCTAGTGGAGTGAAGTTTAGGAGGAACCGAAGCCTTTTAGCTTTAGCACTGCAAGTTTGGATGCATTTAACTATCCATCTTGAAATGCCTGATTTTTAAATTGCCTTTCCCATACGAGGAGGTGCGAAGGCAATAAACAGTTGTTTTGTTTTTTCTGAAAGTTTTTAGTTCTGTCAATATAATACATTAGGGCCCATTTTGACATCTAAAGTGTGTAATGCCATTTCAGCAACAGAATCTGGTTGCGGGAAAAAAACAGGTAAGTCAATGGATTGATTAATATGAAAACTGGAAACTACCTTTGGGAGGAACTTAGGATTTCTTCTAAGTACTACCTTGTCCCTATGTAGTTGGAAGAAAGGTTCCTCAAGTGTTAATGCCTACATTTCACTGACCCTTCTAAGTGAAGTGATAGCAATTAAAAAAGCGAGTTTCCATGATAAGTATTGCAATTGACAAGAGTGAAGTCGTTCAAAGGAGGACCTATGAGTCGTGTTAATACAATGTTTAAGTTCCATGCATGAGCAGGACGAAGCCTGGGAGGAATGATTCTCTTAAGTCCTTCCATGAAAGCTTTAATAACAGGGATTTTAAATAATGACAATATATTATGTATATTTTGCAGACAGGCTGCAATACCTGCAAGGTGTAAGCGTACAGAAGTGTATGCTAACCCAGTGGTCTGTAAATGCAATAAATAAGTAAGTATTGTCTGTACTTTTGCATTAAGAGGGTGATGGTTTGTTTCTGACAGAATATTGCAAATCCTTTCCATTTAGCCGCATAACATTGCCTTGTGGTAGGCTTACGAGCTTCTTTAAGAATGTCCATACATTCTTGTGGTCAGTTTAAGTACCCAAATTCTAAGACTTCAGGAGCCAAATTACAAGATTAATTTCCTTGGGATTGGGATGTCTTAGTGTTCCTTGGTTCTGCGTGAGAAGGTCCGGGTTGAGGTGAAGTTTCTCGTGTGGAACTAGGGATAGCTCCAACAGTGTTGAAAACCATGGTTGGCGAGCCCATGCTGGAGCTATAAGTATCATTGTAAGAGATGTTTGTCTGAGTTTCCTGACCACAAATGGAAGTAGTGAGAGAGGAGGAAAAGCATATGCAAATATTCCTTACCAGTTCATCCACAGAGCATTGACCTTGGATTGTTGGGGTAGATACCTGTAGGAAAGTGCCCCTTTTTGCACGGTTACCCCCCACTTTTTGCCTGACATCTGATGCAACTTGACTTGATGTGCCTTGGGTCCCTGACAATCAGGTTCCCAGGGCCTGTGTTCTTTCCCCAAAACTGTACCTTTGTACCCACAATTTGCACATCTCTGGACACAGGTAAGCCCCTTGTAAAAGATACCATGGGTACTAATGGCACTGTGACCCTTAGAGGCCCTGCACCTTAACACCCACACACTGCCATTGCAGGCTGTGTGTTTTGGTGCAGAGAAAAGTGAAGAGACGACATGGCACATATCCCTGTGTGCCAAGCCTGCAACCCACTGCCTGGGGTCTAGGTAAGTCACCCTCTAGCAGGGTGCACTAGCCCACAGGTGGGGGTACAGTGGCATGAGCCCTGTACCCCTTCTGTGTCTAAGTTCATTCTTAGACATTGTAAGTGCAGTAAAGCCATAAAGAGTATAAATTGTCTGGGAGTTGGTTATTGTGAACTCCAAAGCTCCATAATGGCTTTACAGAACACTGGGAAGTTTGGCAGCAAACGACTCAGTACATTAAACCCACACTGATGCCAGTGTGGGATTTAATGTAAAATGCACTCAGAGGGCATCTTTGAGATGCCCCCTGAAAAACGACCAGCCCTGGTGTGGTTCGTGAATGGCTGCCCACCATTTGCCACCACCAGACAGGTTTCTGGACTGTTGGGTAGAGAGCCTCCACTCTCTGGGTCCAGAAACAAAGCCCATCCTGGGTAGAGGTTTAATGCCTCCTCCCCCAGGATGGGCTGGGTCCACGAAGGAGAAGCTTCAAAGGCTGCCGCCTTTGTAAGCTGTCCCTGCCTTTTGCTGCCCCCAGCAATGGGCTCCCACAGGTTCTAACCCCCACTTTGGGTGGGAGAATCGGCAGTAAAAACCAAGTTAGGAGGAGAGGTGTGCCCACCTTTGCCAACCCCACCCCTTAGGTGGGGGGGACGAGGTAAGCACACATCAAAAGTCCCCTCCATCTTGAAGATGAGGGGACCCAGCCAATTAGGGAGAGGCTCATGCCCCCCTCCCACTGGAGGGTGGCATAATAGGGGGTGTACCCACCCCAAGGGAGGAACCCATAGGTCCCAACCTGCACACCCTTTTAATGCCCCTAAATTTAGTATTTAGGGGCAACCCTGAACCTTGCCTCCTCAGATTCGAGGAAGAAAGAAGAAGGACCGAAGAGCCATGCTGACCCAGGAAGAAGAGGACACCAACTGGTTTGGCCCCAGCCCTACCGGCCTGTCCCAACTCCGACCTGCCTATAGCGGAAACCCTGGCCTGTCCAGCAGCACCCCAGAGCCCAGAGGACCTGCCTTGCACCCCTCTTAAAGACACTGCCTCCTGTGAGCACCGGATTTGCTCAACAAAAACCCCAGAATCTGGATCCAGGTGGCTCTGTAATTTTGCAGCACTCTGCACCCGATTCCCACGGTCTGAGTGACCCAACACCACGAGGAGGAATCCCCAGCGATCCTGGCCTAGGATCTGGTGATCCCCAACCTCCCTCAAGCCGACGCCTGCAGCCTCAACTTGAAGGGTCCCCCCGACGGCGACGGGAGCTGGTTAGAAGACCCAACGCCAAAAGACACCCCTGCACCCGACGCCCCACGACCTTGGTTGGCCCAATCGACGGTGTCCAGGCATCCCCTAAGAACCCAAATTACTTCTCCAGCTGGTGGTCGCCTTCAAGAAGAGTCCCTGACCAAGCCTGCAGCATCTTTTCCAAACTGGAGATCACCATTGCGAATCACAGGTCTCCCGATGTCTTCTTGGCACTCTGCATACGGCCGCCGCAGTGCCGCTGGTGGTGCAATTTGAGTGCCTAACCCCTAAAAGCCAAGCTGAACTTTTGTATGAAAGAAAAGTAACTGGGCTTTAAACCCCAAAGTGTCTTACTTACCTTTGTTTTGTAGGATCCACGGTGTGATATCTAGGTATATCACCCCGAGTAGTTGATGTAAATCCAAAAGTAACCTAAAAATATTCCAAAAGTAATCTCCATGTATTTTAAACTGTTTTAAAAGCAAATACAAAACTGTAATGATTGCAAATTCATCCAAGACTGCATTTCCTTGTAATGTTTTGCATTTGAAAGTATATTCTACTTAACTGTACCAAGTCCTGCTTGGTTCTAGAAATAAAACATAAGTATAACCTTATTTATACTTACCTAATTGGCCTGGATTCTGTCTCTGAGAGTGTGTTATCAGTCCTTGATTGAGTGAATACAATAAATGCTTAACACACCCTCCTGGTAAACCTAACTGCTCGCCCACACTACCACAAAGAGAGCTGTTAGTGATTATCTAATTTAGCCTCTGCTATACCTCTAAGCATCTCCTGGACTCTGTGCACACTATACCTTACTTTGGTATAGTATATACAGAGCCAGCTTCCTAAAATACCTGCTTGCAAAGTCTGGGCATTTTGAATTGTGTTCTGCTGCAAACAGATCTATTTGTGGGAACCCCCATTTTTTAAAGTATGGTAGAACCACAATGGGGTGGAGTTCCGATTCGTGGACGTGTTGCTGCATCCTGCTTAGAAAGTCTCCAATTTGATTGGTTGTCCCCGGAACATGTTCTGCTAGGAGGTGAATATTGTGATGTATTGCTATTCTCCATATTTTCTATGCTAACAGACAATTGGAGAGGGTGCACCTCCCCCCGTTTTTGTATATAATACATAGTTGTCATATTGTCTGTTGGAATTAGGACAACTTTTTGTTGTAGGTGAGGTAGGAAGGCTTTCACTGCTAGGTGAACAGCTTGCAGCTCTAGGTGACTGATATGGAGATCCCTGTGCTTGGAGTCCCATACCCCCTGAATTGTGAGGTTTTGGAGATGTGCGCCCCAACCAATAGGGGAAGCATCTGCTGTGAGAATTATTTGTGGAACTGGGTCTTGAAACGGCCGCCCCTTGGATAAATTCTGTGGATTCCACCATTGCAGAGAGTGATGTGTGCAGCTGTCTATCAACACTAGATTGTGAAGTTGACCCAGTTACTGTGCCCATTGATGTGAGAGATATATTTGGAGAGGTCTCATGTGAAGTCTGGCATGTGAAACTATTGAAATACAAGATGCCATCATGCCTAGAATGTCGCAGAAATGTTCTGGCAGGGATTTGACTCCCTGTTTGAAATTGTTGAAGCACAAGTTACTAACTTGTGTAACGATATATCTGTAAGAGACAGTAGTTAGTGACAGATTCCTTACCTTAGAATATCCCCAGGCGTCAGGCTGGATCCGGAAAGTTTTTGCGTAGCAGTACCCCTGCGCGTCGGTAGGCGGCGGCGTGCGGCTCCGCGTCCGTCGTCGGCGTCGTGATCGCCGGGATGACGTCGCGGGCAGTACTTAGACGCCGCCCCTGCGCGCTGACGTCAGTTCTGTACACGACTTTCTGCGCCAGGAACGCAGAGCCATGCAAGAAGCTGACATAGGTGTCTGAAAAATACTAGGGCCCTGAAAGGGATGTCCTTAACCCTAGAAATCAGTTCGCAGAACGGGGAGGATGGGTGGGGCGGTAAGGAATCTGTCACTAACTACTGTCACTTACAGATATATCGTTACACAAGTTAGTAACTTGTGCATCTGAAAGAGACACGTTAGTGACAGATTCCTTACCTTAGAATAGATACCCCAGCAATACCAACCCCGGTGGTGGGTCTGCGAACAAAGATCAGACAAGGAAGTCCCGGAGGACAGAACGGCCAAAGAAGCCGTCCCTCCGGACCTGACTGTCAAGGCAGTAATGCTTTGTAAACATGTGCAGCAAGGCCCACGTAGCTGCCTGAGAGATATCCTGCAGCGGAACACCGCGGCCCAAAGCCGTGGTAGCAGCCGTTGCCCTGGTGGAATGGGCACGCAGCCCAACAGGAGGCTCCTTCTTAGCCAAAGAATAGCAGGCTTTGATACACAAGGTTACCCAGCGGGAGATGGTTCTCTTGTGCACCGCCCGACCTTTTTTGGCGCCCACGTAGCCAACAAAGAGCTGGTCATCCACCCGGAAGTGTTGTGTGCGGTTGATATAAAAGGAAAGCGCACGTTTTGGGTCCAGACGGTGGAGTCTCTCTTCCTGACTGGAAGGATGCAGAGGCGGAAAGAAAGTGGGCAAAGTGATGGTCTGCCCAATGTGGAAGGCAGTAACCACCTTTGGCAAGAAGGACGGACGCGTCCTAAGAACAACCTTGTCTGGATGGACAGACAGAAAGGGAGGTTTGCATGATAGAGCCTGGAGCTCACTCACCCGCCGAGCGGAGGTGATGGCCACCAGAAAGGCTGTCTTCAGAGTCAGAAGACGAAGAGGACAGTTATGTAGAGGCTCAAAGGGAGCGCACATGAGAAAGGTAAGAACCAAGTTCAAGTCCCACTGGGGCATCACAAACGGAACAGGAGGGAAGAGGTGTGTAATGCCTTTAAGGAATCTGTTAACAACAGGGGACTTGAAAAGGGAGGGCTGATCAGGAAGCCCGAGGAAGGCCGAAATGGCACAAAGATAGCCCTTGATGGTACCCAGGGCAGAACCCTGTTGGGCCAGTGAAAGAAGGAACAGAAGAACCTCAGAAAGAGGGGCAGAGAGGGGATTCACAGCCTTTGCTGTGCACCATGCCACAAACTTGTTCCACCTGCAGGCGTATACCACCTTAGTGGAGGGACGCCTGGCTGCCAGAATCACATCACAAACTTCGGGAGGCAAGTCGAAAGGAATCAACTGCCGCCGCTCAATCTCCACGCAAGCAGGTGGAGGCTGGACAGGTTCGGGTGGAGGACCGTCCCCTGATGCTGCGACAGAAGATCCTCCCGAAGAGGCAGACGGATCGGGGGATCTACGCTCATACTGAGTAGCTCGGGATACCAAACTCTTCGAGCCCAGTCCGGAGCCACAAGGATGACTTGGGCCCGGTCGCGCCGAATCTTCTTCAACACTGTGGGTAGAAGTGGTATAGGCGGAAAGGCGTACAACAGACCGCAACTCCACTCGCGACGAAAAGCGTCGCCGAGCGAGTGCCGCCTTGGAAATTCCAACGCGCAGAACTGATGACATTGCGCGTTCTCTTCGGTGGCGAATAGATCTAACCAAGGCTCTCCCCACTGCAGAAAGAGACCTTGCGCCACTTCCGAGTGAAGACGCCATTCGTGATCCATCATGCACCTGCGGCTGAGTTCGTCCGCCCTGGCGTTCAGGGAACCTGCCAGGTGTTGAACCATCAGGAACATGCCCTGATGTTCCAGCCATGTCCAGAGGCGCAGAGCCTCCTGACAGAGGGTCCACGACCCCACCCCGCCTTGTTTGTTGCAGTACCACATGGCGGTGGTGTTGTCTGTGAACACCTGCACTACCTTCCCTTTGACAGAGGGAAGGAATGCCTTGAGTGCAAGTCGGATCGCCCGGAGCTCCAGAAAGTTGATATGGAGCCGGGACTCCGCCGGAGACCAGAGGCCTCTGATCTCCGCCTCTCCCATGTGACCGCCCCATCCCAGAAGGGACGCGTCCGTCACAACTGTGTGCTCTGGCTGGGGAAGGGAGAGGGATCTGCCCATGACCCATTGCCGGTTCGAGAGCCACCACTGCAACTGTTTTGCAGCCCCCTCCGAGATCTGGACGTGATCGGACAGGTTGCCCTGGTGCTGCGCCCACTGGAACTTCAGGTCCCACTGCAGAGCCCGCATATGCCATCTGGCATGATCGACCAGCAGGATGCAGGAGGCCATGAGGCCCAGCAGCCTCAGGGTCATCCGTACCGAAACCCAGGATAAAGGCGGAAATATTGGAATCATAGCCTGAATATCCCGGACTCGCCGTTCGGGAGGATAGGCCCGAAACTGCGTCGTGTCCAGAACTGCTCCGATGAAAAGGAGCTGTGGAGAAGGAATCAGATGCGACTTCGGCACATTGATGGAGAACCCCAGCGAGTGCAGGAGTTCGGCCGTAGTCTGGAGGTGGGAGACGACTGCCTGGGGCGAGCCCCCCTTCAGCAGCCAGTCGTCGAGGTAGGGGAAGACTGGAACCCCTGCCCGGCGCAGATGAGCTGCGACCACCGCCATCACTTTCGTGAACACCCGAGGGACACCTGTAAGGCCAAAGGGGAGCACGGTGAACTGAAAATGCTCGAGGCCTACCGTGAACCGTAGGTAACGCCGGTGGGCCGGCAGGACGGGGATGTGGAAATAAGCGTCCTGCAAGTCCAATGCTACCAACCAGTCTCCAGGGTCGAGGGCAGTCAAGACCTGAGCTAGGGTGAGCATCTTGAACTTCTCCTTCCGGAGGTCCAAGATAGGACGCATGTCCTCCTTGTCCTTTTTGGGCACCAGAAAGTACTGGGAATAGCAACCACGTCCTACTTCTGGGGTCGGAACATGCTTGATGGCCCTCTTGGCCAAGAGGGCCGTGACTTCCTTCTGCAGAAGCACCAAGTGATCCCCTGACATGCGGTGGAATTGAGGTGGCATGGCTGGGGGTGGTCTCGAAGGGGAGGGAGTAGCCCCTTCGGACAATGTCCAAGACCCACCTGTCCGAGGTGATGGGACGCCAGTGGTGAAGGTGATGGCGGACCCTGCCCCCTACTGGCGTGCTGTGCACCTGAAAGGAAGGACTAGGAGGGCTTGGAGGCCGCGGACGGGTTGGAGGTGGTGGCCTGACCAGCACGCTGGTTGCCCGAACCGCCACGGCGGTATCCACGTCCTCGGCCACGCGAAGACGCTTGCTGCGCGGGCCGGTGGCTGGGCAGCTGACGTGACTGGGCACCCCTTCCGTGGCCACGAAAGGGGCGAAAAGCAGAGGTTAGTGGAGGGCGCACAACAGAAAGGCCCAGGGACTTGGCAGTAGCCCGTGAGTCCTTAAAACGCTCCAGCGCATGGTCTGCTTTGGAACCAAAAAGACCGACTCCATCAAAGGGCATGTCCATGAGTGTATTCTGGACATCACCCGAGAAACCAGTTGTTCTCAGCCAGGCGTGGCGACGTAGCGCCACCGTCGTTGCAAGCGATCTGCCCAGCGAGTCGGCGGTATCAAGGCCACAACGTATGGTGTATTTAGCCGCATCTCTTCCTTCCGCAATGGCGCGGGTAAGCAGTGTCTGGACCTCCTCAGAACACTGTGGCAAAACAGCCGCCACCGAATCCCACAGGGAGTGGGTATATCGGCCCAAAAGGCAAGCGGTGTTGACGGACCGCAAGCCAGCACTGGAGGAAGAAAAAGCCTTCTTCCCAAATTGGTCCAGGCATTTGGATTCCCTATCCGGAGGGGCGGTAGGGAAGGTGGTTTGGGAGGCAGAGGCTTGGACAACCAAGCTCTCGGGGGTGGGATGTTGGGAGAGAAACAAGGGGTCGCCCGGAGCAGGGCGATGGCGTCGGGCCACGTTCTTATCCACAGGAGCCCCTGTGGTGGGCTTGGACCAGGCGCCCAAAAGAACGTCAGTGAGTGCATCATTAAACGGCAGCACAGTCTCCGTGGAGGAAGCTGCCGGCTGAAGCACTTCCGTCAGGAGATTAGTCCTGACAGCCACAGTAGGCAATTGGAGATGCAAGGCTCCAGCTGCTCTACGCAACACCGTTGCGAAATTAGCTCCCTCCTCCGTAGCCACGGGAGGAGACAACATGCCAGTGTCAGGGGAAGTGTCTAGACCACTGGCATCCCCAAGTTCCTTAGCCCAGTCCTGATCATACTCACACTGTTGTGTGAGAGGGTCTTCCGACCCCTCCCAGCTCTCTTGGTCCTCCTCTGGTTCAAAATATGGAGGAGGAGGGACATTTGGGACCCAAGGTCTCATGGGCGCCGGAGCCGGCGTCGAGCGACGTCGGTCCGGCTCCATGTCCGGAGCGAACCGGGGAACGACGCCGTCCGGATCCCCGGACGGCGTCAGGAACGGCACCGGGACATCGGCGTCGGCGGAGGCGTGGTTAGGTCAACCTGCGTCGATGGGGGTTGCGGTACCACCGGAGCCGGGATCGAGGCCGGGGCCGGAGCCGAGGCCGGGATGAAGGCTGGCGGGACAGGCGGCGCCGGGACCGGAGTCGGTGGCGACGCCGGAGCAACCCCAACAGGGCCCGCGGGGCCCGAAGGCGCACCGTCGGGACCTTGAGGCCCGAAGAGGCGGGCCATGGCCGACAGGAATTCCTGTATTTCGGCCGGAGTCGCCCCCGAACCCGGAAAGGACGGGTAATGCGGGGGCGGCTCCACAGGCACGTCCGGGGCCGCGGGGACGGTGCCGACAGGGGCCTCAGCCGAGTCGCGAGACCGGCGAGGCGAAGTCTTAGAGCGATGATGCTTCTTAGACTTTTTGTGCTTCGACTTACCCGAGGAGCGCGAAGACTTGGACTCCGACGACCGGCGGGGACTCCGCGACCGGCCCTTCGACCTCTCCCGGGACCGGGGCTTGGTGCGGCGCGGAGCCGACTGCCGGACCTCGAGTAGCTTTCGAGACCGCTCTCGCAAAGCCTTCGGGTGAAGTTTCCGGCAGTCAGGGCACGACTTCGTGTCGTGGTCTCGGCCGAGACAGTAGAGACACTCTAGATGCGGGTCTGTGATCGACATCATTCGACCACAGGCGTCGCATGGCTTGAAGCCGGGCATCCCTACGACACCTAGGAGTCGATGAAAACTCGAAAAGACCCAGTGAAAAAATTCACAAAAAAATTTAGTCAAAAATTGACTAGGGCACTGCTCTTCCCGGATCTGCGCTTACTGGCGCGGAAAAAGAAGAACTGACGTCAGCGCGCAGGGGCGGCGTCTAAGTACTGCCCGCGACGTCATCCCGGCGATCACGACGCCGACGACGGACGCGGAGCCGCACGACGCCGCCTACCGACGCGCAGGGGTACTGCTACGCAAAAACTTTCCGGATCCAGCCTTACGCCTGGGGATATTCTAAGGTAAGGAATCTGTCACTAACGTGTCTCTTTCAGATTTAATGTTACTAGGCTGTGTATTCTGTCTGCATTTGGGTATGCCAACGCTGAGTGTGTGTGGAGCATGGCTCCTAGGTATGACTCTATGGTAGCTGGCTGTAGATGTGACTTTTGTAGGTTGATGGTGAACCCTAGTCGATGTAGTAAGGTTAGGGTTTGTTGAGTATTTTGTTTGCAAAGGCTGAGGCTGTTTGCTTTTATCAACCAGGAGTCTGAATATGGAAAGACATGTATGTTTTGTCTGCATAAATGTGCTGCCACTAAGTGCTAGACACTTTGTGAATACCCCTGGTGTGGTGGTAATTCCAAAGGTAAGAACTTTGAATTGATAATGGTTTCCTTGGAATTGAAACCTCAGATATGTTCTGTGTGCAGGGAGAATAGGTATATGGAAGCAGGCGTCCTTAAGTCTAAGGCAGCCAAGCAATCTCCTTTCTGTAGCAAAGGAATGATCTCCTAAGTGTGACCATATGGAAGTGTTCTTATATGATGTAATGATTTAGTGGTCTGAGATCAAGAATAGGTCATAGCGACCCTCTTTTTTGGGAATAAGGAAGTATAGTGAGTATACTCCTGTTCCCTGAAACTGTTTTGGAACTGATTCTATTGTTTTTTTTTGTAGTAGAGCTGTTATTTCTTGGTGTAGGAGATTTTAATGTTGAATAGACAGTTTGTGTTTGCAAGGTGGGATATTTGGAGGAGTTGTAAAGAGATCCAGTCAGTAACCATGTTGGATAATATCCAACACTCATTGATCTGTTGTGATTGATTTCCAAATAGGGAGAAGGTTTTGAAGATGATCCGTGATCGGTGTTAAGTGGTCTGGGGGAATTAAAAGGAAGGCACTGCTTGTTGTTGTTTGAGGTACGGTGAATGTTACCACAACCTCTTCCTTTAAAAATTATTTCCCCTGTAGGAACCTCTGTAAAATGTTTTTGGAATGGAGGCTTGTCCCTGGTTTTTCTATGTTGACCCAGTGTTATCTGAGGTGGTAGATCTTGAACCTTGCTTATAATTAGGCCTACGAAAGGAACCACAGTATGTGCTTGTTTATAGAGCCCCCATTGATTTTGCGACTTCTGTGTCTTTTTTCATTTTCTCAAGGGCTGTGTCCACTTGAGATCTGAAACAATGTTCCTTATCAAAGGGTAGGTTTCAAATTGCTCGTTGTACCTCGGGTTTAAATCCTGAAACACGGAGCAATGCATGCCTACAAATTATAGGATACTAGTATTTATACTTCTAGCAGCGTTGTCAGCTGCATCTCATGCACATTTAATGAAATTGTTGGTAATGAGTTTCCCCTCATTAACAATTTCCTGCCCCCATTTCCTGTGTTCCTCTGGGAGGTGTTGGAGGGGCCCCTCAATTTCGTCCCAGTGGGCTCTGTCATATATAGCTAATAGAGCCTGGCAGTTGGCTATACACAAATGGTTAGCTGCTTGTGCAGCTACATGTTTCCCGGAAGCATCTATTAGTTTAGACTCTTTCTCTGGGGGTGGTGCATCTCCTGATGTTTGGGAGTTAGCGCTCTTTCTTGCATTAGAGACTACAAGAGAGTCTGGGGTTAACTGACCTCTAATATACATAGGATCTGATGGTGCAGCCTTGTATTTTTTGTCAAACACTTGGTTTGACGGGGTCTTTAAAAATGTCGTCTGCGTGACATATCATGCCCTTAAGGAGTGGTAGATATTGGGCCCCCCCTCTGAGCATTAGATAAGGTTTCGTAAAGAAAATCCTCCTCCATTGTGTCTTTATATAAGGGGACCTGATGGAAAGCTGCTGCCCTTGAAAATAAATCTTGATATGCAGAAGCATTATCAGGTGGTGATGGTCGTGTGGGATAGAGATCAGGGTCTGTATCCCCTTGTGGTTCGATATCAGTCATCCCAAGCATCCCCAGGGTGTATGTTTTGTGGTATATCCTCATCATCCTCTACTATGGGTGTGTCAGGACTGGTCCTTTAAGATTGAAACATGCTGTCTCACTGTCACCTTTTGGGTTAAGGAAAAGGTCCTGGAGGCCATCTCAATTGTTTGCTGTTCATGCACTCCTTCCTTCTCAACTGAATTCTAAGATGGCGGCCGCCATCTTTTCTTGTGCCAGTTAGCGTTCTATTGTTCAGGGCAAGGAAGGAGATTAGTGAACTTAAGGCGCGCGCGCGCAATGCGTGCTGCGCACTTCAACTGTTGTTTTGAAGCGTGAGGTAGCGTTTCGCCTCTCGCTTTCCTCCGAAGAACTATTCATCTCAGGAGAGCCGCGTTTCCTTAGTCATTCGCGCTCTGCCTGACACCCTTTGTATTTGGCAGTAAATTTCTGGGAAAACTCGTAGAGAAAAGGTTTTCCGTTTAACTTTGAATTCCCTGAAGTACTGGAGTTTCTGGTGAGTGTCCCAACCCTCTGAAGCGTCATCCAGCATTCTGGGACTCAAGAACGATAACTAAGTCTTTGCTATGCATTTCAGGGAGAAGTCTCTCTCTAGCACCGTTTGAATATTCAATCGATTTTGGAACTTTCTTGAACTGCAGATAATTTGCGAGCAGTGCATTTTGAGGCGATAGTGCTGCTTATTTCAGTCACCTTCAATACTCGACATTCAGAGTAACAGAATTAAGAGACATTAGTATGCTGCGCAGTTAGAACTTTCCTGAGGACTAGAACCAAAACCTTCAACAGGCGAAGTGAGCGCAGCATTTAAGGGTTCTTCAAGCTTCTCAGGCTAGCATCAGTAAATACAAATATATATATATATACTTGTGCTTACCAACCAACCAGCGTTCATTCCAATTGTGACATTAAGTAAAAGAAAAGAGAGAGTGAAGACACAAGATCATTATATGAAGAAAGACAATAATATAGCTCTTCAACCAAGCGCTAAGTGACAGAGCGAAGCAAAAGAGAATACACATGTAAGCCTTGTTACCATATGCAGAGCAATAGAGAGCAGCTAGACCACTGTATTTAAAAGGTAATTAGTGGTAGTTAGTTATTGGGATTGGGTACTAGGGGTTAGAGTTAGAAGTAGTAAACTCTGTTCTTGTGTTCACAGGTGTTCGTGGCAATCCTTGTGGTTACCTGAGAGAAGAACAACGCAGTGGCAGTCTCTCTTGTTTATCCCAATTCCCCCTTCCCCCTCTTCACTGCAAGAGAATATATATTTCACTGGTAGTGGAGTCTGGGATTTGGGACTAGCTCTTCTGCTCCCATGGAAACCAAGTTATAAGGTGCGTGGTACTTGACTAACTGACAGATTGAAGTGCCATACAACTTTCCACTTGGGCAGAATGGCGGAAGGTCTGGATGTGAAGGCTTTAGCAACAGTGTTGGAGGGGATTCAGAAAAGGTTAGAGGAAACTATGGAAGAGAATAAAACATTAAGAGCTGAGGTGAGGAAGTCCAGTCAGGAAGCAATTTACCTTAGGCAGAGTTTTGACGATTTGGTTGCTAAGGTCAATCCTATGGCCAAAGAACAAAAACCCCAATCGTTCTCCCCCTCCCCTTCAGCTGCTGAATTGACTACGCAAGTCATTCATGCCATTTCCCCCAAGATTCCATTAGCGGCCCCAGAGAGGTTCAGTGGAGATCCTCATAAAGCTCAAGTGTTTGTCACGCAGTGCTCCTTGCATTTCCTTTGCAGGCCTATTATTTTTAAAGAGGATCAATCCAAGGTGGCCTTCATGCTGTCTTACCTGAGCGGAGATGCTGCTGCCTGGTCGATGCCACTAGTAAACTGCAATGACTCAATCCTGTATAATTTCGAGGAATTTAAGAGGGAGTTCCTTCGCATATTTGATAGACGATCCGTATCTCAGACTACAGACAATGAACTGCTCGATCTGAAGCAAGGTAATCGTGAACTGGTTGCATATCTTGCGCAATTCAATAAGTTGATTGTCGAAACAAATTGGCCTGAAGCCAAGAGGGCGGCTATATTCTATCGAGGGCTCAAGGATGAGTTAAAGGATGGTCTGGCTCAAATCCCAAAGAGACCTACAGATGTTTCCGAGTTGATTGATTTGGTGCTACAAATTGACCAACGGCTAAATGAAAGGAAGAGTGAGCGTCGTAAAGATATTCGTCACATTCCTCCTAGATTTGACAGAGTAAGGCCAGACACCAGTAAAGTCAGTGAATCCACGTCTGGAGAAGAGCCAATGCAGATCGGCACGGTTCGAGGTCCTCTTACTAAAGAAGAGAGAGAAAGGCGTAGGAGCGGAAAATTGTGTATGTATTGTGAAAATGCTGGACATTTTGTCAAGGAATGTCCCAAGAAGCCAAAGAATAACTCTTGGGTAAAAGACAGGCCCCACCAGTAAGAGGAGTCGCTCTGGTGGGCGCTTCCCTAAAGACGACTCCAGATACCCAACTAGTCGCTAATACCTTGCAATCTTCGGCCCCTCATCTGACCATCTCCAGTTTGATTAAGTTTGGTAATTCAGCAGAAGAGAAGGTATCTGTCATGATCGATTCCGGAGCGACAGGGAATTTCTGTGACATCAAGTTTGCTAGATCACTTGGAATTCATTTTTTGAAGAAGGAAAGACCAGAGCCTGTTCGAGCAGTGGACGGTACCAATTTATCTTCCGGTCCAATTACTTTCGACACCGAAGTCATCACTCTGATAGGTCCTGGAGAACATCAAAGTCTGTTGAAATTTAGTCTCATTGATGCCCCGCAATTTCAGTTTATTTTGGGATTTCCGTGGCTCACCGAGCATAATCCGAAAATTGATTGGGCACGAAGAACAGTGGAATTGTCTTCGGAATACTGTAAGGAACATGGTTTTCATTCTTGCAACACTGAGCAGCAACCCTCGCCTTCGTCCATACTGGCTACCCAGACACACATGGTTTGCAACATAGAAGTAGGAGAAATTCCCAGAGAGTACTTGGATTTGGTGGCAGTTTTCGATGAACAAGAAGCCCAAAGGTTGCCCCCACATCGTGAATACGATTGTAAAATCGAATTGGAACCAGGTGCTTCCTTGCCCTGTAGTCGAATTTATGCCCTTTCGGAGGTGGAAAATGTTCATTTGAAGAAATATCTGGATCAGTACTTGGCCAACGGGTTTATACGCCCCTCTCAGTCCCCTGTCTCTTCTCCTCTGTTTTTCATCCCTAAGAAGGATGGAAAACTTAGGACTTGTATAGACTATAGAGCATTGAATTCGGTAACCAAGAAGAACCGTTACCCTTTACCTTTGATTTCTGAACTCTTGGATCAGGTAAAAGAAGCCAATGTATATACCAAGTTGGATTTGCGAGGGGCCTACCATTTGGTTAGGATGGCAGAGGGCGATGAGTGGAAGACCGCTTTCCGGACTCGTTTTGGTCTGTTTGAATATCAGGTCATGCCGTTCGGCCTGTGCAACGCTCCAGCAGCGTTTCAGCATTTCGTCAATGACATTCTCAGAAAGTATCTGGATCGCTTCGCAGTAGTCTACATAGATGATATCCTTATCTTCTCTGCGAATCTGGAAGAACACGTGTTGCATGTGAGAGCAATCTTGGAAAGATTGCTGGAAAATCAACTGTATGTCAATCTGGAAAAGTGTGTATTTCATGCTTCTCAAGTGGAATTTTTGGGTTTCATCTGGTCTCCTGATGGGGTTTTGATGGATGACACCAAGATGAGAGCAATCAAGGATTGGCCTTCTCCTAGAAACGTTAAGGAGATACAAAGCTTCATTGGTTTTGCCAATTTTTATCGACGTTTCATCCACAACTTCTCTGAAAAGGTTAGTCCTCTTACCCGATTACTGAAAAAGAAGGAGAAATTCGTTTGGAAAACAGATACTGAAGAGGCCTTTCAGTTGTTAAAAGACACCTTTACCAAGGCACCGGTTTTGTTGCATCCAGACCCAGAAGAACCATTTTTTATTGAAGCAGACGCTTTCAACCTGGCCATTGGTGGAATTTTGTCTCAGAGGGAGAAAGATACTGGGCAGCTTCATCCAGTGGCCTATCGATCCCGGAAGCTAACTGCAGCAGAGGTCAATTATGCAATCGCAGACAAGGAACTATTGGCTGTGAAGGATGCCTTCCTGGAATGGAGGCATTATTTACTGGGTGCCAAGCACGAGATCACAGTCTTTACCGACCACAGAAACTTGCAATTTTTGAAGTCCGCGAGAACACTTACCCCCAGACAATTAAGATGGTCTCTTTTCTTTGCAGATTATAATTTTGTCTTAACCTACAAACCTGGTGCAAAGAATGGGAAGGCGGATGCCTCATCTCGAATCAATGTAGGTGAAGGAAAGGAGCTCCCTACTGAGGGATTGATTATTCCAAGAGAAAAGATCATAGGAGCCATTCAGTACACTGAGTTGGAGAAAGATCTAAGGAATTGCCTTTCAGAAGAAGAGAGTTTGAAATGGATTGAGGAAGGTACAGAAAGAGAGTTGAAAGATGGAAAGCTCTATTATCAAGGAAATCTTTATGTTCCAAGTGAGGAATTGCAGAAGAAAGTCATTCAGCATTATCATGACAATCCATTAGCTGGTCATAAAGGAGTTAAGAAGACTTTGGAATTGATAAAACGAGAATTCTGGTGGCCAGCCATGGAAGCTCAGGTGAGGCAGTATGTGGCAACTTGTGAGTCGTGTGTAAAGGGAAAGGTAGTCAGGCAGGCACCCCAAGGTTTGCTTATGCCACTACCTGTGGCCCCCTACCCTTGGCATACCATCTCCATGGATTTCGTTGTGGACTTGCCCTCTAGTCAGGGTTATTCTACCATTTGGGTAATTGTAGATCATTTTTCCAAGATGAGTCATTTTGTCCCATTAAAATCACTTCCTAATGCGGCACAGTTGGCTAGTTTATTTTCACAACATGTAGTGAAGGTACACGGAATTCCGAAGCTGGTGATTTCAGATCGGGGTCCCCAGTTTATTTCCCATTTCTGGAGAGCCTTTTTAAAGAGACTGGGAGTCGACTCTCGTTTGTCCACTGGTTTCCATCCCGAGACTGATGGGCAAACTGAGAGGGTAAATCAGGATTTGGAGCAATATCTGTGTCTATACCTGATGGAACAGGAAGGTGAATGGCCGAATCTGATTTGGGCAGCGGAGTTCGCCTATAACAACGCTGTACACTCTTCCACCGGTTATTCTCCTTTCTTTTTAAACTCAGGCAGGCACCCAAACATGTTAGTGGAGAAACAGGAGAATGAAGTCACGGCTGTAGAAGTCGTGATAAAAGATTTGCAAAAGGCCTATCAGATTGCCACTGAAAATCTAGTGAAGGCGAAGGTTTCTTTTAAGAAGCAGGCAGACAAGAAAAGAAGAGAGAATCCAGTTTACGAGACAGGAGATATGGTCTGGGTCTCCACTCCAAATATGCGTCTAAAAGGCAATAGAAAATTTCAACCTCGATTTTTAGGGCCTTTTCAGGTAGAGAAGATGATAAACCCAGTTAGTGTCAAGATAAAACTTCCCACTAAGTTAAAGATACATCCAGTGTTTCATGTGTCCTTGATTAAAAGAAATCCATCGGATTTGAGAAGGGTCCTTCCTCCTGCCCCAGTTCAGTTTCAGTCTGAAGAAGAGTTTGAGGTAAAACGAATCCTAGATTCTAAAGTAAGACGAGGAAAGTTATTTTACCTGGTAGATTGTAAGGGTTTTGGTCCAGAGGAACGGTCCTGGGAGCCCAGTATAAATGTTCATGCCCCAAGATTGATCCGAGAATTCCACAAGATCCATCCCAAGAAGCCTAATGTGGGAGGAGAAGGGTTTTTGGTGGGGGGTACTGTCAGGACTGGTCCTTTAAGATTGAAACATGCTGTCTCACTGTCACCTTTTGGGTTAAGGAAAAGGTCCTGGAGGCCATCTCAATTGTTTGCTGTTCATGCACTCCTTCGTTCTCAACTGAATTCTAAGATGGCGGCCGCCATCTTTTCTTGTGCCAGTTAGCATTCTAGTGTTCAGGGCAAGGAAGGAGATTAGTGAACTTAGCGCGCGCGCGCAATGCGTGCTGCGCACTTCAACTGTTGTTTTGAAGCGTGAGGTAGCGTTTCGCCTCTCGCTTTCCTCAGAAGAACTATTCATCTCAGGAGAGCCGCGTTTCCTTAGTCATTCGCGCTCTGCCTGACCCCCTTTGTATTTGGCAGTAAATTTCTGGGAAAACTCGTAGAGAAAAGGTTTTCCGTTTAACTTTGAATTCCCTGAAGTACTGGAGTTTCTGGTGAGTGTCTCAACCCTCTGAAGCGTCATCCAGCCTTCTGGGACTCAAGAACGACAAGTAAGTCTTTGCTATGCATTTCAGGGAGAAGTCTCTCTCTAGCAGCGTTTGAATATTCAATCGATTTTGGAACTTTCTTGAACTGCAGATAATTTGCGAGCAGTGCATTTTGAGGCGATAGTGCTGCTTATTTCAGTCACCTTCAATACTCGACATTCAGAGTAACAGAATTAAGAGACATTAGTATGCTGCGCAGTTAGAACCTTCCTGAGGACTAGAACCAAAACCTTCAACAGGTGAAGCGAGCGCAGCGTTTAAGGGTTCTTCAAGCTTCTCAGGCTAGCATCAGTAGATACAAATATATATATATATATACTTGTGCTTACCAACCAACCAGCGTTCATTCCAATTGTGACATTAAGTAAAAGAAAAGAGAGAGTGAAGACACAAGATCATCACATGAAGAAAGACAATAATATAGCTCTTCAACCAAGCGCTAAGTGACAGAGCGAAGCAAAAGAGAATGCACATGTAAGCCTTGTTACCATATGCAGGGCAATAGAGAGCAGCTAGACCACTGTATTTAAAAGGTAATTAGTGGTAGTTAGTTATTGGGATTGGGTACTGGGTACTAGGGGTTAGAGTTAGAAGTAGTAAACTCTGTTCTTGTGTTCACAGGTGTTCGTGGCAATCCTTGTGGTTACCTGAGAGAAGAACAACGCAGTGGCAGTCTCTCTTGTTTATCCCAATTCCCCCTTCCCCCTCTTCACTGCAAGAGAATATATATTTCACTGGTAGTGGAGTCTGGGATTTGGGACTAGCTCTTCTGCTCCCATGGAAACCAAGTTATAAGGTGCGTGGTACTTGACTAACTGACAGGGTGAGTGAGGAAACATGTCACCTGCATCAGATACTTGTGGTGAGTGAGGTGGAGGATTAGATGGTGGGGAGATGTTTGTGGGTTAGGTGAAGTTGGAATAGGCATGTGTAATGGCTTAGTGGCAGCATCCTTCTTCTTCTTCTGAGGCTATAGAGGAATGTCCGAAGCCTCTTGGAAAGATAACAGTTTTTAGAAGAGTGAGGTTTTGCTGGCTGAAACACTATTTTCTTAGTTCCAGGCTGAATATTTTGCTTCGGGTCGAGTTGTTCCTGCATTTGTTCGAGGATAGGCTGCGGCAGGGATTTCCGTCCAAAAACGAAGCATTTCGGTGGAGGAATCTTCAATTTAGTTGGAGCTGTGGTCGGATTCGAAAATGAATGTTTTTGTTTCGGTGCAAAGATAGATGATCGAGGGGCTGTAGACCCAGCGGTCGAGGAGGTGGAGGCCTCTCCTGCAGGCCGAACTTTCAGAGCCGAGCCGGAGGGCGGGGCTTTCGAGTCAGTTTTTCGTGTGCGCAATGGCCTTTTTGCAATGGCAGACCGTGAGCAGTTTCTTCGGTTGGAGCCGATGCTTTGGGCTTTGGATCAGGGGTTGGAGTACTCACTGTCCGATGCTTCTGTGCCGGCTGCATGGTGGCCGAGTCCTGATGAGATTGGGACTCTGAATTGGAATCATGGATAGACAGTGATTCCTCTTGGGCCACCGAAGCTTCCTCGACATACTCCTGTTGTCGACTGAAGATGTCCGGTACATCGTCCACTTGCGTATGCTGCATTTCTTGGCGTCAAGTACGTCGATCTCGAAGAGTCTTTTTTGATCTGAAAGACTTGCAGGCCTCACAGCTTTCCTCTCGATGATCGGGCGAGAGGCATAGGTTGCAAACGGAGTGTTGGTCGGTATGGGGATACAGACTGACACTTCAGACAGAAACAGAATGGAGTTTGTTCCATTAGCAGGTCATTCTCCGACGGATATTGCAGTGGAGAAAAGGAGGCTCGGCTGGGCGTGGCCCGAGGAAGCGAGCCGAAGACCTGCTACGCAGAAGGGATCGCTCGGAGGCAATGAAACTAACCGATCAAGACAATACCGTCAAGTGTTTTTTTAGATCTACTAGAGAACCGAAGGGAGCCCGAACGAGTCTCAAACCAGAGCGCGAGAGATTACATCCGAACCAATCAGCGGAAAAATACAATCTGACGATGGCGTAGATGACCATGCGCAGTATTACCAAGAGGAGGAGTCACACAACCTTGTGACTCTAAGAAAACTTCTTAGAACAAAAACAACTTGTAATCATTCTAGCCCAACACTAGATTGTAGACTTATGCAAATCATGTGTATCTACAGCACACACGCCTCGAACACTAAATTTCCATCTGTTAAATGTCACTCTTATTGTAATATGTTTTGCAATTTAGCCTTTAATAATGATCAATGTATGTGTAAACATTGCAGCACAAACCACTTTGCTGTAAAGCAATCTTGTAGTAGAATATCTATCTTCAAGGTTGCTCTTATGTTTCCATGGTACTCCTAAATATCCACATTTTAGGACCTTTAGTAGCTTGGATGCTACATTCAATACCATGGGATATGAATAGAATATTGTTCCACAGTACATTGAATAGTGGCTACTTTTATGGTGAAACTGCTGACATCTCCAAGAGATGTGAGAAATAGCTTTGTATTTACTATGTAAGGGGAACAGGCATCAATGTCACTGTTGATTATTTTATCACTGTCACCAAAAATGGAATGAGATATATTGGTGGAAAAATGTAAACAAATATCCTACACCAAATTATTAACAATTCCTTTCCCTTAAAAACATTTTGTAGGCATCTTGCATATCTTGGTTTTGTATTTTGTGAGTAAGTGTATAATTGGTAATTCACCATTCAAGTATGGCCTGCTTTTGATCATTTTGATTTAGTTCACAGTTTTGAACTGTCTAATTCCTCCTGTAGTGTGCCAGCTAAACTGTTACTTCTAAAACCCTTGTGAGTCTTGTTCAGTGACAAATCTCTTGCTCAATCGGTAAATGTTGGCTGGATCAAGAACTCCCTTGTTCTAGCAAGCAATACATTGCTGCTGAGTTGTTAGCCATTGTTATGTTGTGCAGGGAGCTGTATAAAATGCAGCAATCCAAATCTGCAGCACAGATTTTTCTGAGGATAATGCAGAATTCTTATTCTGCATAATCCTGATTCCCCACATATTTTGTAGATATATATATATATATTTTGTCAAATCTCTCTATTATATACTTTATACCTTCTTTTATCAGGTATATCTCTAGTTATTTATGTTCTTCTGCCTCTTCTCTAGGGCGGAGTGTGTTTTGCTGGCGTTCTTGCACTTTTCCTCGTGTCTTGGAGGGCCCTCTGCATGTTAGTTGCCTTGCTTCCCCACTTTGCCCCCCCTTAGGGTTCTGCATTTCATAGTCCCAAAAACCCTCCTTCCCTCTCAAGATGTTTCCTCTGACCATGCGTGGTCTATAGCCAGGATTGTTGTTCTTGCTCGTCATGCTTTTTTTAAAACTATTGGTTGGTGCTCTCTGCATTGCTCACTTCTATGGCTCAGTAATTTTAGCTATTGTCCTTGGCCTTTTGCCCTGTTCACTTGGCCTGGTTTACATTACGGGGGGCATTGTAGTGGTATGTTTATGTGGAGTGTTCTTTCCAACTCATCTTATTCTTCTTCATTAGCGTGTTTTCCCATGTTTTTGCATAAGCGAAAGGATAGATGCCCAAGTGGCTGTCAAGCAAGTACAGGCAAGATCCAAGAAAGAGCTGAAAGAATGCACAAGACCTAAGCACCAGTGTGTCAGGTAAGAAGGTAGAGTATGGAAACTGGGCAATGTCTATAGCTCACTGTCACAATGCTCAAATGTGACTGCAATGAGAAACAGTCTTCAGAGTTATGAGCCTCAACTAAACAGAGGCTCGAAAGGAAGGTGAGGACTAAATTCAGATTCCACTGTAGCATTAGTAACGTAGGTTGATACAAATGAAAGGCCCTTCGAAGCACATCACAATGAATCATTTGAATAAAGAGGGAAGCAAATAATGGCCAAAAGGGGCAATAAGTAGCCTTCAACAGTGCCCACAGCAAAGCCTTGCCAGATCAAAGATAATATAAACATAAGGGCATAAGACAACTTAGCCTGTAGAGGATAAACCTGCCTCTTCTCGCATCAGGTGAGAAACTTGGACCAACGTCCTCAGTAGACTAACTTAGTGCAAGGACGGCAATCTGTAAAAATGACACCCACCAACTCTGATGGAATATTAAACCCTATGGGCTGGTCCCGCTCAATCTCATGCAAGGAGGGGTACATTATGGAGGTAGGTCCCCATAAGACGAAACCAAAGAGGAGAAAAGATGCTTAGGATGAGCAGTTCTTGACTACCAAACTCCCGGCCCAATTTGGAACAACCAGAAGCAGCTAGAATCCCTTCTAGGAACATACCCGCCAAACTTAGCCTTGATGGAAGCTCTACCGGCCTCATGTAGAGCTCTGTTAATCATTCACAGAGCCTTCAACATAGACTGTTTTCGAACCAGCAACCAATGCAGACCTTTCATTGCCTACGAAATGATTTGGTGTTTATGTAACCCCAGAATTAAGCTGACTGCTGCATTCTGAGTCACCTCCATTCTTGAACCCAATGTCGGATTAATTTCCAAGTACATGGCATTACAGTTATCAAGACGTGACACAATAAGAGCTTGGATTATGGTTCTGCATGACTAAAAAGAGATGAAAAGAAATATTTTTCTCAGCAAGTGTACGCTGTAGAAAACATGTTGCTGACGCTTGGTTAATGTGGGCAGTGAAAGAAAGGCCTCTTTCAAAAAATATTTCCAGGTTTCTTGCTGAGTTCACTGTCAAGGGGACAGCTCCAAGTTCAGATGGCCAGCACAGGCTAGACCATACATTTGGACCACTGCCAAATAGAAACCCCTTAGTCTTGAGTCTACACTCTACTATTTGAGTTCTCTCTGTCAAACACTACGATAGAAGCTTGAGGGTCTTGTCTTTAACACCTAGCTGTGATAAACGGACCACTAGCACAGTGGGTTCAGTGTCAAATGTAGCTGGTCTAACAGGATCAAAGCAGCAGATCCTCCTTGATCCAGAATACCTCTGGTGTCATCAGCGACTGACACCAGTACTGACTCCGTGCTGTGGCCTCTCCTAAAGCCGAACTGGGATAGCTCTGGCAGGTTTTTTAGATCCAGAACAAGGGATTGTTTTTAATTCAAGGCTCTCTCCAAATGTTTGGCTGGTAGCAATAGTAATGAAATAGGCAGATAGTCTTTCAACGCCGGAAGGTCGGCAGTCTGTTTCTTAAGGAGAGCAATTATAATTGCTTCTTTCCAAACTTGCGGTAAAGTCGCACTCTCTATCACTTTGTTAGAGTAACGTCCTAGTAATGATGTTGTGAACCTGGTGTAAGATATACAGGGGAAGGGTGGTCTATTGGCGAGCCTGATGCGAAAGTCGGGAGCAATTTGTTGACTTGTGATTGTAACACGCAATAAATATCCTTATTTTGCTTTGAAAAGAAAGATCTCCAACTGATTTACACAAGTTGCAACTGAGGATTAGTAGACTCACTACTAGGAGAAGACAACCTATTAATGAAAACAGGTCCTTAATGGGACTTTTTGAACTCTTCATGCTATAGATAAAATAACTTGATTTTTCCTTACAACTCGCTAATTTGTATTCGTGTATGTGCATACACTTTAGAAAAGCTCACACAGAAACACAATAAAATTCCCCAAACAATTTTAAAATAAAGAGAACAATTATAAATAATAAAATAACAGCAAAGTCACAAAAATCCAATAGAGGTAACCAGAGAGATGATTTTTTAAGAATTAAATTATGATAATGCCTACAGCACAAAGCATTAATTTTAGTCTATGGAAGCGGTAGAAGGGAACCTAGGAGCGATTTGAGGCTGACCACGATTGAGCACTGGTTGGATACACCAATTGGGTTGGTCCTGGTGAAAGTCTGTAAGTCAAAAAGTCTGAAAAACCTTCAAAGTCTTAATTCTAAAAGGGACTTTGTTATTTTTTTAAAGAAAAGTTGTCTCCCCGCTGGACAAATCTGAAATTGTAGCCACTGCTGCAGAACTGCAGGTTGGATACCTGCTGCAGGATGCCACTGCTAAGGCTCTGGAGCTTTTTTTTCCCAAAATCTTTTTTATTGTGCAGCAGAACATTTTATTGATACATTTACAAATGGCGTAACCAAAACATCTCAGCAATTGTTTACATTGGTTATTATACCTATCTTTTCAATTTGCTCATCATTAGTTCCCTTAGTATGGCTGTTGAGTTTTCCGGACCAGAGGTCTAAATTGCCGTTACTGTCGGGCTCTGAGAGGGTAGAGTGCATAACCCTCCCCTGTAGGGCATTCCATCCTCCCCACACCTGGTCCCATTGTTTAGGGCATCCCCTGCTTACATAATCTGCTTTCTGGGCTACAATGCCCAATCCATGTCATTACACCATTCAGGGTGGGTTGGGGCCAGCTGAGCTCCCCAGGGCTTGGCAATGTTACGCTTTGCAATCATCATACCCAGTGTTGCCCAGCTCTGATTTTTACGATTGAGGTCTGTTGCCTCCCAAATGTTAAGGAGGCATCGTTTGGTCTCCAGTTGTATTGGGACCCTGCATTCCTGTGTGAATGATTGTTTCCCATTAGTTCCTAATCTTAGGGCATTCCCATATAATATGGAAGATCGTACCTGCCCCCCCACACTGACGCATACAAAGTGGGAAGTCAGTTCTTCCCATTTTAATTAGGGTCTCTCTGGGTAGGTAGGTCATGTGGAGCACTTTAAGCTGTATTAATCACAATTTGGAGGGTACTGCCACTTCCCGCTGGGACTCTAGGGCTTCCTGCTAATCAGTGTCGTCAAGTCATCTCTCATGTAAGCGTTGCATTGGGTCTGTCAAGTTGTTGATTAGTTTTTGGTAGGTCAATGAGATCGCTCTGCGATCCATTCTCTCTGCGAGCAACCTGTCTTCCAGTGGAGAGGCCTCCGGAAGGGTAGTTCCAGCCAGAATAACTGCCATGAGTGCGTATTTGATCTGTAGGTATCAGAAAGTTTCCGTCGCAGCCATGCTATATTGCTGTTGCAGATCTGCAAATGGGGTGACTCTTCCATTGTCCCAGAGGTCTCCCACCCTCGCGATACCTATGAGGTCCCACTGGCGGAATCCCGGGCAGTTGATCAGTTGACCTAATGCACAAGTTACTAACTTGTGTAACGATATATCTGTAAGAGACAGTAGTTAGTGACAGATTCCTTACCTTAGAATATCCCCAGGCGTCAGGCTGGATCCAGAAAGTTTTGCGTAGCAGTACCCCTGTGAGTCGGTAGGCGGCGTCGTGCGGCTCCACGTCCGTCGTCGGCGTCGTGATCGACGGGACGACGTCACGGCCAGTACTTAGACGCCGCCCATGCGCGCTGGCGTCAGTTCTGTACACGACTTTCCGCGCCAGAAACGCAGAGCCATGCAAGAAACTGACACTGGTGTCTGAAAACTAGGGCCCTGAAAGGGATGACCATAACTCCTAGAAATCAGTTCGCAGAACGGGGAGGATGGGTGGGGCGGTAGAATCTGTCACTAACTACTGTCTCTTACAGATATATCGTTACACAAGTTAGTAACTTGTGCATCTGAAAGAGACACGTTAGTGACAGATTCCTTACCTTAGAATAGATTCCCCAGCAATACCAACCCCGGTGGTGGGTCTGCGAACAAAGATCAGACGAGGAAGTCTCGGAGAACAGAACGGCCAAAGAAGCCGTCTCTCCGGACTTGGCTGTCAAGGCAGTAATGCTTGGTAAACGTGTGCAGCGAGGCCCACGTAGCTGCCTGACAAATGTCCTGCAATGGGACACCACGTCCCAAAGCCGTGGTGGGGGCTCCTTCTTTGCCAAAGAATAGCAGGCTTTGATACACAAGATGACCCAGCGGGAGATGGTCCGCTTGTGTACCGCCCAACCTTTTTTTGGCGCCCACGTAGCCAACAAAGAGCTGGTCGTCCACCCGGAACTGTTGTGTGCGGTTCAGATAGAAAGAAATCGCACGTTTTGGGTCCAGACGGTGGAGCCTCTCTTCCTCTCTGGAAGGATGCGGAGGCGGAAAGAAGGTGGGCAAAGTGATGGTCTGCCCAATGTGGAAGGCAGTAACCACCTTTGGCAAGAAGGACGGACGCGTCCTAAGAACAACCTTGTCTGGATGAACAGACAGAAAGGGGGCTTGCAAGAAAGAGCCTGGAGCTCACTCACCCGCCGAGCGGAGGTGATAGCCACCAGAAAGGCTGTCTTCAGAGTGAGGAAGACGAAGAGGACAGTTATGGAGAGGCTCAAAGAGAGCACACATTAAAAGGTAAGCATCAAGTTCAAGTCCCACTGAGGCATCACAAACGGAACAGGAGGGAAAAGGTGTGTAATGCCTTTAAGAAACCTGTTAACAACAGGGACTTGAAAAGGGAGGGCTGATCAGGAAGCCTGAGAAAGGCCGAGATTGCACAAAGGTAGCCCTTGATGGTACCCAGGGCAGAACCCTGTTGGGCCAGAGAAAGAAGGAACAGAAGAACCTCAGAAAGAGGGGCAGAAAGGGGATTCACAGCCTTTGCTGTGCACCATGCCACAAACTTGTTCCACCTGCAGGCGTAAACCACCTTAGTGGAGGGACGCCTGGCTGCCAGAATCACATCACAAACTTCGGGAGGCAAGTCGAAAGGAATCAACTGCTGCAGCTCAATCTCCACGCAAGGAGGTGGAGACTGGACAGGTTCGGGTGGAGGACCGTCCCCTGCTGCTGCGACAGAAGATCCTCCCGAAGAGGCAGACGGATCGGGGGATCGATGCTCATACTGAGTAGCTCGGGATACCAAACTCTTCGAGCCCAGTCCGGAGCCACAAGAATGACTTGGGCCCGGTCGCGCCGAATCTTCTTCAACACTCTGGGTAGAAGTGGTATAGGCGGAAAGGTGTACAACAGACCGCAACTCCACTCGCAACGAAAAGCGTCGCCGAGCGAGTGCCACCTTGGAAATTCCAACGCGCAGAACTGATGACATTGCGCGTTCTCTTCGGTGGCGAATAGATCTAACCAAGGCTCTCCCCACTGTAGAAAGAGTCCTTGCGCCACCTCCGAGTGAAGACGCCATTCGTGATCCATCATGCACCTGCGGCTGAGTTTGTCCGCCCTGGCGTTCAGGGAACCTGCCAGGTGTTGAACCATCAGGAAAATGCCCTGATGTTCCAGCCATGTCCAGAGACGCAGAGCCTCCTGACATAGGGTCCACGACCCCCCCCCGCCTTGCTTGTTGCAGTACCACATGGCGGTGGTGTTGTCTGTGAACACCTGCACTACCTTCCCCTTGACAGAGGGAAGGAATGCCTTTAGTGCAAGTCGGATCGCCCGGAGCTCCAGAAGGTTGATATGGAGCCGGGACTCCGCCGGAGACCAGAGGCCTCTGATCTCCGCCTCTCCCATGTGACCGCCCCATCCCAGAAGGGGCGCATCCGTCACAACTGTGTGCTCTGGCTGGGGAAGGGAGAGGGATCTGCCCGTGATCCATTGCCGGTTCGAAAGCCACCACTGCAACTGTCGTGCAGTCCCCTCCGAGACCTGGACGTAATCGGACAGGTTCCCCAGATGCTGCGCCCACTGGAACTTCAGGTCCCACTGCAGAGCCCGCATATGCCATCTGGCATGATCGACCAGCAGGATGCAGGAGGCCATAAGGCCCAGCAGCCTCAGGGTCATCCGTATCCGAAACCCAGGATAGAGGCTGAAAGATCGGAATCATAGCCTGAATATCCTGGACTCGCCGTTCGGGAGGATAGGCCCGAAACTGCGTTGTGTCCAGAACTGCTCCGATGAAAAGGAGCTGTGGAGAAGGAATCAGGTGCGACTTCGGCACGTTGATGGAGAACCCCAGCGAGTGCAGGAGTCCGGCCGTAGTCTGGAGGTGGGAGAAGGTTGCCTGGGACGAGCCCGCCTTCAGCAGCCAGTCGTCGAGGTAGGGGAAGACTGGAACCCCTGCCCGGCGCAGATGAGCTGCGACCACCGCCATCACTTTCGTGAACACCCGAGGGGCGCTGGTAAGGCCAAAGGGGAGCACGGTGAACTGAAAGTGCTCGAGGCCTACCGTGAACCGCAGGTAACGCCGGTGGGCCGGCAGGACGGGGATGTGAAAATATGCGTCCTGCAAGTCCAACGCTACCATCCAGTCTCCGGGGTCGAGGGCAGTCAAGACCTGAGCTAGGGTGAGCATCTTAAACTTCTCCTTCCGGAGGAAGCGATTGACGTTCCGGAGGTCCACGATAGGACGCATGTCCTCCTTGTCCTTTTTGGGCACCAGAAAGTAGTGGGAATAGCAACCACGCCCTACTTCTGGGGTCGGAACGCGCTCGATGGCCCCCTTGGCCAAGAGGGCCACAACTTCCTGTCGAAGAAGAACCAAATGGTCCCCCGACATGCGGTGGTGCTGAGGTGGCATGGCTGGAGGGGTAGTCTCGAAGGGGAGGGAGTAGCCCCTTCGGACAATGTCCAAAACCCACCTGTCCGATGTGATGGTGCGCCAGTGGGGAAGGTGATGGCGGACCCTGCCCCCCACTGGCGTGCCGTGGACTGGAAATGAAGGACTAGGAGGGCTTGGAGGCCGCGGACGGAGCGGAGGTGGTGGCCGGACGCTGGTTACCCGACCCGCCTCGGCGGGAGCCACGTCCTCGGCCGCGCGAAGGCGCTGCTGCGCGGGCCGGTGGCTGGGCAGTGGACGTGACTGGGCGCCCTTCCGTGGCCACGAAAGGGGCGAAAAGCAGACTGCTGCGGAGGGCGCGGCGGAGAGGCCCAAGGACTTGGCCGTAGCCCGCGAGTCCTCAAAGCGCTCCAGCGCGCTGTCTGCCTTATTGCCAAAAATGCGGATACCATCAAAGGGCATGTCCATAAGGGTGTTTTGGACATCGCCCGAAAAACCAGTGGTCCTCAGCCAGGCGTGACGGCGCAGCGCCACTGTCGTAGCAAGCGATCTGCCTAGCGAGTCAGCGGTATCTAGGCCACATCGGATAGTGAATCTCGCTGCGTCTCTCCCGTCCGCAATAGCACGGGAGAGAAGTGCCTGGACCTCCTCAGGACACTTGGGCAGCACCTGCACCACCGAATCCCACAGAGAGTGGGAGTAACGGCCCAAAAGGCAAGAGGTGTTCACGGACCGCAAGCCAGCACTGGAGGAAGAAAAATCTTCTTCCCAAATTGTTCCAGTTTTTGGATTCCCTGTCCGGCGGAGCCGTAGGGAAGGCGATTTGAGAGGTAGAGGCTTGGACAACCAAGCTCTCGGGGTGGGGCGTTGGGAGAGGAACAGGAGGGTCGCCCGGGACCGGGCGATGGCGTCGGGCTACGTTCCTGATCCACAGGAGCCCCTGTGGTGGGCCTGGACCAGGTGCCCAAAAGAACGTCAGAAAGTGCGTCGTTGAACGGCAGCAGTGGCTCCAAGAGGTAGCCGCCGGCTGAAGCACTTCCGTCAGGAGGTTAGTCCTGACAGCCACTGTAGGGAGCTCGAGGCGCAAGGCCGCGGCCGCCCTACGCAACACCGTTGCATAACTTGCTCCCTCCTCCGTAGCCACTGAAGGAGGAGACAGCATGCCAAGGTCAGGAGAGGTGTCCAGACCACTGGCATCACCTAGTTCCTCAGCCCAGTCCTGATAAGGCTCACATTGAGCTGTGAGAGGGTCTTCCGACCCCTCCCTGTCCTCCTCGTCCTCCAAAACAGGTGAAAAGTATGGAGGAGGGACATGAGGGAAGAAAGGTCCCATCGGCGCCGGAATCGGAGTCGAGCGACGCCGATCCGGCTCCGTGTCCGGGAGAACCTGGGGACGGCGCCGCCCGGGGCCTCGGACGGCGCCGTGAACGGTACCGGTGAGGTCGGCGCCGGTGGAGGTGTTATTAGGTCAACCGGCGTCGACCGGGATCCAGGCCTGGATCCGAGGGGGTCCTGCGGCGCCGGGGCCGGAGCCGCCGGAGACACCGGGGCCGGAGCTGCCGGTGGTGCCGAAGGGGGACTCCCACTGGGGCCCGCGGGGCCCGAAGGCGCACCGGGGTAACCCTTAGGCCGAAAGATGCGAGCCATGGCCGACAGGAAGTCCTGTATCTCGGCCGGAGTCGACGTCGGACCCGGGACAGGCGGGTAGGCCGGCGCCGGCTGTTCGGGTACCCCCGGAGCCGCGGGGGCGGTACTCAACTGGACCTCGGCCGGGTCGTGAGACCGGCGAGGGGAGGTCTTAGAGCGACGCTTCTTAGACCTCTTGTGCTTCGCCTTACCTGAAGACGAAGACTTCGACCCAGACGAATGACGACGGCTCCGCGACCGGCCCCTCGACCTCTCCCGGGACCGGGACCTCGAGCGGCGCGGAGCCGAGTACCGGGCCTCGAGGAGCTTTCGAGACCGCTCTCGCAAAGCCTTCGGGGCGAGGGACCGACACTCGGGGCACGACTTGGGGTCGTGGCCGCGCCCCAGGCAGAAGAGACCCTCTCGGTGCGGATCCGTAATCGACATCATGCGATTACAGATCTCGCATGGCTTGAAGCCGGGCATCCCTACTGACACCTTGGAGTCGAAGCGACTCGAAAACTTGGACAAAAAAGTCTCAAAAAATACTCAGTCAAAAAAGACTGGGGGCACTGCTCAATCCGGATCTGCGCTTACTGGCGCGGAAAAAGAAAGAACTGACGTCAGCGCGCATGGGTACTGCTACGCAAAACTTTCCGGATCCAGCCTGACGCCTGGGGATATTCTAAGGTAAGGAATCTGTCACTAACGTGTCTTTTTCAGATTTCTCAGTTTCCCAGAGTGGAGTAGTTTGTGTTATCGTGTTGTGCCAGCCCAGCTTCTTTTGCACCTTGTGTCATAAATGTAGCGTCTGTGCTGTGGGTCCTGTGTGGCTCCTGTTTCCTGATTTTGCATATAATGCTCGTGAGACTCCTCCCTCCCCCAGAATATATCTATCCATTTGAAATGCAGGGTCGTTGTTACGACCATTAGCTGCGATGCCCAGTAATATACCTGTATGTGTGGTAATGCGATGCCTCCATCATACCATCCCTTTACTAGTTTTTTTGTAGCAGTGCGAGCGGCTTTCCATCCCATAGTAAAGTACGGACTTCAGCAACGAAGGCCTGGAAGTAGGTCTGTGGTATCTGGTATGGTGTGTTATGGTGTGTCCACATAATTTACACAGAATGTACCTATTTTTCCATAATATGAAAATATTTTTGCAGATGCTTACACGATTCTCCACTAATATAAACAGCACCAATTTATAAGCTAGATCTACCATATACTTGAGTTCAAATATATTCATATGGTCCATGTGCTTTGTACTGTTTTAGCTTGCCTATACGCAGTCCTCCGTGGGGAGAATGCTTTCCTTTGTTATGGTGACCGCCCGGATGGAGCCTGAAAAATGTCTTCCCTTCCTCATGTTCTTTTTCATCCATCGCTGCTGACTGTTGTGGGGTCTTTCTGCGAGAATCACTAGATCCATTCAGTCCCCCAAACTACGTAACCCTTGATGGATGAGACTATCCAGCACGGGCCTAGTGTAGCCAAGCATATGGAACAAAAAGAACGCAGCTATAATTTTCAAAGCCTTCATTACTGTTCTCAATTTAAGAGACTGCCTTCTGGTACATGGGAATGTTTCTCTTCCATATTGCTACCCTTTACAGCGTGAGTCCAAACTGGATGAACATCTGCTCCCAAAATGTCCCCTTTCAGGAGCAAGTTGGGTTTACCTTTTAAAGTTTATTGTAAACCCCAATTGAAATAACAGTTGAATCTTCCACATGGCAGTCCAGTTTATTTGACTATTAATGCAGCGAGAGATAGACTGTTAGCTGGGGCTGAGGGAGGGTTGGGGTGGATCCGATCTCCACCTAGGTGCCATTAGCCTCAAGGAATGTCCCCTGTCCCGACCCCAGAAGTACATTTATGGCTGGGTATGGGATAAGGATTTCTTTATGACTAACTGTGCCAGAGAGGGGAGTTCGCCCAGCCCCATGATGGAAGGAGTGAAAGATTGCTTTCTGCCTGCCATCTGCCGGGCACCACCCACAATACTAAATCATATAGCAAGCTCTGCAAACAGGCACAGAAGTGGCTAGAAGCAGAGGAAAAATCATGACACACATGATAGTGGGTGACTCCGTCCATTAGCAGTCTGTAAATTGGACAGCACTGGAAGCCCTCATGGCTGTAGCATCTACTTGTGCCAAAGTAAAAAAAAAAAGGGACTTCAAGGAGAAGATTTTATGCTGACAGTATTCTGGACATTTTTCTATTTATCACTAATTGGGGTAGCTGATGGCACCCGGGTATAAGGAAGTAGGCCTTCTTTAGTTGATTGTCACCATAAATCCACCTTCATGTAGAAACAGGATGAGTTGCAATTTTGTCTTAATAAATCTGTTCAATAGGCCGTAAGTCTTATGGCCCATCAAATTGTGTTTCTTTTGCTAGCAGGAAATACATAAAGTATATCCATTGTTATTTTTTCTGTAATAGCAATTTCTATATGGCTCATTGTTATCGAATTTACACCCGTCTTCTAGCAGTAGATTAAAAGACTGGACATCATTATCTTTGTATTGGTAGGTAATGTTGTGGTTTTCTTATACATTTGAAGCATTAACCCAGTGTGATGATTTTAGCAGCCATTTGACAGAGGTTACTCTATTGCAAAGGTGTGGAACCAATCGCTCATATATACATTTGGGTTTTGTTTGTGTGGTATAAAACTGCAAAAATAAACCACTGCCATCCCCACACAGGATGCTGAGGTCAGTGCGATGTACATCTGCCACCGTATCGATCAGGCTCCACTTCTGTTAGAGTGGCCTCTGCTTATTGTTGAAATGTGTATTCCACCATAAGGAGATTCTCTGAGGTGTCTTGACATTGTTACCATAACCTCATATGGCTTGTTAGAGCAGAGGCCAGGGCCTTAGTTGCCCTTGTGAAAGGGAATTCTCAGCTGTAAATCTTTAAAACAATCTATCTATTCAGTTTGCAATGTCAGTTTTATTTTCAAAACTGTCAGCATGAATAGACTCGTTGTGTGAACAAATGGTTCAAATCAAAGGCCATTTTTTAATACTAGTGCCAGTACCCAAGACCTAAACTCAGTCATTCTCCAGAGTGGGAGCTAATCAACAACCAAGTTGTCAACTACCGGTTTTAAATTTATGCAGCATCCAGTGAAGCCTTTGTTGCGGAGATTTTAATTACTATGGATACAGACGAATGACGTCCACCTTATTTGGGGCTTTTCAGCTAGCAGCTTAATGAGTTCCTCCATTTCCTCTCCATGTTGTCCGCCATATTAGAAAAGCAGTTCTGGGGAATGAGAAATTCACCAAGAATTGGTAACTCCTGACCAACATTTTACCCACCACACATCCAGCCTTTTGAATTTTGTTGATGGCGTGAGCTTGGGTTTCTTGAGAGAGGTGACAGTAATTGAATGAGTTTCTGCATGCGCTCCTAAGCAGCACAGGTTTTAAGGTGTACATTTCTAATTACTTTCACTTCTGTATGTTATGGAACGTGTTACACCTGGACGAAATGTGCCCTTAACCTCCACTGAATTCTGGTATCCTTAGTAATAAATAGGTATATGCAGTTACTTTGACTATGAAGCTTTAAATAAGTCAATGTCCATCTGTTCTGGTGAATCTTTCCCGTCTTCCTCACAATTTTCTACAAATTGTTCTATGTAGTACATAGTACTACATAGATCACTTGTATCTTACTCTTCATCAATGCTACCTGCATCAGATTATAAAGTGTCCAATCCTTTTACCAGGTACTCTTTCAGTAGTACGGCCTATTGTGCTATCCTTCTCAAAGCTAATTCCTTTTGATATTTTAATATTCTGGGGAAACATTTTGACATTGAAACTTAAACTCTTTCATCCATGGAGATGAATTACGTTCGGCTCAAGATCTAGTTGTTTTACCAATAAAAGTAGATGTTATTCTTTGGGGGCACTAGTGTTTTTTAGCAGATTGCCGCTATGCATTTGGTGTTGACATTGAATTGAAACGTGGGTTGAGACTCTGTTTTGAACTCTTTTCAGAACAGCGTCTCTTGTATACTAAAGACTTTTTTCAATTAAAAAAAATTACCATTGTCCTCTTGGTCTCCATATTTTCAGCGTCTGGACTTGTCATGTTCAATATGGATAAGTTACTTACCTGTAATCCTAGTTCTCTTCCAGGGGTATCCTCATCAAAGTCATAAGCACTGAATATTCCCGCCCACGTGCGGGGACCCCGGAAATATAAAAATTATATATGGAAATCACATATATACAGCTCTACATATATGCATATACATATATCATTTTTTCTCATACCAATGCAGCTCTCAATAGGAGGCTAAACAATGTAATTACACACATAAAAAACTACATTTGCCAATATATAAAAACACCAGAGGACAATTAGTACTTGAACTCTGTTTTTTTTAATGAGCAAAATACTCAAAGAGTAAAAAACTGCAAAATAAGTAGACATTGTTAGCCTACAGGCTGCATTGTAAACCAATAGCATAGAAAATGAAAGCATTTTCAACAAAAACTGGCACCGTGCCTTTAAGGCAGCCATGACCCCTAGCTTCCCATCATAGCCTCAGGGGTGACAGTTAGGTCAGTTGTTCTTTGCATAACCCTGAAGGTCAGGGCACAAAGATATCCTTTAACACTTTAGAAATCCCTCATTTACCTGGGGAGGCGGGTGGGTTGCTTATGACTTTGATGAGGATACCCCTGGAAGAGAACTAGGATTACAGGTAAGTAACTTATCCTTCTCTTCCAGGGGATCCTCATCAATAGTCATAAGCACTGAATAGAATAGCAAGCCCATCAACCACCTGCAGGTAAATGAGAGTAAAGTGACCCAACAAAAAACATAACAGCCGAAATCAGCTGTTGAACAGATTCCTCAAGGAGGCCTGGCCTACTTGGGTGTCTGCTCTGGTGTCTGATTCCAGACAGTAGTGCCTCGTAAATGTATGGACGGACCTCCAAGTTGCCGCCTTACAGATTTCAGACATGGGCACATTCTGAAGAAAAGCAGTAGTAGCTGCCTTTCCTCTAGTAGAATGCGCTCTGGGAGTAAACCCCAGGAGCTTCTGCGCTAATTGATAAGCAAGCTTGATACATGAAACTATCCATCTGGAGATGGAGCGCTTTGAAGCTGCGAACCCAGAGCTGATCGACCCATAGTTAACAAATAGTTGATCAGATTTTCTTATAGATTTGGACCGATCCAGATAGAATTTTAAAACCCTTTTGAGGTCCAGAGAATGCAAAGCCCTCTCAGCTGGAGTGGAGGGATTGGGAAAAAGGTGGGTAGAGAGATGGTCTGATTCACATGAAAATCTGACACCACCTTTGGAAGGAAAGAGGGGTGCGTCCTCAACACAACCCTGTTAAGATGGAAGACTGTATAGGGTTCTTTAGAGCAGAGAGCCTGTATTTCACTCACTCTGCGAGCTGACGTGATCGCTACCAAGAAAGCCGCCTTCCAAGAAAGATGTTGTAAGGTTGCTTTGTGTATGGGTTCAAAAGGCGGACCCATCAATTTTGATAGCACCAGGTTAAGCTCCCAGGGTGGTGAAAGAGGCCGTACCGGAGGGTAGACCTTCTTTAAACCCTGCAAAAATCCTTAACAGCCTGTAACTGGAAGAAGGAAGGTTGGGAAGGTGAACGCCTATATGCAGTTATAGCTGCTAAATGCACCTTAATGGAAGAAAACTTCAAACCTGCTTTCGCCAGATAAAGTAGGTAAGGAAGGATGACCTCTTCCTGACCTTTGATTGGGTTACAATTGTTCTGCATACACCACATGTAAAACCGTTTCCACTTGCATGCATACGAATGCCTCGTGGACGGTCTTCTTGCTTCCTTCAAGATGGACATGCAGTCCTGCGGTAGTCCTAAGTGGCCATACTGGAGGACCTCAGGAGCCATGCCGCCAAGTTCAGTGAGGGAAGGTTGGGATGATGAATCCTCCCGTTCATCTTGGACAGCAGGTCCGGTCTGCACGGCAGACTCTTGTGAGGACACTCTGATAGGTGCAGAAGGTCCGGGTACCACCATTGTCTCGGCCAGTCCGGGGCAATTAGTATCATCCTCGTGCACGAATGGGACAGCTTGGTCACCACCTTCGGGATCAGCGGAAGGGGTGGAAAGGCGTACACAAATGCCCCTGACCAGTCTATCAAAAGGGCATTCCCTTTCGATCCTGGTCGGTAGAACCGTGAGGCGAAGTCTCGGCATTTGGCATTTTCGTCGTCCGCGAAGAGGTCGATGGTGGGACGACCCCATGTCTGGAAGATGTCTTCGACGACCTCGTCGTTGAGCACCCAGTCTTCTCTGTCTTCGAAGTGACGGCTGAGTGCATCCGCTCTCACGTTCTGTTCTCCTGGCAGGTGGACTGCTGTGACTGCCAGATTCCGAGCCAAGAGCCAATGCCAGAGTGCTTGAGCTTCCAGGGAAAGTGTGCGTGAGCGGAGTTCCCCCTGTTTGTTCAGGTAGTACATGGTGGTGGTGTTGTCCGTCTGTACTAACACTGATGTTGCCTGAATCGAGGGGAGGAAAGCTTTGAGGGCTAGGTGTACTGCTCTCAGCTCTAGCATGTTGATGTGATAGGATCGCTCCTTTGGAGACCACAGCCCTTGAGTCTGGAGAGAACCCATGTGGGCTCCCCAACCCTGCAGCGAGGCGTCCGTGATCAGTGTCTGAGCAGGCGGAGGTTGATGGAAAGGAACTCCGACTTGCAAATTTTGTTTTCTCATCCACCAAGGTATGGAAGCTCGAGCCGCGTTTGACGGACTTATTTTTCGTCCCAACGAGCGGTCTGCTGGTCCCACTTGTCCTCCAGATCCTGCTGAAGAGGACGCATTCGTAGTCTGGCATTGGGAACCAGGAAGATGCAGGATGCCATCGACCCTAGCAGGGAGGCAATCCGACGCACAGGTAGTTTTCTGTTGCGCAGAACCAGCTGGCATTTCTGTATGAGGGAACACTGTCTCTCCTCCGAAGGAAACACTTTTCCTACCGTGGAGTCTAGTAGAGCTCCTAAAAATGTATTTTCTGTGTTGGCTGTGAAGTTGATTTGACGAAATTCACATGCAGGCCCAGCCGGTGACACAGCTCGAGACAGCTCAAGAAATGAATCCTCACACTGTCTGGGGAAGGACCTTTCAACAGCCAGTCGTCCAAGTACGGAGTATACGAAGACGCCCCTGCGGCGCAGTGCGGCTGCCACCACCGCCATGCACTTCGTGAACACTCTGGGGGCTGACTTCAACCCGAAGGGTAGAACCTTGAACTGGTAATGAGCGGATCCCACTAGGAATCGCAGGTACTGTCTGTGATACTGATTGATCGGAACGTGAAAATATGCATCTTGCAGATCCAGCGAGCACATCCAATCCCCCTGTCTGAGATGTGGATATATTTGATGGAGAGCCAACATGCGAAACTTTTCCTTTTTTATGGATAGGTTGAGTGACCGCAAGTCCAGAATGGGTCTGTACTCTGCTTTTTGGCCTTTTTCTTCACCAAAAATATCTTGAGTAAACCCCTTTTCCTCTTTGAGATACTGGCACCCTCTCGATGGCTGACTTTCTGAGAAGGGTGGCAACCTCTTTCTGCAAGAGTTTTAACTGGTGACACGACGGAGGAACTGGAGGGATTGATGGTGGGCGATGTTGAAAACGTAGAGAGTACCCATTCTGCAACGTGGCTAGTACCCACCGATCCTTTGTGATAGCTCGCCACTCTTCGAGATGATCTGCGATACTTCCCCCACTGGAGTGGTGAACGGCGACAGGGGAAGTGAGTGTTCATTGTTTCGACTGCGTCTTGGCGGAATTGTTGCCTTGTTGCTGGTTTCTTCCTCCTCTGGAGGAGCGTCTGCCCCGATACTGCGTTTTTGCTGGCCTTGCTGATCCTGATTTTTCTGCCAATGAGGGGTTTGAACCCTCTGTTGGGAGGATCGTCTATTGTAAGGACGGAATCTCTTACGGAATTCCTTTCTTTTCTCCAGGCCCACCGCTTTAAGCGTGTCCAGTTCCGTTTTCATCCGCGTCATCTCTTCATCCGTGTGAGTCCCGAACAAAGAGGAACCAGAGAACGGAAGATTGAGGATGCGTGACTGCGCTTCTGGCCTGAGTGCTGTAAGACGTAGCCATGATGTTCTCCTTGCGCATACCCCATGAGCATAAGCATGTGCCGAAAGGGTAGCTCCATCCGCCGCAGCACTGATGACCTGGTTAGACACCTGACTGCCCTCTGTTAAGATTTCTTCAAAATCTTTACGGTCTTCCTGTGGCAACTTTTCAGTGAATCTCTGTAGTGAGTCCCACAGAGATCTGTCGTAGCGGCCCAGGAGTGCCGCTGCATTGGAGACCTTCAACATGGAGGCCGAAGTGCCACAAACCTTCCTTCCCCAGGAATCCTGCACCTTGCTCTCCTTGTCTGGTGGGACAGTAGAGGAGGATGCCACCGCATGAGTCTTCTTTGCCGCCGCAATTACGACTGAATCCGGAGGAGGGTCAGCCCTGAGGAAGAGCGGATCGTCCTCTGGTGAACGGTACTTTTTTAAGATCCTCGCTGGGGCGGTCTTAACACTCGCTGGCGTGAGAAAGATATCCATCACTGGCTCTATGATGGCTGGTACCAAGGGAAGCAGAGGTTTAGTTGCTGCTCTTTGGTGTAGAGTCTCAAAAATCACCGAGGACTTGCTTTGACGAGTTGGCATAGGGATACCCAGCTTTACCGCTCCTCTGCCAAGAATGTCCTGAAAAGTGTAGATGTCGTCCACCGGAGAGACCCTCGACGGTGGACTGTTCGTCAAAGTAGGCGAATAGTCTCTATGGGATGTATGAGTGGAAGAAGAGGACGGAGTAGGCGATCTGTGTGCTCTCCTCCTGCTTCTTGATCTAGACCTCCTCCTGTGTGAGTGCGCCGGTGTGCGGCTGCGAGCTCTTGTTCTTGAAGGAGATCGCTCTTTATCCTGAGTTAAACGAGCCAACGGGGATCTGTTCTGATGGCTCGAGTAATTCCTGTCCGTAGCCCAGTGATGTAGAGGCCTGTGCCATCGTGGCGATAAATGGATGGAAGGCGATCTGTGGCTCTCTCTTTCCTTAGGAGACTGAGCAGGAGGTGTGAAGCTCAGCTCTTCATGCCTTGTTGGAGAATCTTGGTGTCCCCCTGACACTGGGCTGTTGGACGTCGAGATAACCACCTCCGGGGATCTGGACGAACCTGAAGGTGACGAAGACAGGCTCACTGGAGGTGAGGTGTTCCCAGAAGGGCGCTTTGACGTTGACCTGGAGCGTCTAAGCGTCGACTGCCCTCTCAACGGAGACGTATGTCTCGACGTTGACTTTCTTCTCTTAGAAAGTGGACTTCTCGGCGACGAACGTCTCTCCAACACTGGTGCAGTGTCCTGCTTTGACACTCCCTGCACCCTTTCAGGAGATTGCTGTGTCGACGTCGACCGGCGTTGGACTGCCGGTGACGGAGGTCTTGGTCTCGACGCCGAAAATCCACTCGGCGGAGTCATCCGCCTCGACGGCGTGGAATGATGGATCTGCTTCGACGCCGAAGGAGGTGTCCTGTGTCTCGACGCCGAAGATCGTTGCTTTGATCCCGGCGGAGATCTGTGTCTCGACGTCGATCGCCGATGAGGAGGCGACGACGGAGAGATGCGCCTCGACGTCGATCGCCGCTGACGAGACGGGGAGATGTGCTTCGACGTCGATCGCCGTTGATGAGGCGACGACGGAGCGCTGTGCCTCGACGTCGATCGCACCTGCGACGACGGAGCGCTGTGCCTCGACGTCGATCGCGCCTGCGACGACGGAGCGCTGTGCCTCGGCCGTCGTACGCCCACCCGGCGCCGACGGAGACCTGTCTCTCGACGTTGAGCGCCGCCTGGTTGACGTCAACGGAGGACCTGTTACCTTCGTCGACGAAGATTTCGTAGTCGAATGATGATGCGCCGGCATCACCGAAGTCTTCAACGCCGATTTCTTCGTCGCCGATTTCTTCGACGTCGATGCCGACGCCGACGGAGAACAGGTCGGGACTTTTCCTCTCGACGTCGACCGAGTTTTCCTCTTCTTCTGCCTCACAGGAGACCTACCTCTTTCAGAGAGGCCATAGAGACGGATCCTGTCCCTCTCCTTGATAGTCCTTCTTGATAACTTCTTACAATGCTGGCAGATGTCAGAAGAGTGGGACTCAGGGAGGCAGAGAATACACACAGGATGTGTATCTGTTCTGGCCTTCTTCTTGCCACATGACGGGCAAGGATCGAATAAAGAAGGCATTTCCAAAAATAAACCTTTTCTGAAACACAGAAAAGGTGCTACTTGCACTCTAGGACCAAAAGACGTCGAGTGAAAGTAGAAAAACTAGATCTTTATAGATATTTTTTGACAGAAAGTCAAAAAAAGCAAGAGCTGAAAATCCAGGGTCCTGACTGAAGGAGCCGGAAAGAACAACTGACCTAACTGTCACCCCTGAGGCATGATGGGAAGCTAGGGGTCATGGCTGCCTTAAAGGCACGGTGCCAGTTTTTGTTGAAAATGCTTTCATTTTCTATGCTATTGGTTTACAATGCAGCCTGTAGGCTAACAATGTCTACTTATTTTGCAGTTTTTTACTCTTTGAGTATTTTGCTCATTAAAAAAAAAACAGAGTTCAAGTACTAATTGTCCTCTGGTGTTTTTATATATTGGCAAATGTAGTTTTTTATGTGTGTAATTACATTGTTTAGCCTCCTATTGAGAGCTGCATTGGTATGAGAAAAAATGATATATGTATATGCATATATGTAGAGCTGTATATATGTGATTTCCATATATAATTTTTATATTTCCGGGGTCCCCGCACGTGGGCGGGAATATTCAGTGCTTATGACTATTGATGAGGATCCCCTGGAAGAGAACTTAGTGCTTCATTTAATTTCAGAGTCTGAGATATGTTTATGCTGGTTTGGCTTGCCAGACAAATCCCAAACTGAGGTTTCACCTGAAGACATTGTAAGCAGGCCAAAGGTTTTCAAAGTTTTGTGTCACTGTAGTTCCACAAAGGACACTGTTTGCAAGTACATTCAAGGGTACTACTAATTAAATGAGTGAAAAACCTCAACATTATTAACTCAATACCAAAATGAGTAAACCTCGGAAAAGAAAAAAAGAAAAAAAAAATCAAAATTAGGAATTATTATTTATAAGTTCAGAATTCAAATATCTTATTGCAGAAGGTTTTGTATTATTGTTATTGTTGCTCTTCTAACACCAAGTGTGCTGCCTAAACAAATAGTGAATATTCAAATTAAAAAATCTATTTGAAGATGGAATGCAAGTGATGGGCATTATAAACTCTGGATCAATATCATTTTTGGAGATCTTTGTTGCAACTATGGGACGTCAATAGTTTCATTTATGAAAAACTAGATAATATTCATTGTATAAACACTGAAAGCCTTATTACAAGTCAAACTGAACGAAATTAACATATGCTTTTATACGTTAATTTCACTGCATCTGATTACTACTAGTTACGTTTTTCGACACCCAGTTTTAGAGGCCATATATGTATGCTGTAGAACAGCTGGAATAGGGGATTCAGTGTGGTTTTATGACTGGAAAAATCAGTCCCACATGGTATTCCCATGAGGTTTTATTCATAGCTGCACAGTAAAGGGCAATTTTACCAGGCATAAATGGGTAAATCGTAAGTGGCTTTACAGCAAGAAGACCCAGTACTGTGCAACTAGGAATCGGGGCTTAGATGGGTAAACACAGCATATAAAAATTATTTAAGATCTTCGGCAAGGCTTGTAAGCCATTAAAGAAAAGCTTTCCCAGGGATTCAGATATTTTTACCCAACATAACAATCATATAACATCTTGCTAAATGCTATTTGTCTTAGAAAGTGAAGTACAGGATAAACAAAATTATCAGTGGATAGAAAGAGATGCAATAGTCACAAAATTAACAGTGGTAACAATAAAATACAGAAACAGCAACTCACCATCATATGGATTTTAGAGCTTCCTAACTTTTCTTCAAATAACATGCGTCTCCTCTCATGAGCAGGGTATGGAAAGTTCTCCTTTAAGCTTTCCAGATCAGATTGTAGACTGTTGTCCTCTTCAAGATCAGATTCCAGATCTTGGCGTGGCTCTTGACAGGACTGGTCTAAATCCTGAAGGCTACTTCTGATTTCTTCCCTGACTTCAGATTTGAGCACCCTCATTGCCCTATTTATTTCTTGCTGCCTCTTCTCTAGCTCTTCTTGACTTTTTATCTAAACAAAATAGAAAAATTCCTTTACATTAGTACCAGAAACTTTCTCAAATTGATAAGGCCTACAAACCACGGATAGCAAGCAATTTTTAAAATGGGCTGCTACAGCTGATAGTTAACCACCATGCAGTTTCACAATGGAACAAGTACAGTTAGACAATTGGTACTTTTCAAAGAACAATACTTTAGTCTGGACAAGTACTGCATAGTCTCAAACTAACAAAGTAGTATCCTGTATGCCTTCACTTTTAGTGTGAATTCATTGAAAATATTTTTAAGACTATTTATATTGTGTAGCAACCAGGCATATTGTACAGCAGTCATATAACACAGATGTCTGCAAAATGGTAGCAATGAAAAGTACTCAAGACCGGGAACAATAAACAGTGGCAGCTGCAGCAGTGATGATCACTGTTTGGGGAAGGGGCATCTAGAACGGTCCTATCTACCAGTGCAGTGGGGGTCAGATGGCCACCTCCCTCTCCTCATATTCGAGGTGGCTCTAGGGACCCCCTACACAGTTCCAGGTTAATGTGTGGTCACTCCAGTGTAGTTCCCCCAACCATTCCCCAACTGACACACGCTCCCTCTCGCACATACACACTGTTGTCTCCCTCTTGTGGCCAGCCAAGTGATCGATCTTCAGGCATCAGCTCTAGGGGAGCCATCTCAGCCTCCTGTTGGGGGTGCAGCATCAGGTACAGTTACAGTCAGTTGGTTAACCATCTCCTCCCATTGTCCTAGGTCCCGCTGAGCATTCTCATCAGTTCTGACCATGCGTTAACTCTTTTCTTCTGCCAGGACCCTCTCCCGCAAATCCCCCCACCACCTGGCTATCAGTGGAAGGGTAGGCGCCGTCCAGTGAATCGCTATTCGTCATTTAGCCAATAGTAATCCCAGAGATGCGAAACGGGTGCAGAACTTTGCACCATCCCGCGGAGCCGGGAACAGACCAATTAGGTAATGTCTGGTTGTGGCCTCCAAGCAAATTACAGCAATCCCCTCTACCCCCCGAGCCTTTCCAGGACCCTACTCCAATAATCCCCGAGCAGTGGGTAGGCCCAGGTCATTTGTATTTGTATTTACATTTGTAGAGCGCGTTATCACCTTCTGGTCTCTAAGCGCATGTGCAGGAATGTCACAGGGCTAGTGTTACAGCTTGGGCATCCCCTGTGGCATGCAGGGAAGATTCTATGTAGTCTCTGGGGAGTGAGGTATGTGCGGGGCAAATAATGAAATTGTAACAATTTAAATCTCGCGTTGCTTGCAACCTCCTTGGCCTGTGTGCATGCCCCGTCCCATTCTCGGTCTGTCAAGGGGTCACTAAGGTCATTGTCCCGCAACTGACATGTTCATGGAGTATCAGTGCATTGGTCTAGCTTCAGTGCAGTATAGAGGTGGGAAATCATGCCCCTGCTGTAATCCATGTCCAAGAGGAGCCGCAGTATCTAAGACTCCTGTGGCTCCGCCGGGAAGTCAGGGCACTGTTCCAGATCGTGTAAGAGATTTTTGCGCATTGTAGGAATTGACTTGAGGCAAGATTAAAGTAGTCACTGGCTTCCACAAAGGAGATGTAGGCGTCGCCCTGATATAGATCCCCGAGTGACTGACATCCCCCCTCCATCCACAGGCCGATGTACAACGCCGTGTGCAGCCTCTGGAGCGGGCCCAGCCACACAATGGTTAGCTGTCTGGAATAGGATTGCTGCATCCCATGCTGTCACCACATGTCGCATGATGTGTGGGCAATGCCCGGCACCCACATAAGCTGTAGGGGGAGGGTCGGCCCCTCAATCAATGCTCCCAGTAGTCATTTCTCCTAGTTCGCGCTCTACTTGCACCAAAGCACAAGTTACTAACTTGTGTAACGATATATCTGTAAGAGACAGTAGTTAGTGACAGATTCCTTACCTTAGAATATCCCCAGGCGTCAGGCTGGATCCGGAAAGTTTTTGCGTAGCAGTACCCTTGCGCGTCGGTAGGCGGCGTCGTGCGGCTCCGCGTCCGTCGTTGGCGTCGTGATCGCCGGGATGACGTCGCGGGCAGTACTTAGACGCCGCCCCTGCGCGCGGACGTCAGTTCTGTACACGACTTTCCGCGCCAGGAACGCAGAGCCATGCAAGAAGCTGACATAGGTGTCTGAAAAATACTAGGGCCCTGAAAGGGATGTCCTTAAACCTAGAAATCAGTTCGCAGAACGGGGAGGATGGGTGGGGCGGTAGGAATCTGTCACTAACTACTGTCTCTTACAGATATATTGTTACACAAGTTAGTAACTTGTGCATCTGAAAGAGACACGTTAGTGACAGATTCCTTACCTTAGAATAGATACCCCAGCAATACCAACCCCGGTGGTGGGTCTGCGAACAAAGATCAGACAAGGAAGTCCTGGAGGACAGAACGGCCAAAGAAGCCGTCCCTCCGGACCTGACTGTCAAGGCAGTAATGCTTTGTAAACGTGTGCAGCGAGGCCCACGTAGCTGCTTGACAGATAACCGGCAGCGGAACACCGCGGCCCAAAGCCGTGGTAGCAGCCGTTGCCCTGGTGGAATGGGCACGCAGCCCAACAGGAGGCTCCTTCTTAGCCAAAGAATAGCAGGCCTTGATGCACAAGGTAACCCAGCGGGAGATGGTTCGTTTGTGCACCGCCCGACCATTTTTGGCGCCCACGTAGCCAACAAAGAGCTGGTCATCCACCCGGAAGTGTTTTGTGCGGTCGATATAGAAAGAGAGCGCACGTTTTGGGTCCAGACGGTGGAGCCTCTCTTCCTCTCTGGAAGGATGCGGAGGCGGAAAGAAGGTGGGCAAAGTGATGGTCTGCCCAATGTGGAAGGCAGTAATCACCTTTGGCAAGAAGGACGGACGCGTCCTAAGAACAACCTTGTCTGGATGGACAGACAGAAAGGGAGGTTTGCAGGATAGAGCCTGGAGCTCACTCACCCGCCGAGCGGAGGGGATGGCCACCAGAAAGGCAGTCTTCAGAGTCAGAAGACGAAGAGGACAGTTATGTAGAGGCTCAAAGGGAGCGCACATTAAAAAGGTAAGAACCAAGTTCAAGTCCCACTGAGGCATCACAAACGGAACAGGAGGGAAGAGGTGTGTAATGCCTTTTAAGAACCTGTTAACAACAGGGGACTTGAAAAGGGAGGGCTGATCAGGGAACCTGAGGAAGGCCGAGATAGCACAGAGATAACCCTTGATGGTACCCAGGGCAGAACCCTGTTGGGCCAGAGAAAGAAGGAACAGAAGGACCCTCAGAAAGAGGGGCAGAAAGGGGGTTCACAGCCTTTGCTGTGCACCATGCCACAAATTTGTTCCACCTGCAGGCGTATACCACCTTAGTGGAGGGGACGCCTGGCTGCCAGAATCACATCACAAACTTCGGGAGGCAAGTCGAAAGGAATCAACTGCCGCCGCTCAATCTCCACGCAAGCAGGTGTAGACTGGACAGGTTCGGGTGGAGGACGGTCCCCTGCTGCTGCGACAGAAGATCCTCCCGAAGAGGCAGACGGATCGGGGGATCTACGCTCATACTGAGTAGCTCGGGATACCAAACTCTTCGAGCCCAGTCCGGAGCCACAAGGATGACTTGGGCCCGGTCGTGCCGAATCTTCTTCAACACTCTGGGTAGAAGTGGTATAGGCGGAAAGGCGTACAACAGACCGCAACTCCACTCGCGACGAAAAGCGTCGCCGAGCGAGTGCCGCCTTGGAAATTCCAACGCGCAGAACTGATGACATTGCGCGTTCTCTTCGGTGGCGAATAGATCTAACCAAGGCTCTCCCCATTGTAGAAAGAGTCCTTGCGCCACTTCCGAGTGAAGACGCCATTCGTGATCCATCATGCACCTGCGGCTGAGGTTCGTCCGCCCTGGCGTTCAGGGAACCTGCCAGGTGTTGAACCATCAGGAACATGCCCTGATGTTCCAGCCATGTCCAGAGGCGCAGAGCCTCCTGACAGAGGGTCCACGACCCCACCCCGCCCTGTTTGTTGCAGTACCACATGGCGGTGGTGTTGTCTGTGAACACCTGCACTACCTGCCCTTTGACAGAGGGAAGGAATGCCTTGAGTGCAAGTCGGATCGCCCGGAGCTCCAGAAGGTTGATATGGAGCCGGGACTCCGCCGGAGACCAGAGGCCTCTGATCTCCGCCTCTCCCATGTGACCGCCCCATCCCAGAAGGGACACGTCCGTCACAACTGTGTGCTCTGGCTGGGGAAGGGAGAGGGATCTGCCCATGACCCATTGCCGGTTCGAGAGCCACCACTGCAACTGTTTTGCAGTCCCCTCCGAGATCTGGACGTGATCGGACAGGTTGCCCTGGTGCTGCGCCCACTGGAACTTCAGGTCCCACTGCAGAGCCCGCATATGCCATCTGGCATGAGTGACCAGCAGGATGCAGGAGGCCATGAGGCCCAGCAGCCTCAGTGTGATCCGTACCGAAACCCAGGATAAAGGCTGAAAGATCGGAATCATAGCCTGAATATCCCGGACTCGCCGTTCGGGAGGATAGGCCCGAAACTGCGTCGTGTACAGAACTGCTCCGATGAAAAGGAGCTGTGGAGAAGGAATCAGATGCGACTTCGGCACATTGATGGAGAACCCCAGCGAGTGCAGGAGTTCGGCCGTAGTCTGGAGGTGGGAGACGACTGCCTGGGACGAGCCCGCCTTCAGCAGCCAGTCGTCGAGGTAGGGGAAGACTGAAACCCCTGCCCGGCGCAGATGAGCTGCGACCACCGCCATCACTTTCGTGAACACCCGAGGGGCACTGGTAAGGCCAAAGGGGAGCACGGTGAACTGAAAATGCTCGAGGCCTACCGTGAACCGAAGGTAACGCCGGTGGGCCGGCAGGACGGGGATGTGGAAATAGGCGTCCTGCAAGTCCAACGCTACCAACCAGTCTCCAGGGTCGAGGGCAGTCAAGACCTGAGCTAGGGTGAGCATCTTGAACTTCTCCTTCCGGAGGAAGCGATTGACGTTCCGGAGGTCCAAGATAGGACGCATGTCCTCCTTGTCCTTTTTGGGCACCAGGAAGTAGTGGGAGTAGCAACCACGTCCTACTTCTGGGGTCGGAACATGCTCGAGGGCCCTCTTGGCCAAGAGGGCCGTGACTTCCTTCTGCAGAAGTACCAAGTGATCCCCTGACATGCGGTGGATTTGAGGTGGCATGGCTGGGGGGGTGGTCTCGAAGGGGAGGGAGTAGCCCCTTCGGACAATGTCCAAGACCCACCTGTCCGAGGTGATGGGACGCCAGTGGTGAAGGTGATGGCGGACCCTGCCCCCTACTGGCGTGCTGTGCACCTGAAAGGAGGGACTAGGAGGGCTTGGAGGCCGCGGACGGGTTGGAGGTGGTGGCCTGACCCGCACGCTGGTTGCCCGAACCTCCACGGCGGTATCCACGTCCTCGGCCACGCGAAGACGCCTGCTGCGCGGGCCGGTGGCTGGGCTGCTGACGTGACTGGGTGCCCCTTCCGTGGCCACGATAGGGGCGAAAAGCAGAAGTTAGCGGAGGGCGTGCAGTAGAAAGGCCCAGGGACTTGGCAGTAGCCTGTGAGTCCTTAAAACGCTCCAACGCATGGTCTGCTTTGGAACCAAAAAGACCGACTCCATCAAAGGGCATGTCCATGAGTGTATTCTGGACATTACCCGAGAAACCACTGGTTCTCAGCCAGGCGTGGCGACGTAGCGCCACCGTCGTTGCAATAGATCTGCCCAGCGAGTCGGGCGGTATCAAGGCCACAACGTATGGTGTATTTGGCCGCATCCCTACCTTCCGCAATGGCGCGGGTAAGCAGTGTCTGGACCTCCTCAGAACACTGGGGCAAAACAGTCGCCACCGAATCCCACAGGGAGTGGGTATATCGGCCCAAAAGACAAGCGGTGTTGATGGACCGCAAGCCAGCACTGAAGGAAGAAAAACCCTTCTTCCCAAATTGATCCAGGCGTTTGGATTCCCTATCCGGAGGGGCGGTAGGGAAGGCGGTTTGGGAAGCCGAGGCTTGGACAACCAAGCTCTTAGGAGTGGGGTGGACAGAGAGAAACAAGGGGTCGCCCGGAGCTGGGCGATGGCGTCGGGACACGTTCCTATCCACAGGAGCCCCTGTGTTGGGCTTGGACCAGGCGCCCAAAAGAACGTCAGTGAGTGCGTCGTTAAACGGCAGCACAGTCTCCAAGAGGAGGCTGCCGGCTGAAGCACTTCTGTCAAGAGATTAGTCTTGACCGCCACAGTAGGGAGTCGGAGATGTAAGGCTCCAGCTGCCCTACGCAACACCGTTGCAAAATTGGCTCCCTCCTCCGTAGCCACGGGAGGAGACAGCATGCCAGTGTCAGGGGAAGTATCTAGACCACTGGCATCCCCTAGTTCCTCTGCCCAGTCCTCATCATACTGACACTGTTGTGCCAGAGGGTCCTCAGACCCTCCCAGTCCTCCTGGTCCTCCTCCGGTTCAAAATAAGGAGGAGGAGGGACATTTGGGACCCAAGGTCTCATCGGCGCCGGATCCGGCGTCGAGCGACGTCGGTCCGGCTCCATGTCCGGAGCCGGAGAGTACAGGGGGACGACGCCGCCCGGAGCCCCGGGCGGCGTCAGGAACGGCACCGGAGACATCGGCGGAGGCGTGGTTAGGTCGACCGGCGTCGATGGGGGTTGCGGTACCACCGGAGCCGGGATCGAGGCCGGAGGCGGGATCGAGGCTGGAGGCACGAGCGACGCCGGGACCGGAGTCGTCGGCGACGCCGGGGCAACCCCATCAGGGCCCGCGGGGCCTGAAGGCGCACCGGAGGGACCTTGAAGCCCGAAGAGGCGGGCTATGGCCGACAGGAATTCCTGTATTTGGGCCGGATCCGCCCCCGAACCCGGGAAGGACGGGTATTGCGGGGCGGCTCCACAGGCACGTCCGGGCGGCGGGGACGGTGCCGGGAGGGGCCTCAGCCGAGTCGCGAGACCGGCGAGGCGAAGTCCTAGAGCGATGATGCTTTTGGACTTCTTGTGTTTAGACTTACCAGACGACGTAAGACTTGGATCCCGACGACCGGCGGGGACTCCGCGACCGACCCCTCGACCTCTCACGCGACCGGGGCTTGGTGTGGCGCGGAGCCGACTGCCGGGCCTCGAGGAGCTTTCGAGACCGCTCTCGCAAAGCTTTCGGGTTGAGGGACCAGCAGTCGGAACACGACTTCGTGTCGTGGTCTCGCCCGAGACAGAAGAGACACTCCAGATGCGGGTCTGTGATGGACATCATCCGAGCACAGGCGTCGCAACGCTTAAAGCCGGGCATCCCTAACGACACCTTGGAGTCGATACGCAAAGAAACAGTGAAACAATTCACCAAAAAAGTTAGTCAAAAAATGACTAGGGCACTGCTCTTCCCGGATCTGCGCTTGCTGGCGCGGAAAAAGAAGAACTGACGTCAGCCGCCTACCGACGCGCAAGGGTACTGCTACGCAAAAACTTTCCGGATCCAGCCTGACGCCTGGGGATATTCTAAGGTAAGGAATCTGTCACTAACGTGTCTCTTTCAGATGCACCGTGTATTACAGGCGACCTGCCAGGTAATAGAAGTCAGGCACCACCAGCCCGCCTCTGTTGAGGTCCAGTATCAGAACCGCAAGTTTCCCTCGCTTAGTTTCCCTGCCCACACTAGCAAGATCAGGAGGCGGTTGAGTTCTGCAAAAGGAGTGCAGGGAATTTTGAAGAATGTAGTCTGGAGGGCATACAGGCACTGTGGGAGAAGTACCATCTATCTCAGTGCCATCCGGCCCATCACTGAGAGAGTCAGGGTGTTCCAGAAGGCAATTGAGGACTCTAGTCTAGGGGAACCGCTCACTCTGTTGCCGCCACCTACACAGGGGGACTCCAACCTCCAGCCTGCCCCGCACCGCGCCTGGAGGCGCTGACGACGGCTGCTGCGCCCGGAGGCGCATAAATTGGAATCGCGGCTCCCGCAGCGCGGGACGCGCGCGGGCGAAGCCCGGGCCAAGGGCGGGCCCGTCTGCGCCCGTCAGCGATCGGAGGAGGTCGGGCCGGGCCACATCTCTTGGTTACATCTGTGGTGACCCAGAAGTAAGGAGTCGGGGCTGATAGGCCTGCGGAAAAACATAAAAGGTCCTTATATTTGTTCGGGTCGAGTGTTTAGATATGGGGAGAAAGAAACCTACGCCCACCTCAAAATGCACAGACACAACATTAGATGGCTACTTGCAAAAAGCTGTGGGGGCTCTCAACAAAGAAATCGCACAGGCAGAGCGTAGACTATCTTTGGCTCCCTTACCTGTAGCTGGAAATTTGGATATACATCCTGCACAGATTGCCCCCTTAACAACAGCAGAGACCCATCAACAGACAACATTTGTAATCCCCCCATTAGTCAAGAGGATCCACCAATTGCACCATTGTACTTTCACCAACAGTCATCGTCTTGAGTCAGGGTCCCCAGGGTGGAGAGGAAAAAGATGTGGACACTGCAACATTGTCAAGCACGGGGGTTCCAATTTCAGCTGGGGGAAAAGAAAGCGCACTGACCTGACGGGAACTGAACAGCGGTCACGGGGTCAATTGCCACGGGTTAAGAGGCCCAAGCAAAATCCTGTGGTTTCCGCAGGAAAATTTCGAGGGGGGGGGGAGAGGGAGGAAGGGATGGAAAGCATAAAACTTTGCCCGAATTGGACATAATGGCAGCTCAAGTTGGGAAAGTAGTGGCAGACTTATTAGAGCCGATACTATCGCGATTGTCCCGCATAGAAGAGCAGCTTGGTCAACTATTGCCCTCTCTAGGGTGTTTCATGAATCAAACTGGGCCTAATGTAAGCGGCCCTTTGGGCAAATGCCAGATAGATAGGGGAGAAAATGCCACCTCCAATGTAACTGAAAGGAGAAGGTTAGCCTTAGATAGGCAAATAGACACAAGTGCAGAAGTTAATATTTTACGTCCCCACCAGGGCAGTGAAAATCAGATAGTCTCCCTACCACCAGGGCTGCAAATACAGGCAGGAGGTCATGATAGGAGGGCCAACAGCACTCATAGAGAATTTAACTCACCGAATCCTGAAAGGGATCATAATAAGAGTAATGGGTTTGTTAAAGGGCCTAAGAAATGTCTGGAACAAATCCAGAAAGACATGGTTTTAGACCTCCCGCCAGAATGTACTCCTTACTCGTTGATCCTGACAGGGGTCCCACATCCTCACCAAGGTCATCATGAAAGTTGCCAGAGCCTTATCAATAAATCTGCTTTTTGGTGTGCTAGTAGAATACATTCCCAGGTGAACTGGAGTGAGCATATTATAATGGCAAGACGGGTGAGCTGGTTGGGGAAAACGGAAAAAAATATTGAAGGTGATTGCGTGGTCTTGAATTTTAATAACAAAAGATGGGTGGAATTTGCCTTAAGCCATCTTAGAGACTCCCCTGTGGAGTACATACAGGCCCGTCCATTGGGCTTTTTTTACCCGCCACATCAAAGGGGCATTATGCCCTGCACGCGACACCGGAACAGAATCTCCCCTCCTCACCCCCCACATGGCCTCAACCTAATCGATTTGAAGTATTGTCGGGATTAACGGATATTGATTGACTACCACTGGGCCTACATAGTTCACATAAGCAAATAAGGACAGGAGGGTTATCCAAGGAAAACTATTGCCCAGTGAATAGAATAGAAGGGATTAGGCTGGGGCAAAACTATATAGACCATAATATATACACATCATCTGATACCCCTAGCATAACTGAGAAGCGGTTGAGTGGGAATGACCCTCCCGGCCCCTCTACATTACTTGACCCAGGGAGGGGGGACCCAGCTCAGATCTCGCGATTGCTAGTAGAAGGCAGGATTTAGTTAGAAGGTTATGCACAACCAGACCCCTTAAACTGGTCTCCTGGAATATCGCAGGTATCCGTTCTAAACTAGAGGATGAAATGTGGCTAAACTACGTAAAGGCCTTCGATATTATTTGTACCCAGGAGACATGGTCAAGGGAGAATATTGATTTAGATGGCTATTGTTCTTTTAATGTGCATGCTATTGCCTCCCCGCAGGAAGAGCGAAAGGAGGACTGTTGACCCTGATCTCTCTTAAATATGGGTCTATAAATGTTAAGCCTGTTTGTAATTCACCTTGGTATCAATTGATTTTGATTTCTAATTTGTTCCAGGTTAAGACCCTTTTGATCAATTGGTACTATAATGTTTTTGACTCAAGCAGAAGTGACATTATTGTAAACCTTAAGGAGGAAATTGATAAGATCGCCGGGAAGTGGCAGCCCCTGTGTATCTACTGGGTTGGGGATTTTAACTGCACTTTATGTAGGTATAGCACAGATAAAGTTTGCGGGATAACAGACACTGAGGGTCAACCCCTAGCACATTTTATACATACTCCCCAGGGAGACGCCATAAATGCTATAATTGTTGTGAATGACTTGCTCATTGTTGATAACCAGGTCAGTAACCCAGATCATCAATATCCCACCTATATGGGTAGAGGTAGGGAAAGTATTATTGATTTTATGCTAATAACTAGAAATTTTGCCTTTTTGTTAGATAGCTCCGCGGTGGAGCTAAATAACGCCAGCGACCATAACCCCCTTACTGTGTCTCTACATGCAGTTGCCCAAGAGATTGAAGGAGATGGTCGCCCCCTGCAGTATAATACAAATCAAGGAGTGAGAATGAAGTGGAATAAGATCAATCCCCCACAATTTGAGGAGAGTACAGTCAAGGCGAACTTAACTGATATTTTGAAATGCCTTGAATATGACTCTTCCCCTGAAACAGTCATACAAGGATTTCAGTTAATTTGTAGGGACGTATCTAGAAATCTAACAAACACATCTGCACCAAGGGAATCTAGGGGTACTAAATGGTTTAGCGCTGAATGCACAAGGGCTCAAAAAGATCTAAAGAAGGCAGTACACACGAACCCACGAGATAAAGCCTTAATTAAGAGCGCAAGGCAGCGCTATAAAACCATAGTTGCGGATAGGAAACAGGATTTGAGAAAGCTGGCCTGGGAGGACCTTGAGAGAGCAAGTGCACTCAAAGATTCCAAAAGCTTCTGGCAGGTAATAAACCGCCCATTGTTCTCAGAGGATTCAAGAGGTATGGATTCATTAATACCAGGGGATGTGTGGGAATCCCACTACACTAAGATATTCAACCCAAATGGAATCACTACCAATGAAACAAGCCAGGAGGTCCCACTAGATTTAACATCTGCACTTCACTTGAGCAACTCCCTCTCAGTGAGTGAGGTGGAAGATGCCCTCAAAAAGGGATACATCTAAAAGCTGCAGGGCCGGATGGGGTACCCCTTGACCTATTTAAAAGTAACCTCCAACTTTGGGGACCCCTTTTGACAAATGTTTTCAGAGCAGCAATAATCGGCCCCATACCAATGTCATGGAAAGAGGCCATAGTGGTCCCTGTGTATAAAAAGGGAAAGAAGGAAGATCCGGCCTGTTATAGGCCCATTTCCCTAATTGACGCCACGGTCAAGGTTCTAGGGAGGGTGATTTTAGCCCGCCTCGATACCTGGGCAGACTCTAAAAAGCTGATATCCCAAACTCAATACGGCTTTCGAAGAGGCATGGGGACAAACGAACAGTGCCTAAACCTGGCAGAGATTATGGGCAAGTACATGAAGGCAAGGAAGGGGTCGTTACACCTTGCCTTTATGGACTTGTCCAGTGCTTTCGATACGGTTAACAGAGGCAAATTGTGGGCAATGATGGGGGAAATGGGCTTCGAGGAACCTCTTGTCACTTTATTGCGGAGGTTGCACGCATCCACCACGGTAGCCATACGCTTTGGCCCAGGTGGAGAAAGGACGAGGCCCATTGTGTCAACAGAAGGAGTCCGTCAGGGATGCATATTGGCCCCCTTTCTCTTCCTTTTGTATACAAATGGCCTTGAATCGGCCTTGAAAGATCAGGAGCTAGATTTTCCAAGAATTGGGGGAAAGCCGATCCCGTTGTTGTCATACGCGGACGACACGGTTTTAATGGCTTTAACCGCTAACAGCTTACAGAAGTCTTTAAATATCTTTACTAACTTTATGTTAGGCCTGGATCTAAAGGTCAATTTCACCAAATCTTATATCATGGTTTGTGGACCTAATAATACCAAATCAAGAAAGTTTACGGTAAATGCCAAGACAATCGACAAGGTCTCAAATTTTAACTATCTGGGGAATGTTTTTAATAATAAATTAAACTGGGAAAATCTTATCACATCCAGAGTTCAGAATACTAGTCGCGCTGTGGAAGGTCTCTTCCGCTTTGCGTGCAAATTGGGCCATAAGCCAGTGGCGGAATTGTTAATCCTATATAGATCAAAATGTTTATCCATTGCCACTTATGGGGCGGGAGTATGGGGACATTCTAAAAGCACGCAACTACAAACGTTAGAAAATAAGTTTTTAAAAAGATTGCTAATGATCCCAAATAGCGCTCCCACAGCATTCTGTCACTCCGAGGTAGGGGTGGATTTTATTACTGATCGGATTAATATTGCCCCATTGATCCTCTGGGCCAAAGTCTGGTTGTCAGAGGATCTAAAGCTAACAAGAGAAATTCTCAAAGATTGTATGGCGTTGGACAATTCTGAGACCATTCCATGGCTAGGCTATGTAAAAAGAAAATTTAATGAAATAGGTCTTGGGCATTATTATGACAATCCAACTAGTATAGATACAAATATGAAATTGACCATAAAAAATGCATACTGTGGTGAGCGTGATAATTGCCGGCGCCTAGCAGAGTTGCAACCTCTTACCGATCACTTATCTTTACATCCCCAATTTTATTTATCTTTTACCACGAATGTGCAGTTTAGATTTTACCTGACTAGATTTCGGCTTTGCACATTGCACTTTTTAGTGGCCTTTCCTAAACAGGCCGGATGGTGCAATAATCTCATTCCTTGCCCTTGTGATAATATAGCACAACAAAGCACTTTGCACTTTACCCTATTCTGTGCTCTGTATAAGGAACCTAGGGCCCGGTTCCTTATCCCTTTTTAAGAAAAACTCACCCTAGTAATTATCAGGAAGGTTTTAATAGATTATTATCCCTGTCTACTGAGGCAATCTGTACGGTAGTACTAAATTTTATCAGGATTGCTTTTTTAATAAGAAAACGGTATGAAATGTAATTTAAAATTGGCGTCTCCCTTTTAGAATTTTAGATTTTAAGAATTTTAGAATTTTTAGAATTTAAGAATCACGTATTTTAAATTTCTGAGATAAATCAAGGAGTATTTGAGTCATGTAACATTTTATCGTATTTGATTCGATATGATATGTAATTTTGTATATCTTGTATGAATGTTATACTTTTATGGTTATTCAAACCGAATAAAGTTATTCTTGACTTGACTCTAGTCCTTGCACCAACCTCCCCATATTGAGCTCATATTGCCCCTCTGGTGTGTGAACTACTTGAATTCCCAAGTATCAGAAGGTATTCACCTCCCAAGGAGCAACCACTTCCGGAAGGGTTTGCCTGCTGATGCCCTCCAGTGCTGCCAACGGTCTACTGTGTATTTATTCGGAGGCCAGATATAACCCCAAAGTTGTCCATCATCTGTATGAGGAGGGGGACAGCTGTTCCAGGCTGACACAGATATACAAGTGTGTCATCTGCATACATGGACAAGACGTGCATGTTGTGGTCAACCGGAATGCCCCAGTTGGCCAGGTGGGTCCGAAGATATATTTCTAGTGGCTCCGCAGCCAGGGCAAAGAGCAATGGGGACAGTGGGCATCCCTGCCTAGTGCCTCTCGCTATTTCCAGGGAACCAGAGACCATGCTGCCAGTGCACACTCTGGCTGATGGTGCTTCATATAAAAGCAGCCCCAGGGTATGAACCTTGGACTGAAGTCCATCTGGCTCAGTACCTCCCAGATATACTCCCAATGCAAGGAGTCAAAGGCCTTTTCAATGTTGAGAGCCATGAGGGCTCCCTCCATCACCTGCCCCCTGAACGAAGTGCCTATGTGGGATAAACACCAGGTATGAAGCCACATTGGTCTTCGTGTACCATAGGGGGAGCTACACCCTGCAACCTAGCCAGTGCTTTCGAGGGGTTCTTACATTCAACGCTGATCTTTGACAAGCGGCGATAGACTCGGGTCTGTAGGGTCCTTACAGGCTTAGGGATAATCACTATCAGCACTTCCTGCATAGAAGGTGGGAGGACCCCTGTGCAATTTGTAGGAAGCTGGCTCTGTATATACTATACCAAAGTGAGGTATAGTGTGCAGAGAGTCCAGTGTATCCCCAAAGGTAGGCAGAGGTAAAGTTAGATAGCACCTCACTCTCTATTTGTGGTAGTGTGGTCGAGCAGTAAGGCAGTATCAGAGGACAGTGTTAAGCATTTGTTGTACACACTCAGCAAATGAATTCACACACTCAAAGACTGAACTTCAGACCAATTGTTTTTGTATAAACATATTCTTTTAGTTGTTTTATTTTCTAGAACCAATTAAGCCTGGCACAGGTAAGCAATACATACTTTACAGTAGTAATGCAATTGAAATACAGTTTGAATGATAATGGTATATGCACTTTGGTTTGATTTACAGTATGGATGCAGAGAAATGCAATACTTAGTAAATGCAGTACATTGACTTGAATAGGCTTTTTAGTAAAATAGCAGGTAAGTAACTTTTGAGATTACTAGGCTTACTCAGAGTAGTATACCTAGATACTACTCTGGGACATTTCCTGAAAACAGGTAAGTAAAATCGTTTTTGTTAGATTATGCAATTTTAAAGAATTTCTTTAGCTTCTCAAACTCCACACTTAGAAACTTTTCACAGAAAAACAGTCAATGTTATCCTATGGAGGAAAATAGTGTTATCGGTTTTGAGGTAAGTATTTGGTAGTGGGAGTTGAGGTTCTGGGGGTAGACTCAGGGGTCCCCCAGGGTCAAGGATACACTCTTGTTACACCCTCAGCGGCACTAGGACGGCCGGGTGCAGAGTGCTGAGGCCCAATGTTATCCAATAGGGGCTAGGGGGCCTCCGGTTGGTGGCTGCTGGCAAGCAGGCCACTCGGTTGTGGGAGCAAAGCTCCTGGATTTTAGCTCAGGGCAAATGGGGAAACAAAGTGGCACCAAAGATGCACCCTCAGCGGCACTAGGGCAGCCGGGTGCAGAGTGCTGTTTCGACATCGGACGCCCTGTTGTTTTCAATGGAGAACCTCCGGTTTTGAAAGACACTGCAGGCTTGGGGACAAAGGTCTTCTGGGTGCGACCACCACTTCGAGAAGTAAGTTGGGAAGTTAGGGGTTGGTTAGGCACTGTCGGTTTGGGCACACAAGGCCGTGGGGCGTCGGGTGCAGGGGTGCCTTTTGGGGTCGGATCTTCTTACCAGCTCCTGGTCGCGGTTAGAGGGGCCTTCTGGATTTAGGCTGCAGGCGTCGGCTGGAGGCTTGAGGCAGGTCAGGGGTCGCCGGATCTCGGGTCAGGATTGCCGGGGTGACCTCCTCGTGGTGTTTGCCAACTCGAGCTCGGGCCGTGGACAGCGGGTGCAGAGTGGGGCGGATTCGCGGTGTCCGGCTGGAGCCAGAGGTTGCGGGTGAACAAATCCGGTGTTCACGGGAGACAAAGTCTTTGTGCTTGAAGGCAGGCAGGTCCTCCGGGGTTTTCGAGGTTGCTGGCTGCAGGACACACCGGGATTTCGCAGGAGCAGGTTCAAGGTGGAGACAGGCCGGTGGGCGTCTTCCTCTTGTTAGCTTCGGCACGCTGTTCGGTCCTTCTTCTTCTTTTCTTGTTGCAGGTTCTTGTCTGAGGAAGCAAGGTTCAGGGGTGCCCCTAAATACTAGATTTAGGGGCGTTACAAGTAGGTAGAAGGCAGGGACCATTGGGTCCCTTCCCTGGGGTGGGTACACCCCCTATTATGCCACCCTCCAGTGGGAGGGGGAATGAGCCTGTCCCTGGTTGGCTGAGTCCCCCCATCTGCAAGATGGCGGAGACTGGGAGTTGTGCTTCACCCCGCCTCCCCCACCCGAGGAGTGGAGTTGGCAGAGGTGGGCACACCTCTCTTCCTCACTTGGTTTTCCCGCCGGATCTCCCGCCCAAAGTGGGGGTCAGAACCAGTGGGGACCAGTTGCTGAAAGCAGCAAGTGGCCTGGGGAAGCTCACAAAGGCAGCAAGCCTTTGAAGCTTCCCCTTCGTGAACCCTGCCCATCCTGGGGGAGGAGGCTTGGCACCTCGTCCCAGGATGTGCATTGTTTCAGGCCCCAGAGAGTAGCAGGCTCTCGACCCAGGGGTCCAGAAACATGTCTGGTGGTGGCAGCTGAAAGCAGCCACTCAGCCTGGACACTAGAGGTGGGTTAGTTTTCAGGGGGCATCTCTAAGATGCCCTCTGTGTGCATTTTTCATTAAATCCCACACTGGCATTAGTGTGGGTTTAATGTGCTGAGAAGTTTGATACCAAACTTCTCAGTTTTCAGTGTAGCCATTATGGTGCTGTGGAGTTCGTAATGACAAACTCCCAGTACCATATACTCTTAATGGCATCACTGCACTTACAATGTCTAAGAATGGACTTAGACACTGTAGGGGTACAGGGCTCATGCACCTGTACCCTCACCACTGGTATAGTGCACCCAGCTAGAGGGGTGACTGACCTATGCCAGGGCAGTGGGTTGTAGGCATGGCACACAGAGATGTGTGCCATGTCGACTCTTCACTTTGTTCTGCACCAAAACACGCAGCCTGCAAAGGCAGTTTGTGTGTAAAAGGGAGGACCTCTAAGGGTGGCACAATAAGTGGCACCTTAGAGGTCTTCCCTGGTCACAGTGCCCTGGGTACCTGTGGTACCGTTTACCAGGGGCTGACCTGTGGCCAGAGATGCCAATTGGGTTAGTTTTGGGGAAAGAACACAGGCCCTGGGAACCTGATTGGCAGGGACCCAGGGCACATCAAGTAAAACTGCATCAGTAGTCTGGCAAAAAGTGGGGGGGTTACTGCAACAGAAACCCACTTTCCTACACAATTTGCCTCTTGAAGGGTCTCCAACAGTTTGGGGGAGTAGTTGTGCTTTGTATAGTTGATACCAATGTACCGTGAGGCCACTGGGTCCCTGTGCCTTGCACCTGGGCATGCTCCCCAGAGCCTCTTCTAGGTTCCTCCTCCTGTAGATCCGCTTCCTATTGCGTATACTGTTCCCCCATCAATCTGGGTACCTCACCCTGAGTCAGGAAGTCAGCAACCTCCCGAGGAGCCATGGGGGTGGCATCCCCATAAACATTTGTTAAGTGTCTGTGAAGCAGTGCATTGATTGTCACTTGTGTACACGCCATCCCTTCCTCTGGAGTAGTAAGACCCAGTATCTGGGGGTGGGGGTGTTCTCTTTTGAGCAACCAGGCTAGCAGTCAACCAGGCCTATCACCCTCACGGTGTAAACACTGCCGGTATTCCATCTAGTAAATTTATCTAGGCGATCCCAGGTGTTCCAAAGTGTCCTCCGTGCTTTTACCATCTGGTCGCTCTCACAGTCCTGCCCCAAGGCTTCGCGCTGTAGCGCTTCCAAACGTTTCTTGCCATCCTCCAGTTCTGACTTTAGTCAACAACGACTGCCACAGACTCTGGAGAGGCATTCTCCCCGGGTTACCACCTTTAGCGTGTCCCATTCTAATCCCCTGGAGCAAGCCGAGTGCGAGTTTAATTCAAAGTATCCGTCTATGACCTCACCTGGACCCTCACGGAATGCAACATCCCGAAGCACGTCCGGTCGGAGTCTCCAGAGCGGCAGCTTGGGTCAAGGAGCCTTCATCCCCCACTCCAGCAATAACAGGGCATTCAGTTTTTTATGGAGTGCCCAAAGATACAAAAGTTCTGGAATGAGGTAAGCAGGAGCATAAGTCAGATGCTCTGAGGAGACATTAAGGTAAGCCTTGGATTAATAATTTTTGGGGAAAGTAGAAGAAGCAGTGAAATTGAACAAAAGGACCAGTAAGCTGGTGTTCTACTTGATCCTGCTAGTGAGGAGGGAGGTCTGCAGGAACTTGGTATCAAAAGATCCTTCTACTAAATCTGAGCATCTAAATTCAGCGGTGTATACATTAAAAATGGACACCTCCCCTAGGGTTTCAAAAAGATCATATGTTTGGGGGCCACTGATTACTTGGCTGTGGGAGAAGGTGGCAAAAGGGTAAAATCAAAGTCCCATGATTACACCAGACCTAGAACTTGGAAATCCAGTAAGCCTGGTCAGTTCGGAAAAGGACGATAACATCTCCTCATGCTTGTAGCCCTATGGCCCCAGACGAACAAACAGGGTGACATCATAGGGGCTCTAGGTTTGCCGCTGGAAGAAAAAAGGTGAATGAGGACTGACAAGAATAAATAAAAAATAATGGGGCATGGTCTGGGAGACAGCTCACCAGGTATTGCGTCTCTCCCACCTCCTGTGCAACATCCCCAGTCAACAGGAACCTATCCAGTCTGCTATAGGTGTTGTGAACCACTGTATGAAAAGAGTACTCCCTCTGCTCAGGGTGTTGGGCTCTCCAGATATCCACACAGTCAAAGCAGGTCTCATATCGCAGCAGTCATCCAGGCCTTCGTCCCCGCTTTGGTGGATGCCTATCCATTTGTCTTCCACCCACAACAACTGTGTACCTAGGTAGGGTAGGAGTAGGGTTCTGACCAGGGTGTAGAAGTCCCCTTCGTCCGTGTTGGGAGCATACACATTCAGCATGCAGACCTCCCTGCCATTTAGGATCCCCTGAAGTAGGGCGTACCGCCCCTCCACATCTGCCTTGCAATAGGTCAACCGAAACAGGACCCTAGGCGCTATCCAAATAGCCACACCTTTTGCATAGCTAGAATATGTGGAGGAGTACATCTGACCTTGCCATTTCTTCCCCAGTTTCTGGGCCTTCACGTCCTGCAAATTTATTTCCTGCAGCAATGCAATGCGGATGTTGTGTCATCTGAGGAAGGTGTGCGTTCTGTATCGCTTAATGAATGTTTTGAGGCCTCGGACGTTCCACGTGACCATTTTTATGGGGTCTGTCATTCCGTGCTGTAACGCAGCTGTGAGACCCCCCTCCAGCAAGGCTAAGGGGGGCAAGCACAATGGAGCCCCTCACGTGCCCCAGTCATCCAAAGGTCTCATCAATGTGCCCACACGTCCCCTGTGATTGTGGTGTGAAGCGCCCTTCAAGCAGTCTCAGGAAGCATGCTCTGCAATCCGCTCGTCGACGGAGTGGCTAGGTCCTCGGTTAACAGTGAAGTCACCGCCGTCACCACGGCTCTGGCTTCCTGCCTTTCAATCTTGCGGCCCTCAGTGACTAGTGTACCATCCTGTCACACAACAATTCTTTCTTCAGACTGTGTATCCCCATGTGTTCCCCGGGAACACCGTCCCTGGTTCCGGGGCTGGCGTCTCACCTGCCTCCAACCAACCAATGAGTTTCTTACCTCAGTCAGGGCACCAGTGCCCAGGTGCACTTCAATCGAGCTCCACACCTCACCCGAGGTATTTAAGAAGAGGGCACGATCCCCCAGCATGACCTTCAGGCGTGCCGGAACAGCAGCATATAAGGCAGCCACTTAGACCGCAAGTGCTGCTGACTTGCAGTGAAGGACTGTCGCAGGCGCTGCACCTTTTTGGTGTAGTCAGGGACGATACGGATGACGAGATTGCCATATTTAGGATCTCCTACCCTGTGGACTGTCTGCAGAACCCCATCTCTGTCACGGTAGTTGAGCAGTTTAGCAATCATTGCGGGGGTAGGAAGGCCAGGGATCCGAATGCCCTCTCGCAGAGGTGTGGCACAGCGGCCAGAGCGACTGACTCTGAAGCCCAGGGGTCACGGTTCAAACCCCAGCACCGGAGGCAGCTCAGCTCAACACCATGTGACTCTGGGCAATAGCTCACTTAATGTCCCCGACGGCCCCCAGTGCCTTGAGACCCTTAGGGGTGAGTAGTTCGCGCTTTACAAATACCGAATTTAGACAAACACCGACGACAGGTCTTCTGGATTTCCACTGTACTGATCCACTTCTCCAGCAATAGCGCTTATTGCGCGGCCTCAGCCCCCTTAGGGAACCCCAATAACCATAGGTTTCCACGCTGCGAGCGGCCCTCCGCATCCTCTACACAGGCTTCCAAGAGCCTGGAGGTCTCCGACAGTTCAGACAAACAAGTTACTTACCTTCGGTAACACCTTATCTGATAGAGACAGGATCTAGCCCCAGATTCCTTACCTTTGAATTCTCCCCAGACTGGATCTGGATTGTTTTTTTTAGCAGTACCTGTGTGTCAGTAGAGGGCATCGTGCAACTCCGCAGTAACATTGACCAACGAATGTGACGTTGACGGAGTACATCTGTGCCAATTCCCGACGCGCTGACATTAGTTTCTTCGATGACTACATTCTGCACCAAAAACACGGAGCCACTTACAGAAACTGGCCATGGAAACAGTGTGCCAATAAAGAGATCTCTTTCTCTCTCTGTCAATACAGATGTATCTGCCAGGAGGAGCATTCCAAGTGCAAGCAGGAGGAATATTCCAATATGAAACAGGCTATTGAAGGTAAGAATAAATCAGTTCACAGGGGGAGGGTTGATAAGGAATCTGCGGGTAGAACCTGTCTCTACTAGATAAGGCGTTACCGAAGGTAAGTAACTTGTTCATCTGATAGAGACATCTAGCCGCAGATTCCTTACCTTTGAATTAGATACCAAAGCAAAATCTTCCCTGGAGCACGGTCTGCAAACTGATTGGATCAAAACCCCTGGTTAGAATTCACTGGTGCCTAGCTGGAGAAGAAGAGGAGGAGACTGGCCGCTCTAAGGCAGGAAGGCTAGCAAGAAAATGCTAGGCAGTCCAAGAACTGTGGTAGGAACTACAGGTAAACAAAGCAGAAGAAGAAAAAGAAAAAGAATGTAGCTTTACTCCTGCCAAAGGAATAGAAAAAATGTGTCCGAAGACAGCATTCAACATAAACCAAAAAACGAGTTCACTTTCACAGTAGAACCTGAACAGGATCGGCCGTGAGGAGGGGAGAATCTAGGGCAGAAAGCAACATTACTGAGCCGAAGCTCCTCGCCCAGGAAGGGAAACCAAGCACAAGGGTGAGCATGAAGCAATACTCGAACAAGAAGACGGCAAGAGCAACAAAGCACAATAGCTGTCTTGATGAAAAAACTACCAGAGATAGAGGTATCAACTGTGGAATCACCCCTAAAGATACTCATATGGGGAGGAAAAGAGAACACTGGTAGTATTAAGAGAAGAAGGAAGGTATATATATATATTCCAGACACACCTTCTTTAAGAAGAATAGGTTGCACTCACTGGTCCAGTTACAATTGAGTTACAATCACTTTGGCAGTACCCACTAGAGGGTTGCAATGATGTACTTACAACATAGAATTGTAATTCAGAGTCGAGAGCAGTAATGCAAATGTATTGCCATTTGAAATGAAGAAATAGTAGACATCCTCGGCTTCTAAATGAGTCGTGCATCTTTCAATCAGAAAATGTACAATTTGAGGTTGGCTTGTTTTAAAACTCGTAGACAGAGTTTTTAAATGTATGATAAACTGCACTTTCTCCTGTTTTATTCGCTTTTACACAATTCTATGCCCTTTTAAAATGGTCAATAAATGAATTTAGTTCAGCACTACATCTCCCACAAAGACATGCGATGTAAACAGGAAGTGATTGCAATCACATTGAGCAACAATGCATCTAATTGACTTTGATACACTGCACACGAACCTGTGAACAAGGTCGCTGCGAGACCGAAACGCATAGGGGCTTTCTTTGGATTTGGCCCGTATGATTTTCAATTTTGGAAATTAAAGAATAATCACTGATCCGTGAGTGCGACCTATTCTTCTTAAAGAAGGTGTGTCTGGAATATTACACAGTGTGGCTCTGCCATTTCGGACCGCACCGCCCCAGAAGCACGAACATGCCAGAGAAGACGGGCCAACTGTGATAATGTATGTGCTGGCTTAGTATATGGTGCACCTTTGTTTAAGTGCAGCACCATGCACTACTCCAGACAACCCTTATGGTGATATTAGTGGTCTTAGACAACCATAGAAAGCTCTCTTAGTGGTAGCTGTGGAGAGCAGCCTTCAGACTTAGTTTAGAAGGAGTGTTAAGCAGCTTGTTTTACCAGATCTAATCATATAGTGTAGATTAAATGAAAAAGAACCACACAGTGTATTTATAAAAATATATCTATTTATTATATAAAACTCACTAACACATTGGTATATCTCTTACCCGGAGATATCAACAGAATTACACACAATACTTCAGTTGAAAATAGGTAAGTAAGCACAATACACAGTGTTCTCCAGTGGGAGACCAAATGATATACTATGAAAGTTGAATGTGAACTGTGACAGAAGTCGGGACTTGGACTAGGAGACTCAGAGGAGCTGGGGACACAATGAACCACCCAAGGTAAGTACAGAGGAACCATATGGAGGCTGTGTGCAGAGTGGGAACACAGCCGCGTACTCAATAGAAGTCAACGGGAAATCTGCGGTTGCAGTTTTGAAGAAGAAGGTCCCTTCCCAGAGTACACTGAGGAAACCCTGTGGAAGACAGAAGGTTGGAGAGTCACCCCACCTGTGGATACCCCAGGAACCAGGATACCTACACCAGGGAAGCCAGGTGCGTAGGTGCAAAGTGACGTTGGAAACCACCGTAAACCACAATGGAGGACTTTCGAAAAGATGCTGCTGACGAACACTGTGCAAGAGTCCGGTGGAATCCAATGGTGGATTCTTGAAGAGAAGAACCTGCAAGCAGAGGGGACAGAGTCTATGCCACTCGGAGGTGACCAGGAGGCACAGAAGAGCAATGACCACCGATGACGGAAGATGCAGGAGTGATGACGGTGACCTTGTCGCTGCAGCTGTGAGGACCAGGCAACGCTGTGGAAGACCAGGAGCCGTTCACGAGCTGTCCCACGTCTGAAATCAAGAACGAGGGGGTCGGTGTCCGGCGGGAGCAGCAACAAGCCTTGGTAGCAGCAACTGCAGTGGAAAACGAAGAAGGAGCAAAGTTGGGACCAGCAAGGTCCAAGGGACTCACCAAGTGCAGGAGAGTCAGAGCAGGCCCCGAGCAAGCAGGGAGCCCACTGAAGCAAGAGAAGACCCTCGAGAGGACCCACAGGCCGAAGTCACAGGAGTCACAAGAGGACCTCGAGCAGCTCACCGAAGATGAAGGCCCATGGTGCAGAGGATGCGGTGAGGACAAAGATCTTGGCAGGAAGAGATGCTGGAGGCTGGAGCTTCATGTAGCCCGAAGATCTCTGGAGTGCAGAGCCTACAAGCCTTGGCAACGGCAAGCCGACGCGGTGCACAGGGGTCCGGTCTCAGCGGTTCTGACGAGGGATACTGGCCTCAAAATTGCAAAGAGGACAGGTCAGGCCTCGAGGGAGTTGCAGAACAACCACCTGTGTTGCTGAGCCTTTCGAAGTCCGTGGGATGTCAGGAGCAACAGACTGGTCAGCTTCGTTGCAGCGCCTGCAGAGGCAGGGAAGTGACTCCTTCACTCCAAAGGAGATTACTTAGGGTGTCCTTGATGCCCACAAGTCTGTTGAAGATCCTGGATGAAGCACAGACACAGACGACGAAGAAGAAGACTTGCAGCATAGCGAGACCAGGAGCAGCAGGAGTCTTCCTTGATGCAGTCACGGTTCCAGGCGAAGTCCAGCGAAGTCCAAGTGTCCAGAAGGTCTAAGAGTGATGTGGTTTCAGGCTTGAGTCTTGTCCCACGATGAATCTGAGGACCCACCCACAGGTAAGCCCTCTTATACCCTAGGAAATGGGTTAGGACGACTCAGGGGTCCCTCCCAGAGGAGGTGCAGGACAGAGGGGAGGATACTCCCATGCCCTTTGTCCAGTTTTGCACCAGAGCGGGAGCCAAGGGCTCCCAAAAGTGGTTCTAACTACATTATGCTAGAAGGGCACCAATCGTGCCCTTCAAAGCAGTCTGGTGGCGCTGGCAAGTGCCTCCACTCCAGCCCTAAACACTAAGTCCTGTCTGGGAGGTGGTCACACCTCCCTGTGACAGGAAACCTATTGTTCTACCTTCCCCTGCTCGAGCTCAGCAGCAGGATGGCAGAATCGTGTATGGGGTCGGCAGCAGCACTAACTTGCTGGCAGACCCTGGAAGGCTGTTACCAGGAGTACTGGGGGCTTACCGGAGAAGCCCCCCAGTGCATGAAAACATACCTCCAACACCGTTAACGGTGTTGGGGTATGATTCCAACATGTTTGATATCAAACATGACCAGGTTCGGCATAGCCAATGTATAGTTAGCCACTGCGTAATTACCAATGGCCACTATATGTATCAAAATGGCTGACCGCACTTACAAAGCCTGGAGAATCGACTCCGAGGTTTGTAGGGGGTGTCCAGCTCATGCAGGTTACCCTCACACTTATAACCCAGCACCCTGCCTTCAAGATTGAAAGGCCTGCCTTAGGGGTGACTTACAGGTTTTACGGGTAGTGACCTTAGATAAAAGGAAACTTATATCTTATATACGACAGGCCTGTAGTCACAGTGTGAGTGGTCTCTCATGGGTGGCATAATACATGCTGCAGGCCATGGGAGACCCCTGGTGTACCTATGCCCTGGGTACCTTATGATATGATATATATATAAATAATACGATGATGTCGGCGACAACTAGAGGACTAGGCTGGAATGAGCCACACAACTGGAGAAAGAAATGGAGTGTGGGAAGCATCACACACAGAAGGAAAAGAGTGTCCTCTAACACACGAAAACAAGGGTATTTGACTGACGCAGCTGCAGACAGACCCAGGAGGTTATATCATGAAAGAAGAGAACATGTTGAAGAACCTTGTTGAAAGAAATCAAGACCTGCATCGGTGTTCATGAATGAGAACACCCAGATGACTGGAATAGGGATGCCTCCAGAACCTCCGATAGTAAGTAAGTTAGAAGAGGCGGCTGGGGCATTGGACAAAATAGAGAGGGCACATCATTTAACAGGAACAAGGTATGTAAGATACAGAAGTCCAAATAAATACTAAGCATGAAAAGCTGAACCCAAGAAGGGATGCAGAACACACAAGAATACAAGTATGGATTCCAGAGAAGAGCGTCTCCACAGGAGACTCGGAACAGAAAAAAAGTGCAGAAAGCATAAATCTATCCGAAGGAAAAGCCCTGAAGAATACCACAGATGGAGATTGCAAACACCATACATGAAGAAAAACTGACTCCACAGCTTCCAAATGGAAGTGAAGACACAACAAGAGGAAGGAACTCTGAAGATAAAAAGACTCCGAAAATAAAGAAGAACTAGTACAACTAACCATGAAAGGACTAGACACATAAGTATGTTCCACATAGAAAAAAAGAGAGAAATCTAGAAGGAAAAAGGGTCTGCCGAAAGAGGAACCAAGTTCCTTACGGACCACTGTAAGTGAGAAGGGAACGACGGGTCAAAGACTCTCGCTAAAAGAGCTAAACAACAGCCACTACACAGAATAAGGAGTATATGGTGAGGGTTGAAAAAATTAGGAGATAGGCAGGTAGATGCCATGGGTGATAACTCGAAGAGCGTTGTGGTAACAAAAGGGACGAGTAAGGTCCCCAAAGGGAAAAGAGAGACATCGCTCTGCAAGGATGAAGCATTCAAAAGAGACCAAGGGTGGAGTTATAGAAACTGCCACAACACGAAAAACCAGCAGAAAAAAAAGGGAGGAAGGAAAACGTCCCATTTTCACGAACAAAGAGATATATATAACTTTCTATATATAGATATAGCATAGTATTATGTTTGTTTGTATAATGGGCCTGTTCCTCTTTTTTTTTTTTTTTTTAAATAAACAAGCACCAGAAGTGCCCAAGAAAGAATCAGCAAAGTACATCCCGCCGGAATATCGACAGCAGCCGGCTAAAGCAGACCAAGGATGCAGTGATAGGTGGGCAAAATACCGCATGGAGGGGGCTACACCATGCATCAGAACAATGCTAGGAAAGAAGAGTGTGTCAGGAAACACTGAGAATGCCATAATAAGCAGAAGGAATACCTCATGGAACGAAGGGAGCAGGACGAAAGATACACCGTAATAGGGCGTAAGTGCAAGGCGGAAGCCACATGCACAATCCATGCAGTGGTACAATAGAAATCCCCTATAAGGGATACCAACATAACATAAGTATATCTGGGAAAGCTACTGACAAGGCCATGGCCCGACCTACCGAGTCACTGGTATCCATACCACATCGAATGATCAATTTAGCTCCTTGTTGCCCATCCCATATTAACTGGGCAAGATCGCTCTGGTGCTCATTCGGAAGTGAGGGCAGCAGGCATACCAATGAATCCCACAATGTTTGGGAGAAGCGTCTGAGAACACAATAAGTATTAAGGGATCGCAGCACAGAACTGGTGGAGGAGAAAATATGCCTACCACAAGTGTCTGGTCTTCTGGAGTCTCCGTCTAGAGGAACATTAGGAAGAGAAATGCGATCATGGGAGACCAAAGTGGCCTGTACCACAAAACTGTGATGAGTAGGATATTGGAGGAGACAGGCTGGATCACCGGGGGCAGGACAGTGTCAGTGTCGGGTTTAGCCCAAACCCCCAACAAAATGTCAAATAGAGCTTCAGTATAGGGAAGCAGCGGCTCTACCTCTGTTTGGCCCTGATGGACGATGCCAAGTAAAGGATCAGCCGTCATTTCCACAGAAGGAAGTGTCTGTTAGAAAGTGCCCTTTTTTTGCATGGTTACCCCCCACTTTTTGTCTGACACATGATGCACTTTGACTTGGTGTGCCCTGGGTCCCTGCCAATCAGGTTCCCAGGGCCAGTATTATTTCCCAAAGCTGTACCTTTGTACCCACAATTGGCACATCTCTGGCCACAGGTAAGCCCCTTGTAAAAGGTACCATGGGAACCAAGGGGACTGTGACCAGGGAAGGCCTCTAAGGGCAGCAGCACCTATTGTGCCACCCTTAGGGGCCCCTGCCCCTTAACACCCACACACTGACATTGCAGGCTACGTGTTTTGGTGCAGAGAAAAGTGAAGAGTCAACATGGTACACATCCCTGTGTGCCATGCCTGCAATCCTCTGCCTGTGGCCTAGGTAAGCCACCCCTCTAACAGGGTGCACTAGACCACAGGTGAGGGTACAGTTGCATGAGCACTGTACCCCTACAGTGTCTAAGTCCATTATTAGACATTGTAAGTGCAGTAAAGCCATAAAGAGTATATGGTCTGGGAGTTGGTCATTACGAACTCCACAGCTCCATAATGGTGTTACTGAACACTGGAATGTTTGGTAGCAAACTTCTCAGCACATTAAACCCACAATGATTTTAGTGTGGGATTTAATGTAAAATGCACTCAGAGGGCATCTTGGAGATGACCCCTGAAAAACGACCAGCCCTGGTGTGGTTCCTGAATGGCTGCCCGCCATTTGCCACCACCAGACAGGTTTCTGGACCGCTCGGTAGAGAGCCTCCACTCTCTGGGTCCAGAAACAAAGCCCATCCTGGGCAGAGGTGTTATGCCTCCTCCCCCAGGATGGGCTGGGTCCACAAAGGGGAAGCTTCAAAGGCCTGCCACCTTTGGAAGCTGTACCTTCCTTTTGCTGCCCCAGCAACTGGCTCCCACCAGTTCTGCCCCCCGCGTTGGGTGGGAGAATCGGTGGGAAAACCAAGTTAGTAGGAGAGGTGTGCCCTCCTTTGCCAACCCCACCCCTCAGGTGGGGGAGGCGAGGTGAGGCACACTTCTCAGTCCCCTCCATCTTGAAGATGAGGGGACCCAGCCAATTAGGAAGAGGCTCATGCCCCCCTCCCACCGGAGGGTGGCATAATAGGAGGTGTACCAACCCCAAGGAAAGGACCTATTGGTCCCAACCTGCACAGCCCTTTAATGCACCTAAATTTAGTAATTAGGGGCGACCCTGAACCTTGCCTCCTCAGATTCGAGATAGAAAAAGAAAGGACTGAAGAGCTGTGCTGACCCAGGAAGAAGAGGACACCAACTGCTTTGGCCCCAGCCTTACCGGCCTGTCCCGACTCCGACCTTACTACAGTGAATACCCCGGCATGTCTAGCAGCCAGCAGCCCCACAGAACCCAGAGGATCTGCCCCGCAACCATCTTACAGACTCTGTCTCCCGTGAGCACCGGATTTCCTCAAACAAAGGCACTCGCACAGAATCTGGATCCAGGCGGCTCCGTGATTTTGCACCACTCTGCACCTGATGCCCACAGCCCAAGTTCGAGTGGCCCAACACCACGAGGAGGTCTCCCCAGCGATACTGACATGGGATCTGGTGATCCCAGACCTCCCTCAAGCTTCAAGCCGACGCCTGCTGCCTCAACCTGAAGGGTTCCCATGACCGCGACTGGAGATGGTAAGAAGAACCAGACGCCAAAAGACACCCCTGCATCCGACACCCCTGGCATTGGGTGGCCTAACCGACGGTGTCCAGGCATCCCCCAAGATCCCAACTTACCATTCCAGCTGGTGGTCACCTTCAGGAAGCCTCCCTGCCCGAGCCTGCAGCATCTTTGCCAAACCGGAGATCTCCATTGAAATCCACAGGGTCCCAGACGTCGCCTTGACACTCTGCACCCGGCCACCCTATGCCGCTGGTGGTGCAGGTCTTGTGCTGATTGTTGGCCCCTTCAGTGCTGATCCCAACCCCAGGAGCTTTGCTCCCCAGCCAAGTGGTCTGCTCATAAGCAGTCCCTGACCGAAGGCTCCCTTAACCCCATTGGCTAACATTGGGCCCCTGCACTCTGCACCTGGCTGCCCCAGTGCCGCTGGTGGTGCAAATTGAGTACCTACCTGAACCTTAGTTCTAACCCCCAAAAACTATTCTTGCAGGTCGTTTACTTACCTGCAAATCGATAAACTTCTTTTCGCCATAGGAACCAATGTTCTGATGTTTTGTTCCTAAAAATATTTTAAAGTGTTGAGTTGAACTTTTGTATGAAAGAAAAGTAACTATATTGCAAACCTGAAAAAGTCTTACTTACCTTCTTTTGTAGGATCCACGCTGTGGTATTCTAGGCATACCACCCGAGTAGTCGATATAATCCAAAAAGAACGCAAAAGTAATCAAAAGTAATTTCTATGTAATTTCAACTGTTTTTAAAGCATATACAAACCTTTAAAGATTGCAAATCCATTCCCAATTGCATTACCCTGTAAAGTTTTACAATTGCAAGTACATTTTACCTACCTGTACCAAGTCCTTCTTGGTTCTAGAAATAAAACATAAGTATACCTTTTTTATACTTACCCAATTGGTCTGGATTCTGTCTCTGAGTGTGTGAAATCAGTCCTTGATTGAGTAAATACAATAAATGCTTAACACACCCTCCTGATAGGCCTAACTGCTCGCCCACAATACCCCAAAGAGGTACTTATCTAATTTAGCCTCTGCTATACCGCTGGGGACTCCCCGGATTCTGTGCACGCTATACCTTACTTTGGTATGGTGTATACAGAGCTAGTTTCCTACAGTGTCACATCCAAAACCACAGAACTCGCATGAGCATGTCAATTAGAGAGGAGCTCACCTCGTTACCAAGGCCAAGAGGGGAACGGAGACCCGAGGCTGGGGAAGACTCCAAGCCACTAACTTTACCCAACTCAGTCAGCCAGCTATCCTCCATAGGAGGTTGGACAGTGTTAGAGATGGTGTGGAGAAACCCCAAATTCCCTCCATCACCTCTAAAATCGTATTCCTCAAAAGGATAAACAGGAGGGGGCTCCATAGAGAGCTCTGAGGCAGACGGCACCAGAGCTCTGCAGACGGCTCTGCATCGAACGCTGGCCGGCGCCGAAGTGGCGACGTCGGAAAGGCGAAGTGGCATGGCGTCGAGCGGCACTGCCTGCACCGTCGTTGAAGTCGGTTGATCGGACCCAGGCGATGAAGGTGGGAACCCCGGAGGGCTGTGCACCGGCATCGAAATAAATTTGAAGTCAGAAGGCCGAACTGAGGCCTAAGGCCAACTCGCGGGCGTGGACACAGTCACGGCTCCTCGCACCTCCTTTGGGCCCAAGAGTGCTCCAGGGCAAGGTGAAGCCCCAAAGATAGTATGATGAGAATTGTAGTATTCTCACATCTGGGTCATAGTGGCCCTGGCTCCAAAGAAGGTAGGGAGGCACCGGGTAGACTCGTGCACCGATTCGTCAACCGAAGATCAGGAGGAGGCTTACGCGGCGAGGTTGGGGCAGGCTTCACGCTCCAGCGGGCAGTCTGTGGACCGTGAAGGGGACTGAGGTCGACGGGAAGTCTTGAAAGACTGCAACATCTGTGCTGCTAAGAGCTTCATAAGGCGTTCCAACCGCACCTTCAAGCGAAGTTGAAGACAGGAGTCGCACTCCTAGGAGTCATGGTGCTCCCTCAAGCACCACATACAAATAGACTGAGGGTCTGTGGTGGACATTTTCTGTCCACAGGACCCACAAGGCTTGAACCCCGAGGGCATGAGAGGTTTTAAAAGCACACTGTTCCGTTCGACGGAAACGTCGAAGTAGGCCAAAAAACAGCCTGAGGAACAGTTTACTGGATCCGTGTTGAAAGCGAGGAAAAAAGAAACTGACATCAGAGAGTTGGGAAGGGGCATATATGGACTTTGACATCACATCAGCTGCTCGACGTCACTACGGAGTGGCACGACACCTTCTATCGACATGCAGAGTTACTGCTGGAAATTTTTTACAGATCCAGTCTCGTGCCTGGGGAGAATTCAAAGGTAAGGAATCTGCAGATATATGTCTCTATCAGATACAGTGGCTCTCAGGTATTGCATTTCTTCTTGGAGTAGCTTTACCGTTTGCTCTGTTGAATGAGATCTCTTCGACACTCTGCGGAGATCTGTCCGCAGCAGGTTAACATCCAGGGCGATAGTGTCAATTTTCATTTCAAGCGTAGTGCGGGAATGTTCAATAGCCACAAGGATATGGCTCCAGTCAGACAATGCGGCTCCTGCATCCCTCCACAGTCTTAGACGGCGGGAAGGAGGGCACCTCTGTCTGGGCAAGGTGCCGTATATTGATCCAGTTTTGTCTGTTGGGTTCTTCTGAGTTTCCTGTCTTTACCTATGACCATCTACAGGCGCGCCGAGTTTGGGTTCCTCTCACAAATACGGCCAGGCTCTGAGGCAGCGCACTTTGGGGAGTGCCTTGAGTCCACCCTAGCCCCCCAGGGTGCGAGAGGCTCGGGCGCTGGCAGCTCTCCTACCTGTAAAGGCATTGAGTCACAGCACTCCCAGACCGTGCAGCAAGCCTGAGATGGGCAATATGCCAGCAGAATCAGTCAGGAGGCCCAACAGATATGGGTCTCGTACTCAAGAGATGACCACAGCTGCTTCACACTGGGGAAGTAAAGTAAAGTTGCAGGGGAGATCAGCGGGAGGGGGGCAGCACCAGGGTGTAAGTGCAGCCCACCGGCACAGCAAAGTCACAGAAAATATAGGGGCCGCCCCGGTGGGTCCGTTTGGCACCATCCCTTCAAGAGTCTGAGGGGGGTAATCACCACTGCCCCCCCTCCTTCATGGCAATCTCGTGTGTGGCCTGATGGGCTGTTGTGTTGAGCCGCAATATCCCTAGTAACTGCAGCAGTGTGGGCTTCCTCACTTTGCTCAGGTGCCCTATATGGCCCCCGGCAGCTCCACCAGTCTGCTCTGGCACAGCAGAGTCTAAGCGGGTGAGTCTCACACCGCAGTCCTTCATAGGGGGCTGCTGGGTGCAATCTCCTCGGTCCGTGCTCCTTGTGGCCTCCCGCTTCAGCAAACAAAGGCGGGAGGAAGAGTCAGTGCCTCCTAGGACGCACTGTAGGCCCCAGCTGGGGTGAAGGCCTTTTAGCTAGGCCACTGTGGGTCGCGGGCCATAGTCTCTGCGTCCATGGCTTGGTGCAGATACAGTGTGGGGGCTCCACCACCTGCCCTCAGCATTCGGAGCAGCTCCCCTGCGGCAGACAGTCTATGCCAGCCCCAACATGAGCTCCACCTGGAGTCAGCAACGGAGCCGCCACTCTTGCGCGGCCCGTCACCTCTGCCAGGCCACCATGTCGTCCGGCCATCAGGTTTCCCTTGTCTGGGATTGGCGCTCTCAGTGCCACTGGGGGGGGGTCGCCAGAGTCTCCCCCAGAATCGCCAGGCACTGTAGATCTCAGTGCACACAATCAACGTGCCCCGGCAGGCTCCAGGAAGGTACAGGATTTATAACGGGGGTTTAGGAGCCGGCTCTTAAAGCATGTTGACGGCCATTTTGCTGGCCACGCCCCTCTCCATTCAAAATATTTAGCAGGTTCAGATAGGAAATCAAATCAGTAGGGTGACTTAGGGCAGGATCTATTGTTTGGCTGATTGAGTATGGTCTGTCAGGGTGGTTGATTATATTACCTGTGCCACCCTGACAGACTACCCTCCACCATCTTTAGAGATCACCGCAGGTCCAGCAGTGATCTCTGTAGCTTGACAGAAACCGCAGTTATGGTGGCTCCTAACAAGGTACCAAAAGTTGGTGGGACGTCAGATAGTAAACTAGTTTGGACCATTAATTTCTTTCTAAAATATGCCATTTTTACCTAGCTTACTGTGTGAAAGAACTGATCCTGATACTCTGAGTAAGCAAGAATGACTCTCTCTTGTGTTTAATGTTTGGGGAGAATGTAGATATTTGTTGTTACGTTGTCTTATGGCTGGATCTTGTATTCCACAGGGTACCATATTGGTCCCTTTCATTTCTATGCAAGATCACCAGTTTGTGCTGTGCTGAGTTTTCTTGCCCTATTTTGGAGCCAGTTTAAGTAGCCAGTATTTTTACTGCGCTTGTTAATGCTCTTCTTTTACACTCTAGTGGCCCCTTTAGATTTGTTGGAGGCAACAACGTCTGTCGTTTTGTGGCATTTAGATACCACCTGGATGTGAGATTGTTTCTCATTCCATAGTAGACACTTGAAGATTTTCTAATGAATTTCTGCATATCATTTACTACATTTTCCATGTGAGTAAATTACTATACAAGTTGCGTCATGTTTTAGGTCCTAATGAAGACATTGCTCTACTAAAAATCAATCCCAACTCGTCAAAAAGTTGACGTTCTCTTTAACTATTTGCCTGAATGATGAGTAAGTATGATATAGCAAAACCATCAATTATAGTGTTTGCATTTTATCAATAATATTGTACATGCTGAACCAAGTTCTGTATTCCTTTTCTTTGAACTTGTATCACCTATCTATCCACTTGGAGCATCTATATTAGTGTTTGCTGACATATAAACAGCTATATCTAATACTTAATAAGTGTTTCATCACATTTGAAGAACTTAAAAAGTGTGTACTTAATCCTTTCATTTACAGAGATTGTGACGACTGTTCCAGATTCCTTAATAAGATATGAAAACATATGTAAGGAAATTCGACAGAATTATTGTTATATATAAAGTGTTAAAAGTCCAGAATCTGGTTATAAAAGGGTCACCCCAGTGAATCATTGTTATGTTCCAATTGGGAGCAAAACTATTTAGTGGCAGGATCCAGAAGGGAAACTGAATATAAATAGCAGAAAAAGTAGGGCTTTGTATGATCAAGACATTATTCTTTTCCTATCATCATCTTATGTTTGCAGTAACTTAGATCCAATTAAGAATGAAGCAATGTACAACTGACGAGTTTATATCTATACCTATTAAGTAACAAAGTTTGTTAAAAAAAAAAAAAGTGTAACTTTCTACTCCATCATGTGATTCTGTTTGATATACATAAATAATAGAAATGTGCGCTCATGCGCATGATCCCTAAAATAGATTCCATAGTGCACTATTTAGAAGTAAAGCATGCATTTAAGAGGAAACATTGTTTTTTTGCATTTAAAACATATTTGCAAATCGCTAACTCAAACAGCAGCTTTAGCTTCATACACCAGTATTGTTGGATCTTAAAAAACAACAAAGGAGAATGCAACCTCACCATAAGCACCACTTTCACTCCTATGAAGACAGTGCCAAACTAACACTGCACCTTTTAATAATTCCAGAAGGCCGAGAGCCTACTAATCATGAAATGCTGGATCAGTTAAGTAGTTAATTTCTTTTGTCTCAATTGACAACAATCCCCACAGCATTTGCCTTTTGGAGGCTTATTTCAGGTTGGAAACTCAATTTTGTGATTTTTTTTCCTGGAATCACTCACTGTCATTTTTAAACTCTGTTTCTTCAAGTGTTCCGCTCAGACTATTCTTTTAGCTCTTCTGTTTGACTGATGTCCTTCTTAGTCTTAGAAAGATACCCTTGCCATCACATGCCATCTTCCTCACATGCCTTCCAGAATCTCATTCCATACGAAAGACAAAATCTGTTTGGAGATGCCTTACAGGAGACTCTGGGATAGGGAGGGAATGCGCCTTAGGTCTAGGAAGTGGGAGGAGATGCTACCCATTCCACAATCTTTAAAATGGGGAGGGTGTATACACTCCTAATCTGTCCTGGTGCTCCCGATAGATGTTGAGAAGTTTCAAATTGTGGCTTACAGGCTCTCAATATTGGGGCAATCAATGTCAAGGGTGTCAAATAACTCTCAGTAGACATTGAGGTCTTTTTCAGCATGGAGGTCTATTTTAAGGTAGAGAGCTTTGGCGCCCATGAAGAGTCCTTCCTTGCCACCTTCGACATCTAGGGCTGAAACTGGAATGGCTAGTGACTGGGGGTGAATGTTTGCATTGTCCAGCATTCCGTCCATCAATTGTTTCTTTTGCATATGTCGCCCTAAGTGGGAAGGGTATGCCCAAACGTGGGTCCCATGCTCACACCACCACTGGATTCAAGCTAGCCTGGCTGATGAAGGGTGATGCCCTGAAACCGGTCCCAGGATGCTTGTTTCCGGGCCTGGGAGGACCTGGCTTGGCAGTTCGGGCTGGACTGTTCCCGCAAAGAACAGGGTCAAGACTGATTTGCATATGGCTGGGTCCAAACTGGGGTGGTGAGCAAAAGAATGATGGTTTAAACCCAGATCCTTGTGACTGGAGGTGAATGTTTGCATTGTCCAGCATTCCGTCCATCAATTGTTTCTTTTGCATATGTCGCCCTAAGTGGGAAGGGTATGCCCAGACGTGGGTCCCGTGCTCACTACACCACCGGATTCAAGCTAGCCTGTCTGATGAAGGGTGATGCCCTGAAACCGGTCCCAGGATGCTTGTTTTCGGTCCAGGGAGGACCTGGCTTGGCAGTTCGGGCTGGACTGTTCCCGCAAGGAACAGGGTCAAGACTGATTTGCATATGACTGGGTCCAAACTGGGGTGGTGTGGTGAGCAAAAGAATGATGGATTAAACCCAGATCCTTGTGACTGGGGGTGAATGTTTGCATTGTCCAGCATTCCGTCCATCAATTGTTTCTTTTGCAGTAAAAAAGTGAAGCACTGGAGGTGCATTATAAATGGTTCTTCTTATTGCATTGCAGCGCCGGCCTGACGAGGGGCAAACGCCCAATGATGAAGCATGACATCCTCCGGGGTGTGTGAGGGCATCACGAAGAAAGACCTCCCTGTCCCCCACGCCCAGCCAGGAACTGCACACCCCCTTCAGACTTATCTTCTTAACTAAAGCCTCAACCTTCTTTCAAGGAGGTGTTGCCCATTGTGCAGTAAAGAAGGTCTGTAAGGCTCCATCTGGTCAAAAGGATTGTAGCACTATGGAAGAAGCATTATCTATGCCTCTAAAGCCGTGCCTTCTAGGTACTGTACCTAAGCCTATTCCCACTGCCACAGCCATACCTACTCCACCTCTTTTTCAGCCTCCTCTGGCTCAGCAGTCAAAGCACAAATCCAGGAAATATAGAAGAACTTCAAAAACAGAAGACGAACCATCATTCATGCCACACAAGGGAGGGCAAAGACGAGAAACAGATCTAGGCTGTCAATGGCAGCTGTTCCTCCTCATGAATCACCTCCAGGAAGGGAGAGACACCTCAGTCCATCATCTTTGGATACAGACAAGAGAGCCTAACTAGAGCGGGAACCGGAGTCACCACTTCCCATGGTGTCTGCTTAAGATGATGTGGTCACGTTCCAGGAGGCAACTACAGTGTAGCTAAAAGGCTCAATATTGAAGTGAATGCACTGTTTTGAGGCCTCCATAATTTGAGACTATGTTCAAAGCCACAAGCCACACAGGTAGTTGCCTTGGTGCCAGGTCTTCCTGATCTTACAGGGCATACATTTTTGACACCTTAATCCATTAAGCCAGAAATACTGCATATGTATTAATAAATATAGAACTCCAGAGTCAGCTCCTATCTTGTATATGTGTGTATGGTATTTGTATATTGTGACGCTGGCCGAAACGCAGGGGACAACTGTATGGTTTTGAAGGCAGAGTTACAATCAGACTGATTCTAGGAAGAGGGCTCTGGGTTGTGTGAGAATGGTAGACAATGTAATGCATCACAATGTAGTGTTCTTTATATCTTTCTTAAATTGAAGAAAGGCAGTGATGGCCTTCCTGTGGCAATCTCCTTTTCCTGATTATTTGAAAGTCTTGGTAACAAGGAAGCATTATTTTGCTCCTGGATCTATTTTTCTTCTCCCAAAATAGACAGCAAAAGGATGGACATGAATGGCACAAATGTTTTCTAAACATCAGCCAGGGCAATTAGAGCAGCAAGCTCTACAGCCTTAGACATAATAAAGAACTGTGGGACTTTTTGGACCGGTGTGTTGAGCATCTTCCAAAGGGCAGCAGAAAAGATTTCAAGGACATTCTTAAAGAAAAGCCCATCAAAAGATCTTAGTTATGCTGTTCTTGGGCTCCTCTTTATTTGGCACTCATGCAGATGGATATATGGAAAATTTTAAATAAAGCCCTCAAATAAGTAGGCCCTATAATTAGTAGGACTTGAGAATTACAAAGAATACCCCAAAGGGAAGCTTAAAGGATATTCAGCATCAGCACCAGGAGCAACCTCCCCAGAACTAGTTTATTCAAAAGAAAGAGCGGATGAGCAAGAGTTCACAGCAGTCTCCTATGGCCATAGGCAAGACTCTACCATCCAAGCAGTGACTTCTTCACTCTTTCATCCCCGAGCTGCATGTTTCAGAAATGGGAAGGGGATATTTCAAACCATTTCCCCTCATGGCAGAGAATCACAGACAATTTGTTGCTAAACATTGTCAAGAATAGATGCATTATCAAATTCCGTTTTTCTCCACCTTTTGTTCCACTAATCGTGTTGCAACCTAATTTTTCGAACTGGCTGGTACAGAAAGTTTCAACCACTTCTTCCCTAAAATAAAGTAGAACAGGATCTCAATCTCCAGAAAAATGTACTCCTGCTACTTCTTAGTGAAGGATTATTTACTGACACAACAAAACGTTGAGTTGAGAAGGTTGCCAACCAATGGGTGAAGTGTGAAAAAACTCAAGATGCAGGCAGCTCATCAAATTTTTCCTTTTCCTCAGCAGGGAGACTGGTGGCTTAAGATATACAGGATGCTTGCTACCATATTTCCATTGCAGAAAACACAGGACGCTTCCAGATAAGAGGCTCCCACTATCAGTTATGGACAGGAGGCTCCCACTATTATATCAGAGTTTTTCCAGTTGGTCTCAAGTCGGTCTGCAGGCGATTTTAAAGGGCATGACAGTGGCAGCAGGAACCCTAAAGTGGAAGAGTGTCTTCGTCTATCCGTAACTAGACAACTGGCTTGTCAACGCCAGCTTACCATACTAACTCCGACAGAAGCTACACTCAACTCTGATTCATCTTCACAACTGAGCCTACAGATCAATTCCTCCAAGTCAATCCTTCAACTAATTCAGAAAATCCCTTACATAGGAGCCACTCTGTACAAGAATCTGGTTTGGAGCTAAGATTTATTGACAAGTTTGAAAATTCAGACCACTGAAGATTCCTGTTGCACTGATGGCACAAATCACTCTTGAGCAAAACTGTGATCTGCATCTTTCTTGTATACAAAGCCTGGCTCTACGTGCGTCCCTTTCATGAGTGTCTGGAGGATGAATGGCCCCAGAAAACAGCGCTGTGTTAAAAAAGATTCAGATGGGCACCAGCACCCTTCTATCTCTTTTCTGGTGGTGCAACAAAACAAACATGCTTTAAGGACCTCCTTTCTAGAAGCCTTTCTCCAACTCAGACAATTGTGACAGATGCTTTGATGGAACAATGGGGAGCCCACATGGGATGGTCTCTGCTCAAATAAAGTAGTCTCTACATAAAATGTTCCACAACAATATGATGGAATGGATGGTGGTTTGCCTGGCCCTAAAAACCTTCCTTTGAGAGATATCAGTGTTGCCTATCTTGCTCCAGAGAGGCAACACAACCAGAGTCCTGCCGATTTGGCACTGGTCCCTAGCGAGACACATCTCTGTGACAGCAGTACATTTACAAGACCTCTAGAAAGCCTAAGCAGCAACATTCTGCAATACGCGTTTCAGTCCTGGGGCAATCAGATCGACTTCTTTGCTACATACAAAATGTGAAATTCTGTGCCTTTGCATTTAGATTCCAAGAACCTCAGCCCGTGGGGAAGTGTTCTTTTGAGGAAATTAGCTTACATCTTTCCTCTGATCCCTCTAGTTCTCAAGGCGACTGCGGGGTTAGACAACACAAAATGGTACTAATTGCTTCAGACTGGCAGAGACAGTGGTGGTACTCAGACCTTCTCCTCCTTTTGCTGCAACCACACTGAAAGTTTCTCTATAAGCCGGACCTTGTCAGCAGATTGTCAGAAAGATCCTCCATCCCAGACTGCAATTACAGAGCTTAACTGTCAGGCTCTTGAGTGCCTTCAGTAGAGCTACCTGAACTTAACTGATGACTTCATGAACAACCACAAGGAATACCAAGGTTATGTTATGTTAGTCAGCACTTGTAATGAGCACAGCTACTCCAACGGAGTGTCCCGGCGCATGCCCAGGACGTGGTAGAACAAAAGCAGAACAATCTAAAAAAGAAAAGTCTTCAGTCTTTTCTTGAAAATCTGAGGATCACGTAGAGCACGCAGCTCCACCGGGAGTTGGTTCCAGGCAGCTGCACCCATCCGAGAGAGGGGGCTGCCACAAATCCTATGCTTGCGAAACCTAGGAATGCATGTCATAAGCTTAGTAGAAGAGCGTAACTGCCTAGCCGGAACATAGAAGCTGAATCTAGCTTGTAGATAGGCCGGGCCATGCCCATAAAGAGCGGCATGAACAATAAACAGAGATTTGAATTTTACCCTCTCTTTCACAGGCAACCAAAAGTACTCTGGCCGCAGCATTTTGAACAACCTGAAGTTTATTCAAAAGGTAACTAGGCAGACCAACATGCAGCGCATTAGCATTGTCAATGAGAGATGTGATTAGGGCTTGGGTGACCGTTTTCCTAGCTGTAGCGGGGAGTAGCGGAAGAAATATTTTCAACGCCTTCAGGATACCGAAGCAGATTTCGGATAATTTATTGATCTGGGGGCCAAAACTCAATTTATCATCAAACCAGATACCCAAGTTCTTGGTGGGCCCCCGTGGGGCACCGGCAAGTAAGAGTCATCAGGCCAGAAAGAAAGTCAAAACTGCAGAGGGAAGTTGCCACAGAGGAGAATCTGTGTTTTGTCCTCATTGCACTTCAATTGGGCAGCCGTTAACCACTGGAAGACCGTAGTCAGACATGTTTTTGCGTAGGAAGGGTTGGATTCATTTTTGTTCCAAGTCAAAAGGAGCAGAGTATCATCAGCATACGAGATGACTTTAGATCCAGTTCCACTGCTAACTGAATGAGAGGGGACATATAAATGTTAAACAGTAGAGGACTCAGTACAGAATCAATGTCCTTCCACTTGCTTTTCATTTTACGTTAAGCGGAAATGGTTCTCCATTTGGTGTCTCTAGAAATAATGGGCCAGAAAACTCGAGAAAAAAAAAAAAATGAACAGGTATTGCCTTTTCTTCTTTATCTAGCTGAATGCAGCCTTGAATTCTTTTCAATAAATGTGGCTAGAGTGCTATCACTGCTTACAGAAAACGACTATCTCTGGCATCTTTTTTCACAATAAAAATACGTTCCCCACCCTAGGGAGTAAATATTGTCTTTGCTAAATCAATGGGACCTTTGCACTAACACACAAATCGGATATCTAAAATTTGTCATGAAATTGAACTTTATTGCTAGCCTTCATAACATCAACAATGAGAGTAAATGAGCTTCAGATGCTTTGAGTAAAGGAAACGTCTATGGTGTTCCAAGGAAGCAAAGTTCATCTATTTTCTCATCCTTGTTTTCTTATAAAAGTAATTTCTGATTTCTACCACAGAGGATTTACTTATCAACTTTAGTTTCAGATCTTTTTTCTGTAGTAGAAACATTCCTTCAAATATTAAAGAATGTTGAAAAGCAAATGATATGAGGCAATCCTAACAGTTATTTGTCAATTATGTGGCAATTTGCAGATGTATGCCCCCCTCCACAAAAGAAGCCATAGCTAGGTGGGTAGCCTCTTACATATTTACGTGCAAATAAAAGGTGATTAGGCCCGTGCTGGGCAAGCACAAATCCCATGCTATCCAACGGAAAGCTGCTAGTGATATGCTCCATAGAAATGTCTCTATTCAAGGCATTTGTACAGCAACTACCTGGAGCTTGGTTATACATTGTCCAAGCATTATTATCGACTACTGACTTTGTGACAGGAAACGTTGTGGGTTACTCTCCATAACCTACTTGCTTAATCTTTTAGTTATATTTCTCCTATGCTTTTGGACCCCACCTCTGAAGCAGAATTCTCTTAGCTTGTGACTGTATTATACTGCTTATGGATGGTAGAGAGGATCACTTACAAGAGAAGGAACACCTGTATCTGAAATTTCAGTTCTCAGTTATGTGCTCTTTTCTAATGCATAAACATTCTTCCTGCCTCCCAGTGTCCCAAAGAAAAGTCGACAGCTTCAAGGGCGTTGGGTCGTTTCACTCTATTACCTTCAAAACAAACTAACTGACTCACCAATGAAAGCATGTTGAAAATGCTGCCTGGAATTGTAAAATGTGCAGTTTCGGCTAGACACTGTGTACCTAAAAGTGTACTTGATGCCTCTATAGAGGCTACATTTGTGTTCATTTTTTGGTTTTAAACAGGGCAAAAACTGATGTATTAAGCCTTGTACTTCCTATGGGCACAATTTCTTGAATCATATTTTTATATAAAAAAATATAATAAAGAATGTGTTGCAGGAATCCTCAACAAGCGCAGTGACGTTTCTATTTATGGATTCAGAGAGAATACGCAGGATTAAATAGGAGGATTACCGGTAAGCAACTTTTCCTAAATTAGTGGTGTGTGCAGTATTTGAATTATTTTCTAACTGCAAGAGGGACCTCACTAGTAAAAAATTGAAATATTCTGATGTCCATCATGCCTAACTGTTCCCTCCAGCTAGCAGCCATCCCAACGGTCACCAGCACCCCCCACAGCAAGAAATTTGGTGACCAGTCCTCAGTCAGGAGGCTATATGGTGATTTTGGGTTGTAAAAAAAAGTATCCTATTTTCTTCATTCTTTCATCCTATTCCACTACCAACATATATCTGTATAATGTGTCATACAGCAAGAGATGAACAGTGTGTGCACATTTAGAGGATCTCCAAATTTATCTCAGAATATTCTGGTATACAGCTGATTAAACCTTTTCTCTGACATGATACGAAAGTAAATTAGTGAAATTGTGAAAGGATAGCAATAAAAACTGCATGGTAAAAGCAAAGGGGGCAATAAAATATGTTTATACCAATAGTTGGCTTGGGGGGGGGGTTAACATTTCCTATACCATCACAGCTGGTGAGTGGAAGATCTAAATCAAACATGAGAGATGCCCCAATAGCTGCTGAGTAGGTACTCTGACAAAGTATACTAATGAAACACTGCATGCAATTTAAACTTTTCTTGCCTTGGGTAAAGGTTGAAGGAAACCATTTTCAACACAAACCCCAGGTATAAGGATTTAGAGGTAGATAAATTAAACTTTTCCCACTGATGTGCATTTTCAATGTGCACTAAATTACTCAAAATCTTTTGGGTGCAAGTTTAGAGGAGGATATACCAAAACCATAATAGAATAGAATAAAACCATTAATATAAGAATGAGCCTGGGCGTGCTCTACAGAAAACCATGATAAAAAGAGGGGATATAAAAAATTCACTTTGCATAGATTTCGAAAAGTCTTAGAACTAGCCCTGCACGTGATACTGGTTTTATAGAGTCAATACATTAGAATTACTACGTTCAAAACAGGAAATACTATGCTTGTGGGTATCTGCATGTGCCTGTGCTTCCAGGCCAATGTGAATTTTATCAAGAGTCCATATGGACTTCTTTTCAGCCCCACTTCTTGGCTGGGGATTTCATTTTTTGTAAACTTCATTTAAAGTTTTCAATTCAAAGTTAAGAACAAACAATTGGGCTGTAATTAGCAGCAATGTCACAACCGTTAATTACACAAATATTGGCAAGGACAGTCAGATATGTCAGATATGTTCTTCCATTCGATATCCCCCAGAAGTTGTGCAGAAAATAGCACACAGCAAGAGCAGGTATAGGCAACATTACGTTTCAGCTTACGTATTGTCTAAAATGTTACTATATAGATTCATTAATGGGACTTGTGCCCACTCCGTCATTCAGGACGCTTAAGCCATTCAGAGGAGTATGTGCATGTTAGAGAAGTACTACCAGAAGAATTTGTATCCACTTCCGCAGTTGGCTCTCATGTCGCTGCTGGCGTCAACAGTGAATTAATCATTTTTATAGGCCATGCTATGTCTTCTGTTGTCTTTTTATCAGTTCTTACTTGTTTCAGTCGCCTTTCCTCAGCCAGTGACCATTCAGTCATATCTCGTAACCATGCAGGCGCTGGGAGAAGACATGGGGACTGCCAGTGGATCGAAATTCTTCACTTGTCTATTACCTACCACAGGGTGGCAAATTTGAGGGACATTCTATACCTCTTAGGTATGGGGACAACTCCCAACACAATGTTTTAATGTAGTTGGAATCTCATTGACACGTACTCTCTTTAATATTACTACCACTAGATATATCCCTACACTACCACAGCATGTAGTACCATGTTCATCACATCTAGGACATATCGGGATCTATTTTTTAATAGCCTGTTAAGTTGTGACGGTGTGTGATAGGTATAGAGCAGAACATGACAATGAGATAGCTTAAAGCGTGCATTACTGGCGATTAGTTGAACCTGAGCACATGCTATCTCCGATTCTTCGTCCAACAGGAACTTTTGCAGATCAGCGTCCCACTGCTAATTTTCATGGGGTGTTTCACCCTTTCTGTCTTAAGGTCCCTGTATAAACGAGACACCAGTCTACCACCAGGGATTTTATTTTAAGATCTAAATGCACATTTTATCGTTTATATCCATGCTTTAAAGGATTAAGTGTAAACTATTAACGTATGCTATCCAAATATGACTTATTTTCTCACATCTTCTGAGAAAAATCCTCCTTCTTCTGAGCCCAAGCTGAGCGCTCTAGGAACAGACCTAAAGACCTCTTCAACATTATCAAACAGCAAACCTCTTCCTTCCCCCAACATTCAATTAATGACTCTACTACACGCTCTGAAGAGTTCGGAACATTCGTTTCTGGAAAAATAGCTAACATCGAATTCTCACTTGACCCATCCTTCTCCCCACCCTACACCAAAGCTGCTCCCTCTAACAAAGAGAATCCACACAATGCCCTACCTTCTATTAATGGTTATCTCCCCATACACTCCTCAGCAATCCAGAACACTAACCTTAACCCCTTGCAACAAAAAATTGATGCATCTTGGACTGAATTTGTCTATATCCCTGAGGAAGAATTCCTCAAATTACTTGCTTGCATGAAGCCGACATCGCACCTCTCCGGCACCATTCCTGCTGCGCTTGCCAAAAATCTTAGTCAAATCATCTCTCCTACATTGACCAAAATCATTCATCAAGCGGCTCCATGCCGACTTCCCTCAAACTCGGGCAAGTCACCCCCATCATCAAAAAGCCAGACGCCGACCAGAATGACCTTAACAATTACAGACCTATAACTAACCTCCCTCTTTTCCAAAGCTATCGAAAAATGTGTGCTTGCACAACTCAACAACCACATTGAAAAATACATCCAGCACGACACCTTCCAATCTGAGTTCAGGAAAGGCTGCAGTACAGAGACTGCAATACTGAACATCATGACGACCTACTCAGATCGCCGGATGATGGCCAGGCCTGCTTCCTACTCCTCCTGGACCTTTCGGCTGCCTTTGACACCATCAACCATGACATCCTCCTAAACACCCTCTCACAGTGTGCAGGCATCAATGGCACTGTCCTTCAGTGGTTTGCTTCTTTCCTGAACCAACGCTCAAAGCTAGTCAAACTAAGCAACACGACTTCAAAAGCAACACCATTCTCACAAGGAGTTCCTCAAGAGTCAATCCTGTCTCCTGCCCTATTCAACCTCTATATGGAACCCCTTGCAATGATCCTGAAACAAGACAGAATTTCCTACCATCTCTAGGCAGATGACACCCAACTCTACATTAAAAGTTCACCAGCTAAAGATATCTAGCACCTAAGCAGCACTCTCTCCAAGGTACAATCCTGGCTAACCAGCAACCACCTTAAGCTCAACCCCAACAAAACCGAACTCCTCTTCATTCAACCGAAAGAAAACCCCTTTCCTGTAGATATTTGGCTCGACAACCTCACTGTATTAAACTGCAAACCATCTGTCTCCAATTCTGTCAAATCTCTAGGGATTACACCTGTCAGAAACCTGCACATGAAAGAGCATATTAATGCCAAAGCTAAAAGGGCCTTCTACACGCTGAAGCACCTTAAAAAAATCAAACCCTTCATCACCCCCGAAGACCTAAAGATAGTGGTGCAATCCTTAGTCCTCTTCAAGCTGGATTACGGTAACACAATATTCACGGGCACCCCAAAAACACACCGCATCCCTTTGAAAGCTACACTCCTCGCAGCGGCCAGACTACTGTCGCTTTGAACACACCACTCCCACTCTCAAGAAACTCAACTGGCTACCAATCGAGACAAGCTGTATACTCAAAACTGCCTGCACAACCCACAAAACTCTGTACACTGAAAAAACAATCTACTTCACACAAAAAAACACCAAAAGCCGGCCAAAAGAGACCTCTTCAAAGCTCTAACACTACTCCTGATACGGCCCAAACTCAAGAAAGAAAAATCTCATACCTGCTCCTTCTCTGGGAACGCTCCTACAATATGGAACTCGCATCCAAAGGATTTACCTGACAATCATTCCCTCACTTCAGGAAATGTTTTTTACTTTTTCTTCTCAATAGATACCTAAACCCTCCCCCAAAACCAAGTGACTGGCCTGATGCTCCTACCTCTCACCCTCCAAATATATCTGAGTATTGCTACCTCTGGGAAAAACTGTCCTTCTACTCCCCGCCCCCAACTCTGCAACACCCTACCATAACTACCTCCGAACTATATCGTCCACTTATCCTACTGTCTATTGTACTCTTCTTTTATATACTGTTACTATGTATTTTTACTTTTATTTACTGTGCAACTCTTGTAATTGCTGCTGTGCTAACTCTGTAAAGCGCTCTGATACCCTTAGGTCAAGTTCACGCTATACAAAACTCGATAAATAAAATAAATAATGCTAGTGTACAGACTTACTTTTTACAAAACTATTGAACATCTTTTATTTAAGATAATAATATAAGTTACCACGGTTGATTGTTTAGAACTAACCATCCAGTGCATCACAGTAATGTTGGTTAAAACATACCTGATTTCAAAGACTGCATTACTCAATATTTTTGATGTCTACAGAGAGGTTGACTGTGAAAACCACTAGGTCAGTATGGGTACGCATGAAATGAGAGACTGCTCTTAATACTGTCTGATAAACAACATATTAAATCGGATAAGTTGTATTAGTTAGATTTCAAAGAATGTTTGAGTCAACTTTAAAATTATAAATGTGCATATATTTGTAAATACATTATTTGTGTGGTTACTGACCTGTATTACTATAAAACATGGACTGAAACACTAAAAGGGATATTCACAGTTAAGCTGATAACCAATACAAAGATGATGGGCTAAAATTAATTAAAAGTAAAGAGACTGCCCCTTCAAATTCACATTGATCTGGTCACCCTAGTAACCCATAATTATATGCCTAACTGACAAACATACCTGCTTCTTGAGCTCTAAATATTCCCTTTGAACCTGACCAAGATCCTTCATCAGGCGCTTTGCTCGTTCATGGTGATCGCGTGCTGCTTGTTCTATAGAGTGCAGCTCATTCAGAAGACGATTGTTTTCTTGTTTCAGCTCCTAAGTAAAAATACAGGCATGATATTTAAGAAATCACACTTGTGTTTTCTTATGTCAAACTATCCATACAAAGATGATGACACACATTTATTTTCAAGAATAGTAAATTATAAGTGAACTAATTGTTTGGCAACTGAACAAATGCTAATTCTGTAGAAATAAACAGCCTCTGTTTGAAAACCGTTAAGTTAAAAAAATATATATAACAAAATGTTTGTGGACCACCAATGCAAACAAGCATTGGCAAACCCAATAAGTTGGCATTCCCCTTCTACATTTGAGGCCTATTGACTTTTACAGACCTTGGTTTTATACATGTGAGTAATACATCTGAAGCAATAATTTCTAATTTAAATAAATAAGGCAGAAGTTAAAGTCTGTGAATGTCTGGAGATGGCTGTATTGGTTGTATTATTGGTATGTTATAATATTCTATGCTATTCTCCTCAAGCAACACCAGTGTGAGTAGATACACATCATAACATTCAAGAACAAATCAAAATGTACCTGAAGTGATTTTTCTAGGTGGGTCTTCTGGGCTTTTGAACTCTCTTTCATAGCCGCAATACGCTTCTCCTCTTTCTTCCGCTCCGAAATCAGCTGTTCTTGTAAGTAACTCAGATCAGCCTTTGTACTGTCTAGTTCCTTTTGCAAAGCATTTATCTGCCCTGTCTTCTCTTGGATTTGCTGTTCTTTTGTGGACAGGAGGTGCCCTGAAAACGAAATAGAACCAGCGTTAAAACATCCAGTGTTTTTACTATTATTTTGACAAATTAGTTGCTAATTAATTGGCCTTTTGGCATAAATACTTCATTCTGTGGTTGTGGGATTTCGACCCAGAAACTGGAGGAAGAGGAGGTTGCTTACTACTGACTTCATGCATTGTTGGAGAGATGGTTTGGGGCCTTGCAAGCTTCCTATCCAAATCATGTGATATATGTTGATTTGTCCATGGTGATTGGTATGATATGAGGGTGAGGGTTTTGTGGCCCTCTGCCTAACCCAGGCTAACTATAGCTTTTAGTTTGTGAATTGCAGGGGTCTTGTTATGGGTCTCAGTGTTGGCACAGAAGGAGCACTAGAGACTGTGTTTTAATTAAGGATATGTGGCACAGCAAGTGAGACTGTGATGCTTTGAATGCTTTCTCTAGTTCCTTTGCAAATGGGTTCACTTAACCCAATGGATAAACTTTAGACATTCTACGTTTTCAATTGGGGATCTCATTAAAGTGAAATGCATATATAAATGCTAGATCATGTACATCTCCACCAAGATGCCTTTCAGGGAAATGTGACCCACAATACATATATTAACAACAGGAAGAGTGGATAATATTATAAGACCGCTTTATTTATTAAATTCAAATAATGCATGTGGTTTAGGGGTTGGAGTGGGTATAAAAATCTGGAGCTCACCATCTTTATAAGAGTACAGACATGCTTATAAATGCATTCATTTTCTAAATATTTGGGGGTCAACTAAGAAGACTTGAAAACTGTAAATCCTAATGTTAGTTGTAATGAAGCCAAGTGAACTTGTAACAGGCTCATAATAAAATACACACATCGTTTAAACAATGTTTACATGTTATTTATGTGTACAAATGAGATCAGGGTCTCATTTCTCATTTGTACACATAAATAACATGTAAACATTGTTTAAACGATGTGTATTTTATTATGAGCCTGTTACAAGTTCACTTGGCTTCATGTTTCTATATAAGATAAATGACCCAAACTACTTTAAAAGAGTACGGTTCAAGACTCTTAGAGACATAGTTTATATTTGAAGAGAGATGGTAGCTAAATGCTCTCTGCCCTTAATACATGTTAGTGTTCCGCTGTGGGGTAATCCCATGTTTCCGGATATATTCCACGATACCCAAGCTAAACTCTGGGCTGGATACGGGATTAGTCAGCTTGGGCATTTATATAACACTAATGGGTTTCGAACTTTCGAAGACCTACAGAGGACATCTGGCCTTCCCAAACATATGTTTTATAAGTACTTACAAAACTGTATGTATGTTATACTACACTCCGGAACGAATAGCCAGATGGGCTTCTGATAATGGGACAATCATAAGTGATAAGGGCAAGTGCGCCAAATGCGGATTGGTTGCTGCAGATAGCGTGCATATGTTTTTTACTTGCCCAGGCTTGACACTTTTTTTGGAAAGAGGTTTGCAAATTGTGGGAGAATGCTTAGCTTTTGACATGCAACTAACGGCAGTAGAGAGTATGCTGGGATATAAGGCAGCGTCGGACTCCGGATTAAGATCTTTTTTCTTCGTCATCATAGTAACGGCTCGATTATGTATTGCCCGGGCCTGGGTGTTTTTGGGACGCCGCCTAGGGCGTTGGAATGGTGGGCAATGATAAGAGAAATATATGAAAGAGAAATTGCTATAGCTAAGAGCAGAGGAACCCGCTCTGGGAGGAAATTTTACCGAATCTGAGGGCCTATGCTAAATATAGAATAGTTAAAATGTCAGGCATTATTATGTTACTTCGTTATATGCATTTTTTCTCTTTTTTTATGTTTGGTACCTTTCTCTGTTATGCATCTGTATCATTGTAAGAGTTATAATATTTCTTAACTAATTGATTTCTTACTGACATATGTCTGTACATTATTCGTATTGATATATGGTTTTCATGTTTACTCCTGGAGATAATTTAAAAAAATTAAAAAATTTTTTTAAAAAGACAGCGCTAATGGAATAAACTTTTCAAATGAAAAAAAAAAACAAATGAGATCAGGGTCACCAGAACTATTAACACCATCTTACCACATGTACGTCACTATGGACATATGAAAAAGGAAACCGTCTGTGCAAATTATAATCACCCCCAGATGAGTGCATCTCTTTTAGTTTTAGGTCTCACACATTTACTAATGTTTTTTCAGGATTATAACTTTAACCTGAACCTCAGCTTACAGTGATCTTAAGTTGGCAACTAAAAAATTAAATGTTGCTCTACAAGCTGATTGAGACTAGAAAAATTCAACATTTTACTAACTGGCCCTCATTTGAATTAGTTAGCAGGACAAACCAAAAACAAATCTGGACATTTTAGAACTGCATCGCCAGTTTCCTTGTCATCCAGCTATGATTTTGATGGAGAAACTGACTCAGCAGGGCACAGCATAGTCATACGTACTGGCAATATCTCAGTTGATGAGTAATATGAGTGATGTAAGACTTAATTATGCATTCAACAGTGGAGGAGGCTCAGTGAATTCAGTAGGATTCCTACAACGGAGAACAGGTTACTTACCTTCGGTAACACTCTTTATGGAGGATACTCTAGCCACAGATTCCTGACTTTTAGAATTTCCCAAGGCACCAGGACTGGATCTGGGAAGATTTTTCAAATAGCTTTAGTACGCCAAAAGGAGGCATTGTGAGGCCTCTGCTCTGCCCTGTAAGTGACGGCTGGAACCGCAATTAGGTGCCATCCAAGCACGCTGACGTCAGTTTCTTTTTGGACCCCGTCTGCGCCCTAGGAAGCGGATCCCAAAAAAATCAACTGCTTGCACCAGTGTGCAGATCTCTAACTTGGAACCATCTTAGATGTAAAAGAGTCCATTTCACAGAACATGGAGGTGGGAGGGCGGTGAGGAACCTGTAGTTAGATAGAGTATCCTCCAGAAAAAGCGTTACCGAAGGCAAGTACCTTTACCGAAGGCAAGTCACTTGTTTCTCTGATGGATGCTTCCAACCAGATTACTCACCTTTAGAATGGATACCAAAGTAGTACCTTCCCCGGTAGTGGTTCTGTGGAATGACTCAGACCAAAAACTCCTGCAGGACCAAACAGCCAAATGCTCTTTCCATCAGACCTGGTTGTTACGCCAGCAGCACTTCGTGAACATGTGTACTGATGCCAACATTGCTGCCTGACAAATACTCAGGACAGGCACCCACATGCCAACACAGTGGTAGCAGACTTGATCCTGGTGGAAAGGGCCCTCACCCCTTATGGAGGCTGCTTCCTGGCCATCATGTAACAAATCTTAACGCCTTCTCTGATGTGGGTGGAATAAGCGGCAGTACGGAAAGAAATGGGAGGGCATAGCCCCCTTGGACTATCTGCAGGACCCACCAGTCGGATGATATGGCTTGTTACCTGCAAGAAAATGCCTGATTCTGCCTCACACAGGGTGATCGTGTGCCACTAAGGGAAAACCTAAAGCAGCTAGGATGCTGCTGCCAGAGGAGCTGGGGACTAGGAGGTACGCTAACACTGCGAGCCTGGACGTCTGCTAGATCTACTACTGTGACCTCCAGAGGACAGGGGTGCCTGCTGTTGGGGTGTGGCCCTGGACTCTTCTCCCATGTTCCACTGTAGAGGAGTGCTTCTCCAAGAGAGCCTTCCTGGGACATCAATACACAAGTGTTGACACTGAACGTTCTCTGCGTTGGTGAAGCGATTTAGCTAGGGTGCTCCCCATTGCTGGAAGATGCCCTGCACCACCTCTAGATGTTGCAAGTATTCCTGATCCTCAAGGGGTTGCTAGCTGAGTTTATCTGCCCTGGCTTTTAAAGATCCCGCCTGGTGGTGTACAATCAGTGATATATATACAAATCCTCTGCACACGTTCAAAAGTAAATACATAAAATTCCATAAAATATCACAATGATGCTTGTCTTTATATTTTCAGATGTCTTTAATTCAAGATCTTTAAGCCTTCTTAGCCTTAAATTAAAGACATCTGAAAATATAAAGACAAGCATCATTGTGATAATTTATGTAACTTTATGTATTTACTTTTGATCGTGTGCAGAGGATTTGTATATTTAGCATAAGTGGTCTGCTGGCCACACACGTGGGGATCTGGTGGTTTTTCCCTACCTTATGCACCGTGCCAGATTACTTGCCATTACTGATTTGTACTTGTGATAGACCTTAGAGCGCCATTTTGCCTATTGCTGACCACCGACTGTATAACTACAATCAGTGATATGTCCTGACGCTCCAGCCAGTTCCAGAGGCATAGGGCTACTTGGACAGAGCCCTTCTTGTTGCAATACCACAAGGCGGTTGTGTTGTCCATGAAGACCTGAACCAGCATCCCCTCGATGGACTTTAGGAAAGCTTTTAACACCAAGCAAATGGCACAGAACTCCAGCACTCACCTTAACTTTTTGCATGAGCGAGCTGCAAGCTCCGTCACTACAGCTGCCCTACAACACCTTCTTCCAGGACAAGTTGGTGTTGAGGACTAGAGCGGCCTTTCTACCAAAAGGTTGTGTACGGCAGGGGCGCATTTTGGCCCCTCTGCTGTTTACACTCTATATTAATAAGCTAGGGGACCTCCTCTCAGTCAGCAGTAAATATATCCCAAGAGCAGGTTACAAACTGATACCTGCACTTCTGTACGCAGACGATGCGGTGCTGTATACCAGGACCGCTGTAGGCCTTCAAAAACTTTTAAATGTTTCTATTGATTTTATGGATTCACTTGATTTAGCCACTGTTTCAAAATCCCACACCATGACGATAGGCAGTAAAAAGGCTGCTTAGTGCAAGTTTTTTTGTAGGGGGGCAGAATTAACAAAAGTGTCTACCTTTCCTTATTTGGGGGTGTTGTTTGACGATCGAGGGACCTGGGCGGCGCAAAGACAGCTCAAAAAGAATGTTCTGGCAAGAGCAGTAGGGGCTACGTGGGACTTTGCAAAAAGGCTTGGGTCAAAACCCGTACCTGCCCTGCTTAAGGTGTATAAAGAAAAATGTATTCCTATGGCCACATACAGGTGTGATGTCTGGGGCTATAAGGATGTGAGTGACATTCAGGGGGTTAAAAATAAATTCATGCGTTGCCTTCTTGCCGTCCCATCTAGCACCCCGGCCTTTATTTTGCATGAAGAATTTGGTCTGGGGTACATTTCTGACCTTATTGCTGCTGCGCCCCTGATACATTGGCTGAGAATCTGGTCGAGTCCAACTACCACCTTGAACCAGCTTGTTATAGCGGACTGTTTTGCCCACGAGGGTGCTCTACGCATTCCCTGGTTACGGAGCAAATGAAATGGCTAGGCTGCCCCGACATGTATACTAAACCTAGAACCTTAGGTCTGGCAGCCATCAGGGATATGAAACAGAAGTTTCTGGCTACGCAGGAGGCGATCACGGCGGGCATGGAGTTTGCCAAGCCCTCAGTGAGAAGGTACGTCATCTTGAGTGTGTGCTCTCAGATACACCCTTATTTGTCACTGGTCTCCAATGCGCAACATCACTTTGTTTTAACCAGATTTCTGCTGAACCTGGTACCCTGTTTATTAGCCTTCCCCAAGGGTTACTCGACGCCTGGTGCCCTAAAGCCATTTCCTTGCGATAATTTTTCTGAGCAGGATACCTTGCATTTTATCTTTTTGGGTGAATTTTATGACCCTCTGCGCAAAAAGTTCATACTGCTGTACTTATAAATGCTAATTTTGTTCAAGTAAGGCCTGCAATATTATATTTACAAATGCTTCCCTCCCCTATGGTGTGCTATGGGGTTGCGAGTTTCCTGTCAGGGGCCTTAAGATTCAGGAAGAAGATGTCCCAGCAGTAGTTATCAGGCATTCATTTAGATATGGCTAGGGCATTATATGTATAATCTAGCACTTCTCATGGTGTAATCAAGCTGTCCACTTATTAAGCACTTGTCACTTTTGTATTTTATTCATTGTATTCTATGTTCATATTGGTATATGAAGCCTGATTCCTCTTAATGAGTTTTAATTCAATCTGCTAAGTGACTAATTCTAGTATACCTAATACTTGTATGATGGGACCTCTCTTAATGGATATGTGCAATTTCTTTCTTTTAATGTATTGAATTTTTAAAATGTCTCAAAATGTTTTTTTTAACTGTCTGTTTTTATGGCTTTTATTGACCGAATAAAGTATTTTGACTCACTGACTGACACCCTTTCTCTTCAGCCAGTGTGTCACACATTTGATGTTCTTTGTCCGACCTCATCCCTCGAAAGAGACTCCATCATTTGGATCCCAGAAGAGCAATCAGCTCTTTGTGGGGTTCTCTGTGGCAAAGAAAGGCAAGGCAGTGTACAAGAGGATATTATCCAGGTGGATTGACCTCTGCATCAAGATCAAGAAGCACCCCTTGAGGGATTTAGACCTCACTCCACCAGAGCCAAGGCTCCTACAACTGCACTGGCAAGTGGAATGCCTGTCCTGGATATTTGCCAAGTTGCGGCATGGACTTCTACACACAAGTTCACAAAGCACTACAACTTGGACAGCACCAGGTCTGACAGGAAGGGCAATTTGACTGTTCGCTCCTGCGGGACTTTTTAGTTTGAGTCATTCCACAGGCTCATCACCGGGGGAGGTACTGCTTTGGTATCTATTCTAAAGGTGAGGAATCTGTGATTAGAAGTTTCCACCAGAAGAACAAGTTACTTACCTTTGGTAAAGTTCTTTCTGGTGGGTACTCTATCTAACCATAGATACCTCATCGCCCTTCCACTTCTCTGCTCTGAGGAATGGAGTCTCTCCCATCTAAAGGGGTCACACTTTAGAGATCTGGACATAGTTACGAACAACAGGTCTTTGGGCTCCAAGTCCCAAGGAGAAGATGGCGTCCAGAAAGAAAGTGACGTTAACACGCTTTTGTAACATCTATATGCAGTTCCAGCTGTCGCTTCCAGAACATAGTAGATTTGACGTTTAGCAGCATGACACCAAACACTGGCGTGCAGGGCCTATGCTGAAAAATCTACGGATCCAGTTTGGCAACTGAGGATATTGTACAGGTGAGGAATCTATGGTTAAAAGTATCTATTAAAATCACAAATTTTGCAATGCAAGAATATTGCCTTTGTTTCTAGATTCACTTTCATCCATGGCATTTTATCGTCTGTATGTAGAGGGTTCAGCTCCTTTTTCTGAGAGTCTGGTCCGAAGCATGTCTGTTCTCAGCCAAGTTCACCTCCTCATGGTTAGTGTATGAAGGTTTTAGTGGGCTGAGGGTTCTAACAGATCAGCTACCACACTTATTATCTGACTGGAAATGGATTATGCAACTTACCCAGTAAGCATCTGTTCTTGGCATGTAGGGCTGTAAATTCACATGCTTAGCATACTCCTGCCATCTAGTGTTGGGTCCGGATGTTTGCAAGTTGTTTTTCTTTGAAGAAGTCTTTCCAGTCACGAGGAAAGGTGACTCCTCTTTTCGGTGATAGTGCACATGGGCATCGACTCCATTGTTAGATTGTTTTTCCGTAAGAGGGTGAGAATGAAGTAAGTGAGTGTAGTACAGAGATGTCCATGCGTATGTTATGTATATAATAAGAACTGCAACAACTACAGGTGCCCGGGGAGGTGGGAAGGCGCATGTGAATCTACAGCCCTACATGCCAAGAACAGATGCTTACTGGGTAATCCATTTGAGGCATGTGTGCTGTAGATACACATGCTTTGCATAGACTATATAGCAGTATTCTCCCAAAGTGGTGGCTAACCAGTAGATGTTGAAGTTGTCTGAAAAAGTGTCTTTTGCACAGCTTGGCCTACATTGGCTTGTTGACGTGCTAACACATCCACACAATAGTGTTTGGTAAATGTGTGTAGTGTGGACCATGTTCCTGCGTCACAGATGTCAGCTATAGGAATGTTGCCTAAAAAGGACATAGTTACTCCTATTTTGCGAGTGGAATGCGCTCTAGGAAGTATAAAGTTCTTTTAGCTTTAGCATAGCAAGTCTGAATGCATTTAATAATCCATCTGGAAATGCCAGATTTAGAGATAGGATTGCCCTTGTGATGTGGAGCAAATGCAACAAAAAGTTGCTTTGTTTTGCGAAAATCCTTTGTCCTTTCAATATAGTACAACAGCGCTCTTCTGACATCAAGTGTGTGAAGAGCTCTTTCTGCCACTGAATCAGGTTGAGGGAAGAACACAGGTAACTCAACTGTTTGGGTAATATGAAAAGCAGAAACTACTTTAGGAAGGAAGTTTGTATTGGTGTGAAGAACTACCCTATCTTTATGGAGTTGAAAGAAGGGTTCTTATAAGGTTAATGCCTGTAGCGCACCAACTCTCCTTAATGAAGTGATAGCAATGAGGAAGGCAACCTTCCATGAAATGAGCTACAAAGTACAATTGTGTAATGGTTCAAAAGGAGGACCCATGAGTCTTGTAAGCACAATGTTGAGATTCCAAACTGGCGCCGGAGGTGTTCTAGGTGGAATTACTCTCTTTAAGCCTTCCATAAAGGCTTTACTTACTGGAACTTTTAACAAATATAAATGCTGTCTGTTTTGCAAATATGCTGCTACTGCTGCAAGGTGCAATCGAATAGATGTGTAGGCTAGACCAACTTGCTGTAGATGCAAAAGATAAGATATAATGTTTTGTACAGAAGCATCTAGAGGATTAATTTTGTTGTTGCTACAATAGACAACAAATCTCTTCCATTTAGCTGCATAACAAGCTCTGGTGGAAGGCTTTCTTGCTTCTTTAAGATTGGTCATACAATCTGGTGGTAAATTTAAGTACTATTTCACAAGGTTAGGGATCCCAGGTGGGAAACCTAGGAGGGTAGAGAGGTCCTCAATGAAGAGGATGGAAGGGATACGTCCTCCCTGTCATATACTCAAAAAACCAATTAGTATCCCCTCTGGAACCAAAATGGTTCCTATAGAAGAGGTGAAGAGAAGGGGGATGAACCGTACGCCAGGTGATAGCCGACCCACTATTGTGGGTGGGAAGGGAAAGAGACCCTTTTCTTAATACAACCCTCACTCACTCTAATAGTGACATGCTTCATCATCGGGTTCACCCCAACTCCTAAAGGTCGGGGTGGTCTCAACCATGTTTCAGGGAGCACTCATGAAGACTGGGTGTATAGGGGCGTAACTTTAAAGATAAAATTCCTCTCCCACTCTAAAAGTATCCTTTATTCGTGGGTTGGGAGGGAAGGTTAAAAACAAATGTAGGGCTAGAGGATGTGATGGTCCTATGACCCTAGAACACCAACATGTCTCAGCCCTTTCTAACGGCCTAAATGAGGTCCTGGGCTTTCGTCAGGGTGGGTAGCGATGAAGTCACTTCCTCCAAAGACGTGACTGTCGTGAGCATGCAATTTGCATGTGAAAGAAATTAAAGAAAGGCATGTACTTGCCGCTGCTTCCTAGAGGAATTACCTGTAGAAAGAAAGATAGATACAGACTGTAATTTTTGCTGTAAAACCAATGAATGGCGTACCATTGCCGTGGAACTTCACAGTGCTGTCCCCAAATGAACAAGTTACTTACCTTCGGTAATGATATATCTGTAAGAAACATAGGTTAGTTATAGATTCCTTACCTTAGAATTACCCCCAGGCGTCAGACTGGATCCGGAAAGTTTTTCATCAGCAGTACCCCTGCGCGTCGGAAGGTGGTGTCGGTCGACTCCACGTTCATCGTCGGCATCGTGGTCGCCGGGATGAAGTTGCGGTAGCTACATAGACGCCGCCTTCACACGCTGACGTCAGTTCTGTACACGACTTTCCACGCCAGAAGCGCAGAGCCATGCAAGACACTGACCACTGATGCACAAAACTAGGGCCCTGAAAGGAAGTCCTTAACCCTAGAAGTCAGTTCGCAGAACGGGGAGGCTGGTAAGGAATCTATAACTAACCTATGTTTCTTACAGATATATCGTTACCGAAGGTAAGTAACTTGTTCATCTGAAAGAAACAGTTAGTTATAGATTCCTTACCTTAGAATAGAGACCCCAGCAATACCAACCCCGGACGTGGGTCTGTGAACTAAGTTCACACCAGAAAGTCCTGGAGAACAGAACGGCCAAAGAAGCCGTCTCTCCGGACTTGGCTGTCCAGGCAGTAGTGTTTGGTGTACGTGTGCAGCGATGCCCACGTAGCTGCCTGACAGATGTCATTGAGGGGGACTCCTCGTCCCAAAGCAGTAGTAGCTGCCGTTGCCCTGGTGGGATGGGCGCACAGACCCACTGGAGGCTCCTTCTTTGCCAAGGAATAGCAAGCCTTAATGCACAGAACGACGCACCTGAAGATGGTCCGTTTGTGCACGGCCCGACCTTTCTTAGCGCCCACGTAACCAACAAAGAGCTGGTCGTCCACCCGGAATTGTTTGGTGCGATCCAAGTAGAAGGAAAGCGCACGTTTTGGATCCAGACGGTGGAGCCTCTCTTCCTCTTTTGAAGGATGCGGAAAGAAGGTGGGCTAAGTGATAGTTTGGCCAATGTGGAAAGAAGTAACCACCTTGAGAAGAAAGGAAGGTCTAGTTCTAAGGACGACCTTGTCCGGATGGACAGCCAGAAAGGGAGCCTTGGAAGAAAGAACTTATAACTCACTCACCCTGCGTGCAGAGGTGATGGCCACCAGAAAGGCAGTTTTCAAAGTGAGAAGTCTGAGAGGACAGTTATGTAGCGGCTCAAAGGGAGCGCACATGAGGTAGGTGACAACCAAGTTCAAGTCCCACTGAGGCATTACAAAGGGAACAGGAGGAAAAAGATGAGTAATGCCCTCACGGAATCTATTTACAACAGGGGACTTGAAAAGAGAAGGCTGATCAGGAAGGCTGAAATGGCCGAGAGGTAGCCCTTTAGAGTGCCCAAAGCAGAGCCCTGCTGGGCCAAAGAAAGGAGGAACAAGAGTACTTCAGAAAGAGGGGCAGAAAGGGGATCCACAGCCTTTGCTGTGCACCATGCCACAAATTTGTTCCACCGGCAGGCGTATACCGTCTTTGTAGAGGGACGCCTGGCTGCCAAGATTATGTCTCAGACTTCGGGAGGCAGGTCGAAAGACGTCAACTGCCGCCGTTCAATCTCCACGCAAGGAGGTGGAGGCTGGACTGGTTCGGGTGGAGGACCGTCCCCTGCTGCTGCGACAGAAGACCCTCCCGAAGAGGCAGTCTGATCGGAGGATCGATGGCCATGTTGAGCAGCTCGGGATACCAGACTCTTCATGCTCAATCCGGAGCCACAAGAATGACTTGGGCCCGGTCGCGCTTCATCTTCTTCAACACTCTGGGCAGAAGTGGTATAGGCGGAAAGGCGTATAGAAGACCGTAACTCCACCCGCGACGAAAAGCGTCGCCTAGCGAGTGCTGCCTTGGAAACTCCAACGCGCAGAACTGCTGACATTGCACGTTCTCTTCGGTGGCGAATAGATCTAACCAAGGCTCTCCCCACTGCTGAAAGAGACCTTGCACCACCTCAGAGTGAAGACGCCATTCGTGATCCATCATGCACCTGCGGCTGAGTTCGTCCGCCCTGGCGTTCAGGGAACCTGCCAGGTGTTGAACCGCCAGGGATATGCCCTGGTGTTCCAGCCATATCCAGAGGCGGAGGGCCTCCTGACATTGTTTGTTGCAGTACCACATGGCGGTGGTGTTGTCCGTGAACACCTCCACCACTCTTCCCCAGACAGAGGGAAGGAATGCTTTGAGTGCAAGACGAATCGCCCGAAGCTCCAGAAGGTTGATGTGGAGCCCGGACTCCGCCGGAGACCAGAGGCCTCTGATCTCCGCCTCCCCCATGTGGCCATCCCATCCCAGAAGTGATGCATCGGTCACCACTGTGAACTCTGGTTGGGGAAGGGAGAGGGATCTGCCGCTGACCCAATCCTGGTTCGTGAGCCACCACTGCAATTGGTGTGCAGTCAGTGGCGGGTCGCCGAGGGAGTGCTGCGGGGCGGTAGGGCGGGGTGGGGGAGGGGCAGGGTGGGGGGTAGTAAACTCCGGCAGAACGGAGTTAAGTAAATAAATAAATAAAACAATTTACATTGCGCTCGCTGCAACGCCAAATCGGCGTTGCAGCGCGCGCAATGTAAATTGTTTTATTTATTTACTTAACTCCGTTCTGCCGTATGCCGGAGTTTACTACCCCCCCACCCTGCCCCTCCCCCGCACCGCCCCACAGCACTCCTTCAGCGAGCCGCCACTGTGTGCAGTGCCCTCCGAGATCTGGACGCAATCGGACAGATTCCCCTGATGTTGTGCCCACTGGAACTTCAGGTCCCACTGCAGAGCCTGCATATGCCATCGTCCACCAGCAGGATGCAGGAGGCCATCAGACCCAGCAGCCTGAGGGTCATCCTGACCGAAATCCGGGATAGAGGCTGAAAGATCGGAATCATAGTCCGAATATCCAGGACTCGCTGTTCGGGAGGATAAACCTGAAACTGCGTCGTGTCCAGAACCGCTCCGATGAAGAGGAGCTTCTGAGAGGGGGTCAGGTGTGACTTCGGCACGTTGATGGAGAACCCCAGCGAATGCAGGAGGTCGGCCATAGTCTGGAGGTGGGAGACGACAGCCTGGGGCGAGCCCGCCTTCAACAGCCAGTCGTCGAGATAGGGGAAGACTGGAACCCCTGATCTGCGCAGATGAGCTGCGACCACCGCCATCACTTTCGTGAACACCCGAGGGGCGCTGGTAAGGCCAAAGGGAAGCACGGTAAACTGAAAGTGCTTGTGGCCTACCGTGAACCGCAGGTAACGCCGTTGGGCAGGCAGGACGGGGATGTGAAAGTAAGCGTCCTGCAAGTCCAACGCTACCATCCAGTCTCCAGGGTCGAGGGCAGACAAGACCTGAGCGAGCGTCAACATTTTGAACTTCTCCTTTCGGAGGAAGCGGTTGACGTTCCTGAGATCCAAGATAGGACACAGGCCTTTGTCCTTCTTGGGCACCAGAAAGTAGTGGGTGCAACAACGACCTACTTCCGGGGCAGGAACGCGCTCGATGGCTCCCTTGGCCAAGAGTGCTGAAACTTCCTGTTGGAGAAGGGCCAGATGATCCTCTGACATGCGATGGCACTGAGGTGGGATGGATGGAGGGGTAGTCTCGAAGGGGAGGGAGTAGCCCCTTCGGACTATTTGCAAAACCCACCTGTCCGACGTGATGGTGCGCCAGTGGGGGAGGTGATGGCGAATCCTGCCGCCCACTGGGGTTTGGTGGCCCTGAAAGGTCAGACTAGGAGGGTTTGGAGGCTGCTGCAGAGGGGGCTGTGGTGGACTGGCCCGCCCGCTGGCCCCCAGAACCACAGCACTGGTTTCCACGTCCCCGGACACGCAGAGGCTGAACAGCTTGCGCCGGCCTGTGGCCCTGGGCGGGACGTGGCGGGGCACCCCTTCCGTAGCCACGAAAGGGACGAAAGGCAGACTGCGCAGGGCGGGTGGTGGAGAGGCCCAAGGACCTGGCCGTAGCCCGAGAGTCCTTAAAGCGCTCCAGCGCGTTGTCTGCCTTGTCGCCGAAAAGGCGACGGCCATCAAAGGGCATGTCCATAAGAGTGGATTGGAGATCCCCGGAAAAATCAGTCGACCGCAACCAGGCGTAGCGTCGAAGGGCTACCGACGTGGAAATCGTCCTTCCTAGTGCGTCGGCGGTATCCAGCCCACAGTGGATGGTAAACTTCCCTGCATCTCTCCCCTCGGCAACTGCACGGGAGAGCACGGCCCGGGCCTCCTCCGGGCACTGGGGCAGCACCTGCGCTACCGTATCCCACACAGAGTGGGTGTAACGGCCCAACAGACATGCAGTGTTTATCAACCGCAGTCCCAAGCTGGTGGAAGAAAACATTTTCTTCCCAAGGTGGTCCAGCTTTTTGGATTCCCTATCGGTTGGTGCGTTAGGGAATGCACCTTTGGAAGTGGAGGCTTGGACCACCAAGCTCTCAGGGGTGGGGTGAAGGGAGAGGAAAGTGGGGTCAGTCGGGGCCGGGCGGTGGCGTTGGGCAATCATCCTATCCCCAGGAGCCCCTGTGTTGGGCCTGGACCAGGTGCCCAAAAGGATGTCCGTGAGGGCTTCATTAAACGGCAGCAGGGGCTCCGAAGAGCTCGCTGCCGGGTGAAGGACCTCTGTCAGGAGGTTAGTCCTGACTGCCACCGTAGGTAGCTCGAGGTGGAGAGCCTCGGCCGCCCTAAGCAACACCACTGCATATGACACTCCCTCCTCCGTAGCCACGGTAGGAGGAGACAACATGCCAAGGTCTGGTGAGGTATCCAGACCACTGGCTTCCCCCAGTTCCTCTCTCTAGTCCTGTTCATAAGCCAACTGGTCGGTTACAGGGTCCCCAGACCCCTCCCAGTTCTCCTCACCCTCCTCTGGCTGCCAATATGGTCTCAAAGAGCCAGGGTAGAACAGGGGCACAAAAGGACCCGTCGGTGTCGAATCCGGCGTCGGTCCGACTCCGTGTCTACCTTGCGGTGGAGGCCGGGGTCGACGTCGGCTGGGGACACAGCCGACGCCGGTTGCGGACGTGGTGCCGGTGGAAGCGGCGCCGGGGGAGGCGTAACAAGGTCGACCGGCGCCGAGGCCGAAGCCGCCGGCGCTGAAGGCCCTGGGCCCCCAGCCGAGTCCGCGGGGCCCAAAGGCGCGCAGGCAGAGTCGGGCTGCCCAAAGATGGCATGCATCGCTTCATAAAACTGACGAAGCTGGGCAGGGGTCGCTCCCGGGCAGGGGGGGAAACCCGGAGCCGACCCTACACCACCCGCATCCCTCGTCGCGTCGGCCGATGGACGGGGAGAAGTCGAAGAGCGACGATGCTTCTTCAACTTCTTCTTGTGCTTCGACTTACCTGACCCAGAGTGCAAAGACTTAGACGAAGAATGGTGTTGGCTCCGCGACCGGTCCCTCGACCTCCTCCGCGACCTTGAGCGATGCGGAGCCGACTGCCGGGCCTCGAGTAGCTTTCGGGACCGCTCCCGCAAAGACTTCGGGCCATGGTCCGGCAGTCGGAGCACGACTTGGGGTCGTGGTCGCGCTCCAGGCAGTAGAGGCACACGTGTTGCGGGTCCGTCACCAACATCAGTCGGTTACAGGAACCGCAAGCCTTGAAGCCGGGCATCCCTTGTGCACCAGGAGTCGATGGACTCAAAAAACGAATTCGACAAAAGTAGAGAAAAAGTCAGTCAAAAAGTGACTGGAGGTACCGCTCTCTCTGGATCTGCGCTTGCTGGCGCAGAAAAAGAAATAACTGACTTCAGCGCGCGATGGCGGCGTCTATGTAGCTACCGCAACGTCATCCCGGCGACCACGACGCTGACGACGAAAGCGGAGTCGACCGACGTCACCTTCCGACGCGCAGGGGTACTGCTGAAGGAAAACTTTCCGGATCCAGTCTGACGCCTGGGGGTAATTCTAAGGTAAGGAATCTATAACTAACTGTTTCTTTCAGATAAATAAGTGCCTATTTATGACATTCAAGGTATATTAACCAGGAAAACATGTGATGCAGTGGTCCCAGTGATGTCATACCAATAGCACTCATTCATAAATCTCGTTTACTTTCAATTATGAATCATGGTGAGTGAATTGAACGTGAATCCACACTTGTGGTATCATTCGCACATACTAACTCCCTGTGTAGGGTTGCTCATACTCGCATCAACAATCACAACTTCCTCGTGTAATCAGAAATACTATTTACATTAGTGGTCTATAAACAAAAAATGTTGTTGTGTGTAGGGTGATAATCGTCACTCACCCCAATTTAACTGGGCACCAGCTCCCAACGGGGGCATGAGAGGGAGGCCTTGTAGTCAAACACTAAGAATAGACCAGGAAAAATGCCACAATATTGTTAAGGAAATGCTTAAAAATGGTTGCCGGCAATTCCTTTTGGATAAGCCTCTGGCCGTGTCCTCAGGCAGGAAGGGTAAGAGAGAACTTACTTCTTCAAAGGTCCTGTCCCTGCACGCAACCTACTGATTGCTCAGCTCCCCTGCTTGTGATAACCGTAGCGGAAAAATTGCTCGGTATAAGTATATACCTCTCTCGGAGCGCGGGCTGGCATTTCCGGGTGTGGCCACACCCGTCTGGTCTAGATGAGAGGTGATTGGCGGCAGGGCGGAGGCTCGACTCGGAGCCGGTCCTGGACGTGCCACCCCTCACGTTGTAAATGAGGGCACCGAATGTTCCGGAGTCCCGCCTCAAGAGTCGAGGAGCGAGTCCACACGTAATGTGCTGGCTCGTTCGCTACGTCACGGAGTGCGCAGCGGTTGCCATGGAAACCGAACCGCTCCAGTGGAGTTGCATTGAGCCGATGTTGGAACGAGAGAGTTCTCTCGTGTACCGCATAGGCATGGTGGTGGGTAGTGGGGTGCGGGGGGGAGGTTCCCAGTTTTTTCCACAGCTTGAAATGCTGCGATGGTGGTTTTTTGTGTGCCAACTATTTTTTAAGACAACGTAAACCGATGTTCTACATATTACAAATATATATATCTCTTTCTTCTATGCTTGGTATTTAGATGTAAACCAGGGGCATGAACGGGAAATAACGAGAAACAAACATGCAGGCACCTTTCTTTAATTTCTTTCACATGCAAATTGCACGCTCACATCAGTCACATCTTCAGGGGAAGTGACTTCATTGCTACCCACCCTGACGAAAGCCTAGGACTTCATATAGGCCGTTAGGAAGGGCTGAAACATGTTGGTGTTCTAGGGTCATAGGACCATCACATCCTCTAGCCCTACATTTGTTTTTAACCTTCCCTCCCACCCCACGAATAAAGGATACTTTTGGAGTGGGAGAGGAATTTTATCTTTAAAGTTACGCCCCGATACACCCAGTCTTCATGAGTGCTCCCTGAAACATGGTTGAGACCACCCAGACCTTTAGGAGTTGGGGTGAACCCGATGATGAAGCATGTCACTATTAGAGTGAGGGTTGTATTAAGAAAAGGGTCTCTTTCCCTTCCCACCCACAATAGTGGGTCGGCTATCACCTGGCGTACGGTTCATCCCCCTTCTCTTCACCTCTTCTATAGGAGTCATTTTGGTTCCAGAGGGGATACTAATAGTTTTTTTTGGGTAAATTTAATTATCCAAACTCTATGACTTCAGGAGCCAAATCGCTAAGTTGAGCTCTTTGGGGTTTTGGTGCCTGACTTCTCCATGGTTCTGAGTGAGAAGGCTGGAATTGAGACGGAACTTTTGATGTGGAACCACTGATAGCTCCAATAGTGTGGTGAACCATGGTTGACGAGCCCATGTGGGAGCTACTAAAATTAGTGTGAGCGATGTTTGCCTGAGCTTTCGAACCAGAAATGGAAGGAGTGGGAGAGGCGGAAAAGCGTAGGCACATATTCCTAACCAATTCATCCATAGGGCATTGCCTTTGGATAGAGGGTGTGGGAACCTGGTGGCGAAGTTTGGGCATTTTGCGTTGTCCACTGTGGCAAACAGATCTAGTTGTGGGAATCCCCATTTTTGAAAGAATGGAAGGAGAATTTGGGGATGAATTCCAACTTGTGTATTTGTTGCCTCCTCCTGCTGAGGAGGTCGGCAATTTGATTGTTCACTCCTGGGAGGTGTTCTGCCAGAAGATGAATTTTGTGATGGATTGCCCAACGCCAAATGGTCTGAGAGAGGCATGACAGTTGTAGAGAGTGTGTCCCCCCTGTTTTCGTACATAGTACATGGCTGTCATGTTGTCTGTGCGGATTAGGACAACTTTGGCTGTGAAGTGAGACTGAAAGGCTTTAAACGCTAGAAATACTGCTAGAATTCTAGATAGTTGATGTGAAGACGTTTGTGCTTGTCGTCCCACAGCCCCTGAATTGTGTACTTGTGGAGATGAGCACCCCAGCCTGTGAGAGATGCGTCTGCCGTAAGCACGAACTGCGGAACAGGGTTGATGAACTGCTGCCCTTTTCATAAGTTTTGTGTTTTCCACCACTGCAGAGAGTGATGTGTGCGGCTGTCTACCAACACTAGATCTGTTAATTGGCCCTGTGACTAATTCCACAGATGTGCTAAGCACTCTTGTAGGGGACGCATGTGTAGTCTTGTATGAGGCACTATTGCGATGCATGATGCCATCATTCCTAGCAGTTGCATGAACGTCTTGGCGGAGTTTGAATATTTCGAATCCTGGCTGTATTGGGAGAGGCTAGAGCTGTGCGAGTATTGAGAGTCCCAGACAGGACTGCATTTGTGAAGGCTGAAGATGAGATTTTTGCGTAATGACCGTAAAAACCAATTGGTGAAGTAGGTCTAACGTAGTCTGAGTGTGACAAGTTGTCTTCTGAGATGAGCTGTTACTACTACTAGGCATTTTGTGAACACTGTGGGTGCAGGAGTTACTCCGATTGGGAGTACTTTGAACTGATAGTGTTTTCCTGCTAACACAAATCTGAGATATTTGCGATGAGCTGGGTGGATTGTAATGTGAAAGTATGCGTCTTTTAAGTCTAGTGTGGACATACAATCGCCTTGCTGTAGAAGTGGAAGCACTTGTTGAAGTGTTACCATATGGAAATGTTCTGACAGTATGTACCGGTTTAACTCTCTTAGATCCAAAATCGGTATTAAAGAACCGTCCTTTTTGGGGATTAGAAAGTACAGAGAGTAAACCCCTAAACCTTGGTACTGTAACGGAACTAGTTCTATGGCTCCCTTTGTCAATAGAGATTGCACTTCCTGTTTGAGTAGCTGTAGGTGCTCCAACGAGAGTTTGTGAGTGCGAAGTGGAATATTTGGCGGATTGGTGGTAAGCTCCAGGCAATAACCAGGTCAGATAATGTCTATAACCCATTTGTCTGATGTTATGGACTGCCAAATGGGGATAAAATGTTGAAGTCTTCCCCCGACAGGTGTTAAGTGATCGGGGGAATGAGGGCAAGTCACTGCTTGTTAGGGGAAGGGGAGTTACGCGCTGTGGCGCCTCTACCCCTACCTTTGGAATTGTTTCCTCTGTACCCTTCTCTATAAAAACCTCTAGAGGGAGATGGTTGTGTGTTGGATTTGTAAGAGGAAGCATTAGGGTCTGAGTATGTGGTTTTGGACGCTGAGCTGTAAAACGAGCAGTGAAAGGAGCCTCTGTTTGATGTGGACTGGAGAGCTCCCATGGACTTTGCCACGTCTGTATCTTTCTTCATTTTCTCTAAAGCCTCATCGACTTGAGGTCCAAACAGGTGTTGTTTGTCAAAGGGAGTATTTAAAATGGTTCAGGTTTAAACCCTGAAATCCTAAGCCAGGCATGTCTTCTTAGGAGAATGCTGGTATTAATTCCTCTCGCTGCAGTATCAGCAGCATCTAAAGCACATCTTATGGATGAGTTAGAAATGAGTTTGCTTTCGTGAACTAACTGTTGTGCTTTAATTTTGTGTTCATCTGGGAGATAGTGAAGTAGTTGCTCCATCTCGTCCCAGTGTGCTCTATCATACCTAGCTAGTAGGCCCTATGTGTTTAGCAATGTGCCAGTGGTTAGCGGCTTGAGTAGCCACTCTTTTTTTTACCAGATGCATCGATTAATTTAGATTCCTTGTCTGGGGGAGGTGCATCGGCAGAGGTCTGAGAGTTTGCTCTCTTACGAGCATCAGAGACCACTAACGAGTCTAGAGGTAATTGTCCCTTAATAAAAACGGGATCAGATGGCGGGGGTTTATATTTTTTATCATCCCTTGGAGTTAAAACACAGGCACGCATAGGGTCTTTAAACATTTCGTCAGAATGTCTCATCATGCCCTTTAACATAGGAAGATTCTGACTTGTCCTATGTGAAGACCCTAGAGTGTCAAAGAACAAGTTACTTACTTTCGGTAACAATATATCTGTAAGAAACATAGGTTAGTTATAGATTCCTTACCTTAGAATTACCCCCAGGCGTCAGACTGGATCCGGAAAGTTTTTCGTCAGCAGTACCCCTGCGTGTCAGAAGGTGGCATCAGTCCACTCCGCGTTCGTCGTTGGTGTCGTGGTCGCCGGGATGACGTCGCGGTAGCTACATAGACGCCGCCCTCGCGCGCTGACGTCAGTTCTTTCTCCGCGCCAGCAAGCGCAGATCCGGAGAGAGCGGTACCTCCAGTCACTTTTTGACTGACTTTTTCTCAGCTTTTGTCGACATCGTTTTTGAGTCCATCGACTCCTGGTACACGAGGGATGCCCGGCTTCAAGGCTTCCGGTTCCTGTAGCCGACTGATGTCGGTGACAGATACGCAATCTTCCTCGAAAGACTCTTTATGTAATGCAACCTTATGATACTCTGCTGCTCTAGAAATAAGCTCTTGGTAAGTTACATTATCATCTGGTGGTGATGCCTTTGAGGGTATAGATCGGGGTCAGTATCCATGGGAGGATCAATAGTGTAGTCATTCCATGGATCTACAGGCAAAAAAGTATTGTCATCATCATCATCATCCTCATCTATATCAGGTAGTGAATGAGGAGACCCCTGAGGTGTTATGAGTAGAGAATCTGAACTTGGTAAATGTGGAGAAAATGGTGGAGGTGGATGAATCGGACTTGTAGCCATGTCCTTCTTTTTCTGAAGAGGAATCTTATAAGCCGGATCCTCTAAAGGAAGTTTCTGTTTAGATGGTGTCTTAGCTAAAATATGTCCAGTATCTGGATTGATGTATATCATCTTTTGTTTAGGGTCAAATTTTTCTTTGAAAAGCTCCAGGATAGGTTCCAGAGACTTTGTGAGGCTTTCTTTTGTTTTCGGCGTTGAAGGTTTCAGCTCCGAAGCAGTCTTGCCTTTAGGAGCGGAAGGTTTCAGCTCCGAAGCTAGTTTATCTTTCGGAGCGGAAAGCATTGGTTCCGAACTAGTCTTGCCTTTCGGAGTGGAGGGTTTCGGATCCGAAGACGATGACTTTGGACGACTCGATCACAAGCCGGAAGGCTTGACTGTTTGTTTCGGCGCCGGGCCCAAGGGCGGGGCGTCGGAAACATTGTCTCAGTGCCGACCAATGCCCGAAGGCAGAGGTGGTGCTGAAGCCTTACGCTTGATGCAAGAGGTTTTGTGGGGTAAAGGGTCTTTAGTACTCACGGTAGCCTGTCCTGGAGGCACGTCTTCAGACTCCAAATCAATCTCCAGTTCAGAATCGGATTCTGGAACAGAGAAGGCTTCTTCCTCTTCTGCTGCTGACGCTTCGACCTCTTCATGTTCGGATTCTTCCCCGAAGAAATCCAGAGTATGTTGAATGCTTTGGTGTTGCATTTCTCTTCGTCGAACCCGACGATCGCGTACAGTCTTTTTGGACCAGAACGACTTATAGGCGTCGCAGACTTCTTCCTTGTGCTCCGGTGAGAGGCACAAGTTACAAAGTTTGTGTAGGTCGGTGCGCGGGTACTTGGAGTGGCACCGAGGACATAATTGGAACGGAGTCTATTCCATCGGCAGAAGGGTGAACCGACGTGGCTAGGCCATAGGGCCGCCTACGATGTTTCCGACTGAAAGTAGAGTATTTCCTGATCGATTCGATAACCGGAGAACGGGGAAACGCGTACGAGAACAATACCGTCGAGGGTACAGTGGATTGCGCACCGAGGGGAACCCGAAGTACGGTTTCGAATCAGAGCGCAGCAATACACTTCCAAACCCGATGGCGGAAAAAAACAATTTAACAATGGAGTCGATGACCATGCGCACTATCACCGAAAGGAGGAGTCACCTTACCTCGTGACTGGGAAGACTTCTTCGAAGAAAAACAACTTGCAAACATCCGGCCCGAACGCTAGATGGCAGGAGTATGCAAAGCATGTATATCTATAGTACACAAGCCTCGAACAGGAAATTCTTATTCAGAACCTCTGGGAAGTCCTGCTTTTTGTCTCTGGACTGTCTAGAACAAGTATCTGCATTGGATCCTGTAGGAAGCTGGCTCTTTATATGATAGAACAAAATGAAATATATCGTGCAGAGTCCAGGGTTTTCTTATGAGTGGACAGGGGCTTGCTCTAGCAATCCCAAGGTGCTCTTCTATTGGGTAGTGTGGTCGAGCAGCCTTAGGCTTATAAGAGAGGAGTGTAAGACATCTGCAAATACACACAATAGTCAATAAATGATGCACATGACTCAAGGAGATCCACACCAATTTATAAAATATAACAGGTATCTTTATATATGTTTAGGCATCAGAATCAATTTGATCAGGTAAGTATGTTTTTCAATAGAAATGCTTTTGTATTTAAAAAGTCGACACTGCAATTTTCAGAAGCTGCAATGTTATATCCTATGGGAGAAAAAGCAAGTGCGGCATTCAGGTATAGTATAGCGACTTATGGGACCAGTCTCCAGGAGTTAAGGTGAGTAGTGGGCAAGGTCCGAGGCAGCACCAGCAGAACACCACCAGCGACACTATGGCGGCCAGGTGCAGGGGTGCAAAACAGCGTTGGGTGCCCAATGCAAGTCTAAGGAGATCAGTCATCGTGTAAAAAGGCTGCAGGCGTTGACTGGGAGGCCAGTCGGGCTGAACCAACAGGGGGTTCTCAGGTCTCACAATGCTCGGGTACAATGGGACACCTTTGGTCCTCTTCTCCACCGCCCTGGGGAGATGGGTGCAGAGGTGGCTTTAGGCATCTGGTTTTTCTTAGCGGGAGCAGTCGCGGTAGAGGGGGCCTGCGTGCAGAGGCTGCAGGCAACGTCGGAGAGTTCACTAGGGGTGAAACCATGGTAGACTCGGACTCTGGAGGGCTGGGGGACCACGATGGCACCATTGGCCCACTTAAACTCAGGCTGGGCGTGACAGGTGCAGTGGTGTCCTTAGGCGTCGAGTTTTTGAGGTCACAAAGTCCTCTCAGGTGTCTTGGGGTGCCTGCAGGATGCACGGAAGCAGGTCCGCTACTTCACAGGAGTTCTTGGTTCCTGCGTGAAGTGCTGACAGGTCTCCCAGGCTTTGAGGGACTCAGCAGCTGCAGGACAAATTGTCTTTTGGTGCAATTGTCGAAGCCAGCAGGCAGCCCGGCAGGGTAGGCGCCAAGTCAGTTGCTGGGTCTTCTGTTCTTGTAGTTGCGACTCTTCTTCTTTCAGGTCGGCAAGATCAGATTTTCTGGTGTCAGGGGCTCCCCTAAATACTGAATTTAGGGGTGTTAGAGGAGTGTAGGGTAGAAGCCAATGGGCTACTGACCCTTGGGGTCACTACGCCCCCTATATGACCACTTCCTGTGGGAAGTGGGCATAACCCTGTCCCAGAGTTCCTAAATTTGCCATCGCAAAGATGACCACTTCTGAAACATCATGTTCACCTCATACTAGGCCACCGTAGGTGTGGTACTTGCCTGGGGGTGGCATGCATACCTGACTGGCTAATTTTCCCCCCTGTCCAGGTGTCAAAGCGATCTGGATAAAGGGGTTTTGGCTTCCGTTCCTATGAGGGAGGCCAAAATCGCATTTCAAAGGCAGCAACTTCTTTGAAGCTTGCTGGCCTTGAAAGGCTAATCAGCAGGTTATCCTGTGGGAGGGGGTTTGACACCCTCTTCCCGGGCAGGCAAAAGGCTATCACCCTAGGAGAGCAGAAACTGGTCTCGAGTGTCAGGCTGGCAGAAACCAGTCAGCCACCACAACAGAGGCTGGTAGGTTTTCAGGGGGCACCTCTAAGGTGCCCCCTGAGTGCATTTATTAACGAATCCAACACTGGAATCAGTGTGGGTTTATTAATCTGAGACGTTCGATACCAAACATCCCTATCTTTGGTGAAGACATCATGTAGCAGGGGAATTCGTTTTCATCAGTGTTCAGCACACGTCTTAAAAAGGCTTCCCTGGTCACTTGTACTGGCAGCAATGGACTGACCAGCACAGGGGCATATCTGTTCATTCAGTTATGCCCTGATGTGTAATATTAAGCACCCTGCCTTGGACTGTAAGGCCTGCTGTAGGGGTGACTTACAAATACTACATTCCGTGTTAGGGGACATGGCACACAGGGATGTGTGTCATGCCGTGTTTTCACTTTTGTCTGCACCAAAACACGCGGCCTGCAATAGCAGCACTCCATGTGTTTGGTGAGGGTTCCCTTAGTGTGGCACAAATCGTGCTGCATCCCTCAGGGACTCTCTTTAGTACCTCAGGCCCTAGGTACCAGAGCTACCATTTACTAGGGACTTACAGAGTGTGCTAAAGGTATTCCTAATTGGGGGAAACAATTAAACAGTTTTGGGAAAGAGATCTGGCACTGGGGACCTGGTTAGCTTAGCAGGAACCCAGTGCGCTTCCAGACGAAATCACATCAAATACCAGGTAAAAAGTCTGGGTGACTTTGTCAAAAAGGGGCACTTTCCTACAGATCCCTAGCAATGCTAAGGCATTAGCAGCCTTGAAAGTGTAAATGTATCCACCTCTACTTTCAACTGCGCCAGGCCTCCTGTTGTCCAGAGGTAAAGATAATAATAGTGCAACAGAGAACCACTCCCTTACTTCTGATACTACTATGGATTCTTCTTGTGGGTCTGATCTCAGAAACAAGGGATCTCAGTACTAGCGCTTGCTTTGTTCAGTAACTGAGATATAATAGCTCATCTGGTGGCTTGAAACCAGCTGCGAAGGGTTTCAAATGGTCTGTTATATTGCTAGGTATTACTGAGGACCTAATACACGTTGCAGCTTTGGGAATATTGAAATATGCTGCTCTACTGGGACAGAACCTCATGGAATGTCACATTATCAATAGGTGAGAATTTCAAGGCCAGATTGCCAAGGGATATAGGGCAGTCTATATTACGTGGAGAATCAGAGGATGTTTCTTTATAAGAACTGGTGATTTCTCTGTAGATTCTCTTCCTTGCAAACGTTTAAGAGACTCTCAGGCTGTAGCCCAGTTAGTGCTTGAGTTTTTTTTCCATATCAATCATTTCTTCCTCGGTGAGAAAAATAGAACACACATCCTATTGATTTGCTAGCTGCACAAGGCTATTTCATCACTGAAAGAACTCTCAATGTTGAAACTGGTCTACTGGTATATGTCTTAATGGCAAAAATGGTGTTAGCATTCAATGGGTTTTCAATGTTGTATGGTATAGCCTATGAACCATTAGACCAATCTGCACTAAATGTGTCATGTTCTTAGTTTAAATTCCTAAAGTTAGATCCCCCAAGTTTGATGCCAATTCATAAAGAGGATAAAGCTATTAGGGTGCTTTATTGGTATTTCTTATGGAATGAGGTGTTAAATGTAACTACAGAGGTGCAACTGCATAATAAATATTAAACAGCTAATAAGCCCACTCCATATTAGCAATCGGTGGGAGTTTTTATAGAGCAAATATCTACAGAATAATCAATCCTTGTCCTCTGCTCAGTCTAGCAGTTCTTGTATAGCACACATCTACTGGACACTCTTCCTCGTTCTGTCTTGGAGGACTTTTTGCATAGCATATATTAGTCGAAAAGTCTTGCCTCTAGATGTGTGCATGTTCTTGTACAGCATCCTTCCGCTGAATAAAGAACCCATGCCTCTGTTCTCGCAAAAAAGCAGAATAAGAATCTAGTTACTTACCTGAAACATTAGTTTTGAGGCTTGGCTCTTCTAGATTCACATACTATACATATATCCCGCCATCAAGAGGTTAAGTCGGAAAGTGCTACTTGTTTTTTTTTTTTTTAAATAAACATCCCTTAGAAGTTCAGTTATCCTATCTTCCAACTCAATCATCCACCCTGAAGCATTCTTGTTCTTTTTGCTTCCCACTGCTTGCTATGTCATAGTTGATTCTTTTGCCAAGGTCACTTTTCCTTCTAGACCAACTCTTCTTACCTGAATTCTTAACCATACTTCTAGATAGCACAATTTGTCTAAATGTGCCTAAATGCAAGTACCAACAATGTAGATAGCAGGTTGTGTGTGCTAGGAGCTAAGAAAAGATTAGGTGGGTGTAGGAAGCTGGCTCTGTGTATACTATACCAAAATGAGGTATAGTGTGCACAGAGTCCAGTGGAACCCCAAAGGTAGGCAGAGGTAAAAGTAGATAGCACCTTACTCTCTATTTGTGGTAGTGTGGGCGAGCAGTAAGGCTCTAACGGAGGGTAGTGTTAAGCATTTGTTGTACACACTCAATCAGCAAATGATGTCACACACTCAAAGACTAAACTCAGATCAATTTGATTTGTATAAAAATATTATTTAGTTATATTTATTTCTAGAACCAAGCAAGCCTGGTACAGGTAAGTGTAAATGGTACTTTTCAAGGCAGGTTTGTAAATGCTTTCAATACAGTGGAAATTACTGTTAGATTACTTTTGATTACTTTACAGATTACTTCTTCTACTCAGTGTGATATGTCTAGATATCACACTGAGACATTTCCTAGAGAAAAGGTAAGTAAAGCAGTTTTTAGTTATTTGCAGTTTTTCAATGTTTCATATAAAACCAACTCCACACTTAAAACAATTTTTAGGAAAAAGCACTCAATGCAATCCTATTGGAAGGAAATTGAGTTATCGGTTTACAGGTAAGTACAAGTTTGTGGGAGTTGGTATTCTGGGGTTAGAACCAGGGTTTCCCCAGGGTCAAAGATGCACTCTCAAAGCACCCTTGGCGGCACTAGGGCGGCCGGGTGCAGAGTGCTGAGGCCCAATGTTATCCAATGGGGGATAGGGGACCTCCAGTTGGTGTCTGCTCACGAGCAGGCCACAAGGTTGTTAGGCTCAGGGCAAAGGGGGATCCGAGTTAGCACCCAAAGTACACCTGCAGGGGGGGCTGGGTGCAGGGTGCTGTTTTGGCGTCGGGTGCCCTGTTGTTTTCAATGGGGATTGCTGGTTTTGTTTTTTTAGCTGCAATCTCGGTCCAGGAAGTCTTCCAGGAGGAACCAACAGCTGGGCAGGTAAGTTGGAGGGCTCGGGGATGTAAGTGCACCTCGGGTTCTCTTCTCCAGGGCGCAGGTCGGCTGGATGCAGGGGTGTCTTTTGAGGTCAGATTACCGGGCCACTAGCGGTTTGGGGGGGGGGGTTCCGTGCAGAAGCTGCAGGCAACGTCGGGGAGTCCTGGAGGGGTCAACCCACGGTGGACTCGAACTCTGGAGCGCTGGGGGACTACGCTAGGACTGGTTGGCCCCTCGGACCGTAGGCGTCGGGTGCAGTGGTGGTTCCAGGCGTCAGGTTTCTTTGTCCTCAGCAGGTCAGAGTCTGGCATGGGAGTTTCTTTTGAACAAAGCTGCTGTTCACAGGGGATCCGGACTTTGTTGAAGGCAGTCAGTCCTCCCAGGGGTTCTGGAGGTCGCTGGCTGCAGGACAAGGCAACTTTTGGCGCAGGATCTCTGGGAACTGCAGACGGGCCGGTAGGGCTGGGGCCAAGTCAGTTGTTCTATGCAGTCTCCTCTGCTTGGCGTTTTCTTTCATCCTTCTTCTTCCTAGGTTGCGGGAATCTGTCTTCTTGGTTCAGGGCTGCCCCCTAAATACTGTATTTAGGGGGCGTTTTAGGGGTCTCGAGGTCAGTAGCCAATGGGCTACTGACCTTAGGGTGACTACACCCTGGGTGTGCTCACCCCATGTGGGGGAGTGGGCACAATCCCTCACTCTGATTGGAGAGTGCCTGCTATCTGCAAGATAGCGGGCACTGAAGATTGGGCTTCACCTCACCTGCCCCACCTGAGGGTGGGATTGGCAGAGCTGGGTACACCTTCTGGGCTGTGCTAGTTTTTCCTGCCTGTCTTCTCGCCGAAAAGGAGGGGAGACAGGAAGGGGGCCTACTTCTGATAGCAGGAGAGGCTGGGGGTCGCATTACAAAGGCAGCAAGGCCTTTGAAGCTCCCCTGCCACAGATGGCTCTTCCTGACCTGGGGGAGGTGTGACCATCTCCGCCCAGGAAAGGCTTTGTTTCTGGGCTCAGGGAGCAAAGGCTCCTACCCCAGGGGTCCAGAAACATGTCTTGTGGTGGCAGGCTGGTGTGTACCAGTCAGGGAACCCACCAGAGGCTTGTCGTTTTTCAAGGGGCATCTCTAAGATGTTCTCTCAGTGTATTTTTCATTCAATCCCACACTGGCATCAGTGTGGGATTAATGTGCTGAGAAGTTTGATACCAAACTTCTCAGTTTTCAGTGTAGCCATTATGGTGCTGTGGAGTTCGTAATGACAAACTCCCAGCACCATATACTCTTAATGGCATTACTGCACTTACAATGTCTAAGAATTGGTCTAGACACTGTAGGGGTACAGGGCTTATGCACCTGTACCCTTACCACTGGTATAGTGCATCCAGCTAGAGGGGTGGCTGACCTATGCAAGGGCAGTGGGTTGTGGGCATGATACACAAGGTTGTGTGCCATGTCAACTCTTCACTTTGTTCTGCATCAAAACACGCAGCCTGCAATGGCAGTGTGTGTGTAAAGGTACAGGGCCTCTATGGGTGGCACAATAAGTGCTGCAGCCCTTAGAGGCCTTCCCTGGCCACAGTGCCCTTGGTACCCATGGTACCTTTTACTAGGGACTGACATGTGGCCAGAGAGGTGCCATTTAGGGGTACAAGGTACAGTTTTGGGAAAGAACACAGGCCCTGGGAACCTGATTTGCAGGGACCCAGGGCACATCAAGTCAAAGTGCATCAATAGTCTGGCAAAAATTGGGAGGTTACTGCAACAGAAACACAGCTTCCTACAGTGGGCAAAAAACACAAGGTCATCTGCCTGGCTAAATCACCAGGCAGACCACCTGCTCGTCAATAAAATGCATTGATCACCATGTGTCACCTGTAAACCATGGCAAACTTGAAACCTGCATTTGAACTGGCATACTTGGATATTTACTTTCATGCGCACAGCACAAGAGAAACAAAGATTACACTTTTAAGATGCATCAAAGAGGTCAGGTTACTGTTTCCATCTTAGGCCTAGGGACTCAAAGCAGTCCATAACTTTTCAGTGGAATTTTTGCGTTTACTCTAAATGGATCATAGACCTGATCGCCTCTACCTTCTAATACAAAGAAAAAGACAGGAAACATTGGAAGAAGTAACCACATCAAAAATGCCCCTTAGTTATATCTGAAAATCCAACAGTGTGACTTCATACAAAGTTACTCCCGCTATCCCCCCACCCCCACTCATGGCACCATTTCACCTGCAAACTTCTATGAAGAAACTGCTAGACCTACAACCTGTACCATGAAGATGATGCTATTTATCAAAGTGTTTCCCAAACTGTGGGTTGTGACCCACTGGTGGGTCGCGAGCTGATTTTTGGTGGGCCGTGAAAGTCCAAGCAATAAATAAAGATGCCTTTACATTCTGCATTAATCTTGTCACATTTGATGCACTTCAATGACAGAGGTCAAATGCCAGGCTATGTCTTCTGACAAATTGCTGCTTACATTTTTAAAGATGGAGACTGGTGTTTAAAAACTCATCACACTTCGAAGTAGGATAAAAAAAGTAAGGTACAGGGAGTGCAGAAGAAAAGGCTGTAGGATGTCATTTTTTGTAACACACAACACATTGTAGATACCCGTAAATGAATTGTACACATTTAGGAGTTACGGAAGCAAAGTGTGATGGAAATAAAGATTTTAATGTTATGTTATGTTAATAGATTTAAAGAGCACATGGCTGCCCCAGCAACGGGGCGTCCCAGCGCTAGAACTAGAAACACAATGCAGGGTGGAGACGAGGGGGCAAAACCTAGACCAGAAAGAGCCATGTTTTGATGGCCTTTCTAAAGGCCCCATGATTCTGGATGCTCCTGATTGTCACAGGGAGAGTATTCCAAAGGGCTGACGCCATCGCCCTGAAAGAGCGCCCCCTAGCTCTTGCTCTTTTGACTCAGGGAACACACGTAAGCCAGTGTAATTTAGGAATGAGTTTCGATGGGGGTCAATAGGATCAAAACCAATTGAGACACATTACTTGGTAATGCACAAATGATAAATATTGACAGAAACCTGATTTCCACACACCATTTGTGTACAATATCGTTTGATCAGTAAAACTATATGCATGTGCAAATTTAATGGCCATTTCAATGGAAAATGTGCTGTCTATAAATGACAGTGTATTACCACACAATGCTTTTGTTACATCAAAAAATCTCCTGCCTCATGTCCATTAAAACTAGGTAGGTCACAAAGGTTTGTCGTTCTAAAAAGTGTGTCATCCTCTTAAAAAGTTTGGGAAGCTCTGAGCTATACTATGATCAAAGGTAAAGATAACAACACCGCTATGCTGCAAGATTTGATGTTAATATTCACAGGGCTTACTGGCTTTTGTGAGAGAATCCTCCAGGGCTGAGCACCATTTCTCCTCTTTCTGATATTTTAGGACCTGTTCTTCCAGAGTGGAAACTTTTTCTGTCATCTGCTCCAGGGTGCTCTGCTTGCTTGCCAGCTCCCTCTCCAACACTTGCTTCTGGTCTTTCAGTTTAGCTGCCAATTCTTCATACCTTTGTTCTTCACATTGTACATGATCCCTGATCTGCAGAAGAAGCTAAATAAAATAGAAAATGTATTTAGAAGGGCTCCAGAAACTGCTACAATACAGAACTGAGATATAATATCAATATTATCTTTAAAGAACGAGTTACTTACCTTCGGTAACAATGTATCTGGTAGAGACACAGTCTAGCCGCAGATTCCTTAACTTAGAATATCCCCAGGCGTCAGACTGGATCCGGAGAATTTTTGCAGCAGCACCTCTGCGCGCCGGGGCGCCGCCGCATGGCTCCGCCCTGACGTCATCCACGGACATGACGTCAGCGGAGCCATATAAGTCCCTCCCGGCGCGCTGACGTCAGTTTTCTTCGGAGAAACTTTTCCGCGCCACAACGCGGAGCCACCACCAAAAACTGTGAGAGGATGGGAACAGTGTGCGAAAAAAGATGAAAAATCAGTGAAACGAAACACAAAAAGAATCGAATGGTGAGAAACCTCACCATAAACAACAGTGACAAGCACTGTATACTGAAAGCAATTGAAGGGAAAGAGCAAAGCACCGCTCTGAGAAACAGCCCGCAAAGGCGAAGGCTATGCCCTCCACCGAGGCAAAATGACATATGAAAAGGATGTCAAGGCAGACGACAGGAAGCCTGCAATCGCAAGATCTAATCGTGAAGGATAACAAGATCGGGACCACCTAAGTAATGACGATTTACTACAGGTCGGCAACACCAGGAATGCTGTATCCCCTGTAAGAGATCTATGGACTGAGGCACATTCAAATAGACCCCAACCAATTGACTGTAACGGAGTCAAGAGACAAGAGACCCCAAATCAATAGAGAAGGTGGGAGGGAAGAAGAACATTAGTAGGCCCCACACTGGAAGAACCAGGGGGTAGGGAAGTAGAAGGATACATGCACCCTCCACCCACTCACAAGAATGGGTGGAAAGAACAAGTAAAACAGAAGGACTCATCCTACCGAGGAGGGAGGTGAAAGACGCTACCCCGCAGGAAGACACAGCCACCCGGAAGGAGGCAAGTGCATAAAAACCCAACCTTAAAAGGTCCTTGCAGAGAGGAGAGACAGCCACCCGGAAGGAGGCGAGTGCATAAAAACCCAACCTTAAAAGGTCCTCGCAGAGCGGGGAGGATGGGTGGGCATTAAGGAATCTGCGGCTAGACTGTGTCTCTACCAGATACATCGTTACCGAAGGTAAGTAACTCGTTCATCTGATAGAGACATCTAGCCGCAGATTCCTTAACTTAGAATAGATACCAAAGCCATACCCCATAGGAGACGGGTCTGTAACTGAACCCCACCAAGTTCCAAAGAGAACCCAGTCGTCAACAAGTTGACTAAACACAGTGGGGCAGCATTGCCAGCACGGCCAACACCAGACCAGGAAGCTCTGTAAGGAGTGGAAAACAATGGGAGGCAAAGGCATCACAAGCCGCCCAGGGACGGCATGAAAACCCTCTCGGTTATACAGGGTTGAAAGGGAGCACAGAACCAGAATGTCAGTGCGGAATGTGAGAGTCCATAACTTCCGCAAAAGGAGGTGAGCTGATCATAGGAGCTGATGGATCCGACGGCTCTGCAACAAAGACCCAGAGAGAGGACAAGACGGTATGACCGAGTCAGAGCATACACAACAGTGGAAGAAGCACTGTTGAAAGCGTACCAGCTTGGAGACTTTCGACAGTAGTGGCAGGGTGTTGACCATGTCCAGGAAGAGCCTGTGTTACCAGAGACACAAGACCTGTCATTGCGGAAGAGCCGCTTCACAAAATGACATGTGAAAGGCGGACGTCAACAAGCAAAATGGCATATAACCATGACTACAAGACGAGACATGCATGCGGGGGACAGAAGTACACATGGGTAGATCGTGTGTACTGCTAGAACCCCTCCACGTAAAAAAAATGCACAATGGAACGCAGCTAGAACAGCCGAGATGCGAGAGACGCATCACCAGGTAGTCAACCGGCGAAAGGGATCCGGCAAGCTGGCCACACACACAGAAGGCCATGCTCCCGTAGGAAGGCGGAGAGCAAGACCACGAACACCGCAGCAAGGAAACCCTAGTATGCGTGACCCCTGGTTGTGTGCAGAGCACAGGCTAGAATATACATCAATAAAGGACACAGCCGTGAAGGATGCGTTTCATAAAGATTACAAAAGCGCACCATAGGTACCAACAGCTATGTTGCAGCAGAACCGGACAGAGCAATGTCCAGACCCGTAAGCGACAACAGCCACCTGGCAGGGAGGAGTCACGGTCCCCCGCGAGCCAGACTGGGAGACTGAGCAGTACTCAAAAGAGTCGGTACTAAACGTACATAGAGTAACAGGAAACTGTAAAGAGATGTACATACAAGACCACACAAGACAGTGAGTGTCCTGAAGCGAACACTTCCACAGAGAGCAGCAGCAGGAAGTAGAAGTGTGACAAACTCCTGCGCGGAAAGCAGCAGGGGAAGAGGAAAACCTGTGCTTGGGAAGGGCACAAGGCAATGTACAGTATTGGCGTACGTGGCGAGGATGCCACCGGCTGTAGACAAAGTCCAGACAGGTCTGAACTACGAGAAAGTACTACCCATCCCGGAGAGAGGAGAGTAGAAACCAGTCATCGCAGAAGCGTAGGGAAAGTGTAAGCCCCCCGTGACAGCAAACATACTAGAGAGCATCCACCTGACGCGCATATAACACAGAAAGATTTGTGCTGCGTCAGTACTGCGTGCCTGGGAGCCGCGCCACAAGGCTCCGCCCTGAGGTTGTCCATGGGTAGGACGAACTGTGCCGGAACGGAACAGAACAAGGTGATCCAAGGGACAGTGGCTGACGATAGACAAGCCAACATAGACAAGGAGGGCTAAGCTGAAAAGACACTCCTGGAAGAGGCAGAACCTCGAGTGTGTGAAAGGAAGGATTCACAACAGAAGAAAGAGACCACAGTCTCCTTCGCAGGACAACCCCTTGGAAGAAGACTCCACCGGAGCCTACCAAGCCTTCTGTGTAAGGAAGGCAGCTATACAATAGCCAAAGAATACCCCACATAGGGTAAGTCTCAACCCCAGCCAGGGGGCACCTCTGGAGCACAAACTCATAAACAGAGGAATCCAAAGAAGGAGAATCAGCTGACCAGCAGCACTAAATATAAGCAAAAAACGGCGGGAAGCCAAGCAGGCCGTCTGGGTATTACGTCATGAACCAAACGGCGGGAAGCCGAGCAGGCCGTCTGGGTATTACTTCATGAACCCAAGGCCCAGAACAAGCAGAGACAACACTGCACCTGAAAATAAAAGTCCGCAAGAGGACTAGAAAACACAAAGTCATGGGAGCCCAGGGATGAGGCGGTTGACTGCTGAGTCCGCATGACTGTCAAAAAGGGTCACGCCATCAAAAGGCAAATCCCGAAGACTCTCCCGAACATTGTCAGGGAAAACGTCATCGCGCAGCCAGGCATGGTGACGCAGAGCAACGGACCTGGCCATCGCCCGACCCACAGAGTCAGTGGTGTCCATGGCCGACCGAATGGTAAATTGTGCCATTGCTCGGCCATCATGAAGGAGACGATCCAGGTCAGTACGGGGACCCTCTGGAAGAGAGGGAAGGAGACGCTCGACTGAGTCCCAAAGGACAAAAGTAGCCCGTGCAAACACGCAAGACGTGTTGAGAGCACGGATGCCCGAACTAGTGGACGCAAAAATATGGCGGCCACATGTCTCCAACCAACGAGTCTCCCTAGTGGGAGGTAGCAACGGGAGAGGCAAGGCTGCGAGGCGAAAGCCGCCTGGAGTACCCGGCCGTGAGCCCTAGGATGAAGGGACAAACAGACAGGGTCATCTGGAGCCGGGCGATGCCGACGTGCGATGGCCCGATCCACAGGGTCTCCAGTGGAGGGCCGTGCCCACGGGCCAAGAAGGGTGTCAAATAACGACCCGCCAAAAGGCAGCAAGGGCTCCACCTCCACAGCATCCTGGAGGAGGAGATCCAATAAGGGATCAGAAGGCAAAGAGACTGAGGGGGGTTGCAGGTGTAAAATAGCTGTAGCCCTGCGAACAGCCCTCGCAAATTCTGCGCTAGCCTCTGTAGCCATTCGAGGCGGCGATAACAAACCATCTGTAGGGGACGGTTGAAGACTGACGCATCCACCAGAAAGGAGAGGCGCCGCAGCCGGAGGCCGAGCAAAGGGCCACTGTCCAGGGGGCAGCGGAGCCGGAGAGCGTGGAGACAACCCTGGGTGCTCCGGGTCCACATCCTCTTCGAACAGAGGAACTACAGGGACCGGCACCGGCGTCGAGACGGCGTCGTATCGACGTCGACAATAACTAGCGGCGACTTGGCCTGGCTTCGGACCGGCGTCGACTCGCCCCCCACTGAGGCCTGCGGGGAGGAAGGATGTCGACAAGGAGTCGAGCTCCGTGCTGAAGCCGCATCCGGCGTCGTCGCAGGGAGCCCGAAGGGCTATGTGGAGACGGGGTAGAAGGGCTCGACGTCTGACCGGGATGCCCCTCCGGGCCGTGTCCCGACGTCGCAGCGACTCCGGAACCGGAGTCGAGGCACTCGGTCGGCGCCGAGGGCGAACCCGCCGGCGAAGACCCGACCTGAGTCCCTACCCCCTCTGTGGGGCCTGAGGGCGCGCCAGGGAGAGGGGGTGACCCAAAGATGGATTGAAGAGCCTTGGAATAGGCTTCCATCTGGGCCTGAGTCACCCCAACACCCGGAAAGGGTAGGTATGAGGGGGCCGACTCCTGGGCGCCCGCGCCCGGTTGGGACCGGGAGCAGTGGGCCCCGTCATCACGTTTATGTGAGGTGGACGACCTCTGTGACTTGTGCTTGTGCTTACCTGCGTCAGGCGAACGACGTCCGCGGGAACGACTCCGTGACCGGACCCGAACCGGAGCCCCAGCTCGAGATGGAGATCGGCGGCGTGAAGACGCCGAGCGGGACATCCGGGCGGTCAACAAATTCATCCGGCGCTCCCGCAGGGACTTCGGCTTCATCTGCCGGCAGGCGTCGCACTCCTCGGAGTCGTGGTGCTCTCCTAAGCACCACATACAGATCGCGTGCGGATCTGTCGCTGACATCTGCCGCGTACAGGTCTCACACGCCTTGAAACCCGAAGGCATCGCACACTGTTCCCGGACGCCGAAGGCGTCAAGAAGGCCTGAAACAACAGGCCAGAGGAACCGCTTGCTCCTGGATCCGCGTTGGGACGCGGAAAAGAAGGAAACGGACGTCAGCACGCCAGGAGGGACTTATATGGCTCCGCTGACGTCATGTCCTTGGACGACGTCAGGGCGGAGCCATGCGGCGCCGCCCCCCGGCGCGCAGAGGTGCTGCTGCAAAAAATTCTCCGGATCCAGTCTGATGCCTGGGGATATTCTAAGTTAAGGAATCTGCGGCTAGATGTCTCTTTCAGATACATTTTTTTAATACTAGCTATATCAGCAAGCTCAACTGTTAAATGGGTGCACAGAAATAAAAAAAGAAGGTTGACCTCTGTACTGATAATTAATATTTATTTTAGCCTTGCATAATGCTCCTTCACTGGTGAGGCATTTGTCAGGGCCACTAGAATTATGCGGCGGGGTGGGCAAATTATGCGTCATGGTGGGCAAATTATGCGTCATGGTGGAATAAATTATGCCGCAAGAAAAGGCAAATTATGCAGTACATTTTGTGATAGTATTACTTCATTATTTTGTACTTTTTCAGTTTCACCTGCATAGCACTTGCACTGTGCTTGCAAAATCTATTGTTAATATAAATCTTAAAAGGGGCTTACATCCCCCCCCCCCTTGCTTTTCATTGGTTCCTGAGCTTGCCATTTACTTTTCCTCCGTTTCTAGTGGCTGTAGCATACGATTTCCTGAGTCTTTCTCTTATCAGTCTCCCATGGCCCAAGTACTGTTTTCATCCACTTTGTGGGACTTTTTGTTAAAGCTTTTGCCTGCACAACGCTTGCCCTGTGCTTGTTTTTTACTTTCTGCAGAGTGCAGTGCTCTCTACATCTAGTCTCAGTCCCCCATGTTGCTCCCCCAGCCCTTTTTCCGCCTCCCATGCATCACTTTAATGACAACTATCCACCATCTCACCACATCCCCGTTTTTGCCCTTGTGAGATTGCCACCATCTTGGAGCCAGGCAGCAGTCGCGCTAATAAGAAATTGGGATACTACACTGCTCTAGGAGTGATTTTTGGCTGTGCTTGAGTGCACAGGGTCTGTAGCCTTTGTAAACTGGCTGCTATGTGCAGGGCTGCTTTGCAGCGAGTAGTGTTTTCCGTGTGGCATGCGTCGCACCGGACGTGGCAACTACAGTCCTGGGTATCTGTGCAGCGAAACGCTCGTCTTGTGTGCGCAGCGTAGTCTTTTGCTATCGGTGCTGAGTGGCGTGCTACTTGTTTGTTTTTATGGTTACCATGCCCATTTGTTTGCAAACAAAAGGTATGGCTTGGTTTACCAGTGTCAAAGTACCAACAAGACCACAACAGAGCTATGATTGGCTTCGCTTTAGGTACGCTGCCTCCGTTCTACTTTCTGGTTGGCTTTTACGGAATGATTCCAGAAACAGATGTCAGCAAACACATTCTGTGACTCACTCATTGGCTAATGCGAATAGACCGATCTTTGCTGGAGTTGTATCGATTGCTTGGTCTACAGGCAGAACTGTCATTGTTTGCTGAAGACGGATTGGTGTTCTCTGAAAAGAGGGTGGGCCAGCGTAGGAGCCCGGAAGAGTGCCTAGTTTCCTGTGCTGATGTGGTGAGAGGCGGGGCTTTTCTCAGTGAAGAGGTGAATTTTCTTTGTCTAAACAGGTGAGATACGTGACCCGGATTGGAATTGTTATGCCCCTTTTGCGCATCAGTAAGTGGTGAAAGTCTATGCATGATTTGCTTTGACCATGCTGACTAGGATCCTTCTGATCTCCCCTTACAATCTTCTAGCACCATTTGTCAATCTTCATGATGCATTCCACCGATCTACCACCCTTGCCGGGGTTGGGAGAGGGGTAGGGGAGTTGAACTTTTATGCTCCTATTCCTATGGTGACCAAGCGGCTCCATGTCTCCGGGGCACCACTTTTCCATTCCCGAACTTTACATATTATTGTTATCCGGTGTGTTAACTCAATTAAACTGAACGACTACAACTCAAAAAATGCATTGATCTGTAAAAGCAAAGTGAAGGAATGGAAAAGCGGTGTGGCGATTAAATGGAGCCAGATGGTCAGCCTACGTATGCCCCAATAATGATTTGCGCGAGTCCACCGTTAGCCTTTAGAAGCCGACTCTCTGGGACTCATAGAATACAGTCCTTGAGGCACCTAGTATCTAACCCCTGAAACCTCTAGCATTCACATGTAACCCCACTCGTATACCTCCAAGAGACCAACCTCTGTGACGCCTAGAAGCACCAAAGTCTTTTTATCCCACTCCAAAGACTACAGTGCACCTAATACTTATGCAAACTATCCCTATTCCGGAAGAAGGCTACCAATTTTTAAGCTGAAATGTGTGCTTTTAACTTTACTTTCTTCCCATCTAACACAGGCCAAATAACCTATTGGTCTGCTATTAACAGCCCCAGCTACCAACGAACAAGTTACTTACTTTCGGTAACGCTTTTTCTGGTGGATACAGTATCTGCCTGTGGATTACTCACCTTTTAAAATTACCCCAATGCTCAGCATTCCACAGAAACTTTTCTGCTCAGATCTCCCACGTCGACGAGGACGTCACAATGGAGCGGCTCCGCACGCGACTTCGCGTGACGTCATCGGAGCCATAAGAAGACCTTGACGGTGTGCTGACGTTAGTTCCACCTATTTTTTCTGTGCCTTCGAGGCGAAACGGGTGAACCAAAAACCTTCTCACAAGTATACTTAGTATACAGAACATAACCAAAAATGGAAATTCTACATCAGACATTTCCCAATTCCAATTAAACTCATGATTCAAACAATGAATCACACAAAACATAAATTGATTAATTTCTGGTATAAACAGACAGGCAGCGGGGAGGCGGGTGGGTCAGTGAGGAACCCACAGGCAGACACTGTATCCACCAGAAAAAGCGTTACCGAAGGTAAGTGACTTGTTCTTGTGATGGATACATCTGCCTGTGGATTCCTCACCTTTTGAATTGAATCCCCAAGTAGTCCCGCTCTCGGAGGAGGGTGCCTGCCGGCCTATACAAAAAAATCCTGCAACAGAGAACGAGCAAAATGGCTGTCCCTCCCCACTTCCGAATCCAAACAATAGTGCTTTGCAAAAGTGTGGAGGGAGGCCTAAGTTGCCGCTTTGCAGATGCCTATCACAGGGACACCTCTAGTCAAAGCAGAAGAAGAAGACATTGCTCTGGTAGAATGAGCACGAATACCTACAGGAGGCTCCTTCTTGGCCAAGGCGTAGCAGATCTTAATGCACAGGATTATCCACCTGGACAGCGTTCTTTTGTGGACAGCCTTGCCCTTCATCTTGTCCACATATCCTATGAAGAATTGATCATCCAGCCTGAATGGTTCTGTCTTGGGATCCAGGCGAAGAAGTCTCTCCGCCTCCTTAGAAGGGGGTAAGGTGATGGATTGTCCAAAATGGAATGGGGTGACCAACTTAGCCAGGAAAGCAGCTCTGGTCCTAAGAACCATCTTATCCGCATGGAAAGATGTAAAAGGAGACTTGGAACTAAGAGCCTGCAATTTACTCACCCTCCTAGCCACCAAAAATATAGTTTTAAATGCGAGAAACCTTAAAGGACATCTATGCAAAGGTTCTAAGAGAAAAACTCAGCACATCGGATAAATGGGCGTTTGACTTCTCTCCACACCAGTTCACAAATGTATCCCACCTACCAGAATAGACAGATTTGGTGGAGTGTCTGCTGTCTGTTAAAATAACGTCCACCACATCCAGTGGGAGAGAGAAAACACTCAGGTTGCCCGTTCAATCTCCAGGCATGAAGGTGCAGGCTGTGGAGGTGGGGGAGTAGAACCTGCCCCTGCGATTGCGAGAGGAGGTCTGCCCTGAGAGTGGGATGGAGCGGAGGGTGCAATGAGAGGTAAAGGAGGTCTGTGTACCACACCCTTCGCTGCCAGTCCAGGCGAACAATATGACTAGGGCCCGGTCTTGGCGAATCTTCCTCAGAACTGAAGGAATCAAGGGTATGGGGGAAACGCGTAAAGAAGCTGTGAGAACCAATCTAACTGAAACGTGTCCCCCAACGCTCCCTGCGCCGGATACTGGAGACTGCAGAACGACGGGCAGTGCGTGTTCTCGAGAGTGGCAAACAGGTCCAACTGGGGAAACCCCCACCTCCTGAAAATGTGAAGTACCACCTCTGGATGGAGACGCCAATCATGATCGGCCGAATATTGCGGGCTGAGACTGTCCTCACACACATTTAGCATTCCGGCCAAGTGACTTGCGACCACGCAAATCTGATGGTCCTGAGCTCAGGACCAGAGTCGCAGGGCCTCTCTGCAGAGAAGATATGACCCTACTCCTCTCTGTTTGTTGATGTACCACATCGTGGTAGTGTTGTCTGTTAATACCTGAACAAACTGACCGCAAAGGGAAGGGAGGAAGGCCTTGAGAGCCAAACATATCAACCGCAATTCCAAAAGATTGATGTAAAACAATCTTTCTTCTGGAGACCAAAGACCTTTGACCTCCAGATCCCAAAGAAGAGCTGCCCACCCTAGAGTGGAAGCATCCGTTATCACTGTGGCCACCGTAAAAAGGAGAGTGAAATGGCTTCCCTTGAGACAGGTTGCCTGGAACACTCCACCATCGCAGATCCGCTGCAGTGTCTCTGGAGATTATGACCAACTCCTTGAGATCTCCGTTGTGTTGAAACAACTGCCTGCGAAGGCACCAATGGAGGGACCTCAAATGCCAGCGTGCATGGTTGAGCAACAGAATGCAGAAAGCAAACAGACCAAGCAGGCACAACACCTTCAGGACTGGAACAGACGCTCAATTCCGAAAAAGTGGAATCATAGCCTGGATGTCTTGAATCCTCTGTGGAGGCACGACTTACAATAGTGTCCAGTACTGCGCCTATGAACAGGTTGCGCTGAGAGGGCACCAGGTGAGACTTGGGGACATTTATCGAAAACCCCAAGCTGAATGACAGCTGTGTTGTTACCTCCAAATGATGCAACACTGTCTCTGGCGACCTTGCTTTGAGCAGCCAGTCATCCAGATAGGGAAATACAGGAATCCCTGACCTTCGAAGATGTGTTGCCATCACCTTTGTTAAGACCCGAAATGCGGAAGTAAGGCCGAACGGAAGGACCGCCAACTGGTAATGTTGAGACCCCACTGTAAAACTGAGATACTTCCGATGTGACTTCAGAATAAGAAAATACACATCCTGTAAATCGATCGACACCATCCAGGCTTCCTTCTCCAGCGTGAAAAGAACCTGTGCCAGGGTTAACATTTTGAACTTCTCCTGTTTGAGATAAAAATTCAAAATCCCTAGGTAGAGAATCACTTATAAACGACCATCCTTTTTGGGAAGTACCGGGAGAAGCACCCCTGACTCCTTTTCCTGCTCTGGAACTATCTGTATTGCACCCTTTTGAAGCCATGACAGTACTTCCTGCTGGAGAAGCAGAAGATGCTCTTCCGAGCGGGGAGCGAAAAGGAGAAAGAAACTCCCAGAAGGGTAGGGCATACCCATTTTCTACTATGTTTAAAACACAGAGGTCTGTAGTGACAGACCTCCGAGGAGGTAGAAAATAGACCACCCGTCCTCCACGGGACAAGCATGCTCAAAGATGGCAGAGCTGGAGCTGCTTCCCTGCAACAACGGTCGGAGAGGCAGAAGAGGAGGAGATAGAGGACAAGGAGACGTTGTCGGGCAGAACCCCGCAAACGACCTCTGCCCCTTCCCCTGTAGGATCTATACAGAGGATTTGTCTGCTGCTGCTGCTGTGGTTGTTGTCTGCCACGAAAGGACAAGTTCTTCGCAAAGCCCCGAAACCTACGGAACAGTCTATAGTCCCCTGGGCTGGGTCTGAAGACCTGAGGACCTTGCTGTTGCCTCGCTATTTTTAAAGCGTTGCAGCGCAGAATCCGCCTTAGCTTCAAACAAGCGAGACTAATCAAAGGGCAAATCCAGCAACGTAGCCTGAACATCGGGCGAAAAGCCTGAACCCCTTAACCAGGCATGCCTTCTTGTTGCCACAGAAGACCCCATTGCTCTGGCCACAGAGTCTGCAGTGTCAAAACCAGATTAAATAAATTGACAGGCAGCAGCCTGAGCATCCGTCAGCAGTTCAGAAAAATGCCCCTGGACCTCCATAGGCAATTTTGGAACAACCTCCTTAGCTGTATCCATGAGGGTGTTAATTTTAACGTCCAAAGAGACACATGGCATTTGTAGATTTTAAGGCCATACTCCCCGACGAAAAAACCTTTTTGGTCGACTGCTCCATTCGTTTTGATTCCCTATCAGCAGGCGTGGATGGAAACGACCCTGCTGATAACTTAGAAGAGCAAGAAGCTTGGACCACTAGGCTTTCCGGTGAGGGATGGGAAGATAGAAAAACCCGATCCCCAGGAGCTACCTTGTACCTTCTAGCCATTGTCCTAGAAACTGCAGGAAAGGACATTGGCTTCTGCCAGACATCTAAAATAGGCTCAGTTAAAGCCACATTGAAGGGCAGCAATGGTTCTGATGCGGAAGTCGAAGAATGGAGAACCTCTGTGAGGACATTTGATTTCAGTTCAGCTGTGGGAAGTGGTAACTCCAAAAGGTCCACAGCTTTACAAATAACAGCATGATAAGAAGTAACCTCAGGAGGTGGTAAACCCTTAGGTGACGCCAATTCCCACTCAGGGGAGGTATCCAGACCACTTGGCTCTTGTAATTTCTAAAACTTGTTGTCCACGATTTCCCCTTCTTCAGCCCCTTCATGCTCCTCCTGGTATTCCTCTTCCTCCAATAGCCTTTGAGCCTCTCTCTGAGATCTCATTTTCGGTGTCGGTGGTGCTAGAAGCGGTCCCGGTGACTTCGGGGCCGGCATCGTAGGAGGATCCAAAGGAACAGTCGGTTGAGGTCGAACCGGCGCCAGTTCAGATCCAGACGGGGCCGGAGAAGAACCATCCAAAGGGGCACGACCCTCTGGAAAATGTAACGATGTCTGCAGCCTTGGCGCTGGAGGAGGCAAACTTCCTGGAGTCACAGGCATAAAAGGCATGAACTGCGCCTGCACAAAATAAGGGGGAAACCCTCCAAGAGAGTATGAAAGTGGACCCAGGAGGCCAGCAGGCGCACCAGATGGATTTGCAGCCCTTGCGAAAATGGTACACATAGCATTTAAAAAATGAGACGGATCCGATCCCGGAGTTGGGAATGAAGGATATGATGGATCCGGAACAAAGGGCTCTGGAGCCTTACGTGGAGGCACCAAATTCGGCTTTGGCTGTCGAGTTGGAGTTCTCTGTGCTGGTGCTGGAGGTGGAGTAGCAGACCTAGGCGCCGGAGTAACATTTCTCGGAGTTGCAGGATTAACAGCCTTCCGTGACGGAGCCAGAGACATCCCTGGAGTATGTGTTGGAGAAATCTCATCTTTGCGATGACGCCTAGGCCTAAGAGACACTGACTTCGGAGTTGCGTCCTTCAAAGAACAATGCCGAAAACCATGGCGCTGCTTCTTATGCTTCTTGGAAGATCTCGAACTATGAGACGTCTGGGACTTCGACCAGGTCCGAGATCTCCTGCGACCCCTCTTCTCTCTTTTGGCTTTGGCCATGAATAACTTGGCCTCCCGTATCTTTAGGGCCTTCGGATTCATCTGCTTACACGAAGTGCATGTCCCGACGCCGTGATTCGAAGACAAACACCACAAACCATCTTCGTGCGGGTCAGTGATGGACATCTGGCCTCTGCATGGCTTGAATCCTGTAAAGTCGCAGCAACACTATCAAAGAAAACTACCAGAATGGAGAGCCTGGGAAAAAAACTTTACTCATCGACAGCGGGGAAAAAAGGGAACAGACATCAGCACGCCGACAAGGTCTTCTTATGGCTCCGATGATGTCACACGGAGTCGCGTGTGGAGCCGTTCCATTGTGAAATCCTCAACGATATGGAAGAGCTGAGGAGAAAAGTTTCTGTGGAATGCTGCGCATTGGGGAATTCAAAAGGTGAGGAATGCACAGGCAGATGTATCCAACAGAGGTTTGCTTTAAACACTGTCAGATAGTGGGCATGCCTAGCGTAAAAATGCGTATGCAACTTGGTACAATCTTCGAGTCTTAACAAACCCTATAACAACATTTGCTCATAACTCAGCGGAATTGATACATTTGCTAAACATGAGAATATACCTGTGCATACTACTCATAGCACATCTTCACAAGACGAATCAGACTCCAGTTTGTGATGGCGACCTCCCACTTGATTGGAAAGGCACCTTGTTACTGAAAGGGCTGCAATGTCATACCAATAGCAGATTGTGCACTAAACAAATGTAAGTAACATTACATAACACAACCTCAATCATTCCTGTACTGGTCAGTAGGCAAATACTTTTTCCCTTGGTCACTTGTAAAATGTTTACATCTATGCCATGGCCCACTAACGCCCACCCTTATTTGCCACAGAACGCACCTTCTCACATTTCATAACCTATAGTGCATGAAACAAAGTCCTTTCACCCACTGGTGCCCTTTGGAATCACCCCGTAGCCAGTATGAGCTGCAGTGCCCAGCCACATGTACTCAGAACCCATTTCAAAAATCCCATAAGCCTACTTCATTCATTCAATGGGCTAGACACCATTTTGTTTGCTTCATAATTTAGGCAAGTAATGTCAAGTCAAAGTGAGCACATGGGATACATTAAGTGATATATACTTGACCATCTTGCTCTTTGTCTTTTTAGGTTTTTTTTCTGTGAAAATGCTTTATGTTTCTTTGTGACTAGTCATTTGGGGGTGACTCCCCTCATTATTGGTTCTGTATTTTATCAACTACGATACACATTTTTGCTTTACCCGTTTTCCTAGCAGTCTTCAATTTACATGCTAGATGTGTTGAAATGAAAGACACAAATACTTCGCATGAACAGTAGAGTAGAAAAAAATGCCTTTGAAGTCTGCCCCTGTCCATAGTCGCTGTGAGCAAATTATTGCCTTTGGTTATCTGGTTTTATCTTTGTCTGGCAGTGTCTGGTTTCAGTTTATAGTCATTCAGTCTATAGTTGGTAGATGTTTGTGTGTAGTTTGTGTTTTGGACCTCAATCAGCTACTCTAAGTTTTAAGATTTGTGCAACATTTCCATCATGTTGCCTATGTTTACCGAGTTATTGTATGGTAATTGTATATTGTATAGTAATTGTATTGCATTAGCATTTATATAACGCTTACTACCCTAATGAGGCGGCAAATCGCTTTTTCAGCAAGTAGCACGCTACTCCAGAACCCATAAAGGATTAGTGGTGAATTAGTATAGTGAAATATGAAATTAATTTGAGCAGTGGATATGTTAGTCAGTTATTTGGATTGAGAAGGATAGTGGAGAGATAGAAGAGGGAAAAAGTTTGTATTTATATAGCGCTTGCTACCCCTGATGAGGTGTTGAAGTGCTTCTAGGTGAGTAGCATGCTACTCCGGAACCTAAAAAGGACTAGTGGTGAATTAGTATAGGGAAATATGAAATTATTTTGAGTGGTGGGCATGTTAGTCTGCTTTTTGGATTGCATAGTGGAGGGATAGAAGAGGGAAGGGGCTATAAAGTTTTTTGTTTGTTTTGGAGTTCATAGCAGTAGGAGGGGGTTTGGGATGAGTAAAGAGGAGGTGGAAGGGAGGAAGAGTCAGAGGCAAGGGTTTATAAAGGCTTGCTTAGGAGATCTGAATAGTAAAAGAGGTATGAGATGATGCAAGTAGAGGAGGGAAGAGTCTAGAAAAGGTTATTTTGAGGATCATAGTAGTGGTATGGGGTTTGGGATGAATGAGAGTGTGGAGGTAGAGAATATATTGATAGAGGTATGAAATGAAATGAAATGTGGCATTTATAAAGCGCAAACTGTCACTCCCAAAGGAGCCTCCTGGCGCTGTACAGATAGCGAACTTAGCAGTGGAGGATGAAGACCTAGATGAGGGCAAGGCAAGATTCGTCAGGTGTTCCATAGATCCATGTCTTTAGGGCCTTCCTAAACTGGATTTCAGATTCCATCGATCTTAATTTGTTTGGCATGAAATTCCAAGCCTTTGCACCTAATACAGTAGCCGACTTCCCTCCCCTAGTTTTAAGTTTGAAACCAGGCAATTTGAGTAGGTTTGCAGAAGTAGATCTGAGTGTCCTCATTGTAGTGTATGGTGTAAATCTTGTGGAGAGATATACTGGCCCTAGTCGGTGAGTAGCTCTAAAGGTGGTGACAAGGAGTTTGAATAGAATTCTCTTGTGTAACGGGAGCCAATGAAGAGTTTTCAGAGCCGCTGAAGCTGACGCCCCACGGGGAAGTTTTAAGACCAATCTGGCTGCTGCATGTTGCACTACCTGTAGCCTCCTCAGGGTTGATTTATTAACCCCTACCAGGAGGCTATTACAGTAGTCTAGACGTGAGAGTATTAGTGCCACTGCCACTGTTTTCCTTGCAGCAAGCGGAGTCAGATCAAAGAATTTTTTCATGGTTTTAATTAGGCCAAAGCATGTACCCACCACCTTGAGTGCATGGGGTTTGAAGGAGAGGGAGGAGTCAAACCACACCCCTAAATTTTTAGCCACCTCCACGGTAGATGGAGGGGCTGCTGCATTGGAAAGAGTAGTAGAAAGAGGTTTGAGATGAGTCAGAGACTTGAGGTAGAGGATATATTGAGAGCAGTATGGTAGGGTGAGAAATAGGGTAGTGCATTGGATATGCTGAATTAGAAGCAAAGTAATAAATATAAAGATACATAAGTACATGGAAGGTATATATATGCATAAGGAAGGTAATTTATGTAGATTAAAGTTGCATTTAATAAACTCAGACTTTCAAGTGTTGTTGCAATACTTCTGATACTGCTAGAACAGGAGATGACCATTATTACTTCAAACACAAAATTTATGATTATGATTATGACTCCTACAGGACAATTGAAATGCACCTTCTCTATTTAGGACAAACTGCTCGAGAGGGAGTAGACTGGTTTGACTATCTTGGTATCAGACTAGACTGCAAGCTGTCATCGTCTTACCAAAGTAAGAAAGCAGCATCTTTACGAAGAAAGAAACAGGTGCTGTTGTCCGGTGTAAGAAAACAATAGGCACAATTAGACACTTTTCTAGTAAGAAAACTGATGTAGCGGTTCTCGATAGAGTCAATTAGTAGGTAACGTCTGGTATAAAAAAACGGTGAATAATGTGGACTGCAGTGGCGGACGCTGAGGGGCCGCCAGTTGAAGTGCATGAGCAGGAGAACTGCCTGTTGCCTCACCTGCTGCAGGAGCTAACGATCAGAGCAGTGGCAGTATTGGGAGGCTGGGCAAACCCCGAGGAAGGAGGATGAGGTGAGCAGGGGAGAGGAGGGGACTGTGGAGGTGTAGCCTCCCCCTTCTCTCTACATTCCCGCAGGGCGGGCGAGGGATGCGGCACTGGTGGCTCGTGCTTGATGAAGCCTGGTTGGGAGGAGTCAGCTCAAGATACGTTCTGAGCTGTCTTCGGGCTTTGGCAGTGCCATTCATGCGAGGTGCCTGACGAGGTGGGCCCTTGTGGGGAATCCGGCCATCACAGGAGCCACTGAGGGGCCTGGTTTTTGTATTGGCCCCGGGGGGCCCCCTATGACGGCTGGGTGCCCCGGTAGGGGAGCGACTGGCCTGGTGTGTGGCAGGTGCGGAGCCTGACTTTGAGTTTTGAGAGTGTCCCGGGTCCCCCGCCGCCTGAAAATTCACTGGAAAGACCAGCCTGGGGGACATGAGACCATCCCCAAGGACTTGGCAACATCGCTGCAGTCAAGTCACCAACAAGTGAGCCCTTACTTGGACCTGTACCTGGATCCTGACGGGCCCCTGTGCTTGGAGGGCCCGGTGGACTCTGCGGAACTGTGAGTGGGGCCTTTTTGGGGGGCACACCAGGCATTTTTGCGTGGGAAGTACACAGAGGTACGACCCCCACCCCTTTCAAATGCCTGAGGGGCCTAAGGTGGAGCTGCACCTCCTTGCTTCCCCGTTGAGAAGAACCAGCACGCCCTAAGGTAGGTGGTCGGCCCGGTTGTCTGGCCTTCAGCAGTAGCGTTGACCCACTGATGAGTCCCTTGTGAGCCAGCCAGATACTGTATGGCGGGGTGATGGCTCAGGCACTCCCGACATAGACCTTGTGTGGGAACCTTGGACACTTCCTATTTTAACCTCTGGGTCCAGCACTCTACCAGAGGATTCTCCGATACCCTGACCCCGGGCGGATTACCCATGGAACCTGACCATTTCTGATATCTTTGGGGAGCTTGGTGCCTTGTATTTGCAGACCACACCCGTGCTCTTGAATCTAGCATACCTGCAAGGGGATCTCCATCATGTCTGCTGTGAGATCTAAGAAAGACCGTACTCTCAGGGAGATGCTCACCAAACCTGCCGGCACAGCGGGCTCCTCAAAATCCCCTACGCCCGACGTGGACCTACGACTGGAGGTCGAGGAACCAGATGGACTTGCTACGAAATCCTTCATAGCTTTGCTCTTTATGTCTCTCCAGGAAGATTTTCAGACCATAAGAACCCAGCTCTCCGCGGAGAGGCCAACCCAATCCAGTTCAGAGGCCACTTGCCTGTGTTATATAAGGCCTTGTCTGCAATAACACTTCAGAAGTGCAGAGAATTCCGTCCTGTCTGATGCATCTACGGGAGGTGGGAATATCATATTCTTGGGGACACCCCTTCCGCCTTATTTTCCGCTACGAGGGCAAGTTGCGGCAGATACGATCCCTTAAGGAGGCACTCAGTGTCGTAGGACTCACGGATTCGACAGCTGCTGAGGGGAGGGCCAGACATCCAGGTGATAATGGCTGTAGAAAGAAAGAAAGAAGTTTCTGGGAGACACAAACCAGACATGGCCACCATCGCTAAGGAGAGACAATCAGTGCTCAACACCTGGCCAGGCTCTCTAGTGCAATCAGAGGCTCCTTGAAATCGCTAAGGGAGGAGGGCTTCAAGACGATGGGTTAAGAGAGGCACGCCAGCCGCGAAGATACTTTTTTCTATGCTCTATTCTTCTGGAGATGTGATCCTCTGAAGCGGCTATTATAACAATTGGCCTGTCCCCGATTAGTCGACGCTCCACAAACGTTGTTCCACTATGACGGACTATTGTCACTTCATATTTCACTTAATGTTCTTAGATTGTGCTTACTTGTTTTTTTTTTCTTCTTTCACTCCTCCGCACCAACCGAATCCAGTGCGCCGCCACAGAGGCGTTACAGTAACTCCTTATTGCTTGTGCTCTTTGTATTGTCTTTAGGGCCTCGGAGCCAGGTGTGCCAGACAGCTCTCTCTGTTCCTGACCCATGACCTGAGAGTTACAAATAATCAGCCTTAATGTCCAGGGCTTAAACAATCCAGTGAAGCGCACTGCAGTGCTGTCTCTCCTAGAGCAATTCGGCAGTGACATATGCTTGTTCCAGGAGACCACCCTGCTACCCAAAGACACCTCTTGCATGCACCCCGCTGGTTTCCCAGCCAGATTTGGTCCTCTGGCCCCTCAAAGAAGAACGGGATAGCTATCCTCTTCGCCCAGAAATTTAATGGCAAGCTAATATCCACGATTGCGGAAACTAAGGGGCGCCTGCTCGTGGTTGGAATACAATGTCTTCTAATAGGGTGTCTACTGGCTTGTTTTCAATGTATGGGAGATAGCTCCTGTTTGTTGTTTCTCATAGTGTGATTCCAGCAGATGGCGGCCCTGGACCTGCACCTTCACAGACCATTACAGGAAATCAGTGGTGAGTTTATTTAATTGGTCGTGCAGTAGAGGGCATTTGAGTTATTCTTCTCACCCTAATGAACACCTGCACATTGAGAAACAGTGAACTTTACCCAGTTCTTATTGCTTTTTCACAGAACTAGCGGTGCAGAGATTTCTCCGGGGTGTGTCATGTTCTTCATGCTGCTTGTTTAATTTTGGACCCTGAGTGTGCTGCAGAGTAGTAGAAGTGGAAATATGATGCAGTCCAAGCCTTGTATTCTTGGGGGAATTACTATCATATGTCTTATCTTTACAAAACATGTCCTTTACAAGTAGAAATACCACATAGACTTCAATAAATAAAATACTAAAAGACACATTCAGTCAAATATAGCATCCAATACAGATATAGAACCAAAAAATCCATCAATTTCACAGAAATGGGTTCATCTTAATAAATAAATGTGCAAATCAGACTTTGCTCAGTTTAATAATGGGCATACCGCCCGTTACTTACCATTGTCTTTGTGGTTTGTAACTCACATTTGCTTGCTCTCTATTTGCTGGCTTTATGTGTTTTAGGCTGTCCAGCTTGAGTTTGTCCCTTCTCTTGCCCAAACCTTATTTACTATGTTCTTCCACCTGTACTGGATTTCTGTAAACAGGCCTTTAAATCTTGTTCTTATCTTATCACATTTGCTGTGCAGTCAAAGACAGAGGTCAAATGTCAAGCTTTGTCTTCTAGATGCTTGGTGTTCACTTTTATTTCTCTGATTTCAAAGTGAGAGGATTTATGTGATAATCATGCTGGCTACTGAGAGTGTGCTGGTCAGAAGGCTGTAGAATGTTATTTTTTTGTAGTACACAACATTTACATGTCTGTAAATGAACTGTACAGATATTTAAGAATATATCAGGATTAGGACACCACAAATGAAGCACATTGTTTGGTTGTTCGGAATTGTGGTGGAAACAAATATTTTAATTCAAAACACTAGGTGATGACATTTCCACACATTATCATTTGTGCGCTGTATACGTTCATCAGTAAAACTGTATGTCTATACAAATGTAACGGTCATTTTAACTGAAGATCTGTTCTTTGTAATGGCAGTACACTACCACATCGTGCATGCACCACTTCACCCTACTTCACTCTACTCTGCACTGCTCCATGCAACTGCACTCTACTCTGCACCACTCCACACTGCATATCATTGCACTCTACTCTGCACCACTGCAATCTACCCCACTGCACTCTACACCAATGCAATCTACTCTGACACACTCCACTCTACACCAATCCACTCTATGCTCTAATCTACTCTGCACCACTGCACACTACTCTACCCCAATGTACTCTACCATGCACCACTCCACTCTACTCAGAAACAATCTACTCTACGCTACTGCACTCAGTGCCACAGCACTCTACTCTGCACCACTCTACTCAAATGCCACTAAACTCTACAACACTCTACACTGCACTCTATGCCACTGTATTCTACGCCACTGTTCTCTATGTCACTCTACTCTGCACCACTCTGCAATCCAAGCCAACTGTACTCTATGCCATTGTACTCTACGCCACAGTTCTCTATGTCACTCTACTCTGCACCACTCTACTCTAAGCCACTGCACTCCAGGCCGGCGCTTGCGCTGTGCTTGTGAAATCTATTGTATTTAATAAACCTAAAAGGGGCTTTCACTTCTTATTGATTTCTTATTGGTCCGTGTGCTTGTCAGTTTACTTTTCCTCGTTTCTATTGGCTGTAGGCGGTCTATTTCCTGTTGTTTCTTCTGTGCTTCTCTTATCAGTCTCCCGAGGCCCAAGTACTCATTCTCATCCACTTTGTTGGATGGAACTTCTTTTAATTGCTTAAGGCTGCACAGCATTTACCGTTTTCCTTTCATTATCTTCTCCTGGCTGAATGCATTTTTTTTGCTTTGTCCGACGACTCTGGCAACATGCAGTTAAAGAGTGCTTTCTGACAAGTTTATTTTTTTGCTTTGTCCGACGACTCTGCCTGCAAGCTTTTAAAGCGTGCTTTCTGACATGATGAGGCACGCATTTTGAAGCGTAATTTTGCTTTCTCATAAAATGATGCATGCATTTAAAGTGTGCTTTCTGACATAATTTCTTTGCTTTGTCCGACGACTTTAGCAGCTGAACCTGAACGTATGTAGACACACCCTTCTTCTGAGCCTCTCTTAAACAGCACTCATTGATACCGAAGAAAAACAAACATTTAATACACGCCATCTGCGCTCCTGCCCTCCTCCCACTCCTAAATAAACCAGTGCTGTTCGTTTGCCAAGATGACATCCTTGGCTCATACGCTCCTTTATTTAATAAATACTAGCCATGCTCTATTATAGCATGGTATCTGGTGATTTTACGTCTTTATTTTCCCCATCTCACGTCACAGCCCCTCCCCCTGTAAAGGCTATTCTCGGGATGGCCGCCTTCGCTGGTTCTTTATTTCCGGCACACGGATTACCCACGGCAGATGTAGACCGTGTATTTATTATGAAATACAGTGAAGCCTACCTTTGGCGCACCAGAACGTGCTTTTGCAAAGATTTCTTTCCACTGGCTGTTGTTAATATACAATTATAATCATAAATTGGCGCTTGTTTTTTTTTACTTTTGCACATTCACTCTTATGGAGTGCATGTGTCTGCAGTCCCTCTTCCTCACTCCAGCAGTGTTCTCCGTAATTTCACCACCCCCCTGCTCTACTACCAATGTCTCTTGTTTTTACACCTCCCTCCTCCCACTCGAGGGAACATGAAGCACCAGGACTTGCAAGATAACAGCACTGCCTCTCCTATACTTGGTGAGACTGACTAAAACGCTGCAGTGCATGAATTATCAGAGTCCCCTGCGATTGCTTGTAGAAATCTGGCCCTTGTTGAGGGGACAGTGAGACAGTTTCCCTCCGCATAGACATATGTACCATGTTCTACCCTGTTTGTACTGAATTTTGAGTACGTTCTGTAATAGCAAAGGACTAGCCCCACTTGGTAGCAGCCTAGGGCAGGCTGGCCACTGGGCTCCATGTGAGCTGGTCGCTCCCAAGTATGACATAAATTCTTTCCTATTCTCCTCCTGACTCCCCTTTCTCCTTGTTTGGAGGGAGTTCATGCCTGGCAGCCATGACTCTCCTGATGGTTGGAATTCCTGATATGTTGCAATAGAGGCCCAAAAAAAGGGAGGAGAGCTTAATTTCCACTGTGCACGATACATAATCTCTGCTGGATTACTCGCTTACGACGCCTGACATTAGTCTGGGCTGCTACTGTATTTTATCTAGCCAGAACTCTATCAGATCATGCCTCGGGGATGTTCTGGTTGAAAATCCCTGGTCTGATGCAAGCTATAGACCAGTGGAAAATACAGCCAACAGCAGTCCCACACAGGCTGTTTCAGGATGAGCTAAAAACTGAAATTGAGGAATATTTTAAGATGAATAATGGCTCAGTAGATAGCACCCCTCTGCTCTTACTACCGCTGCCTGTTGTTTCCCCACCCCACTCCTCCCACTATATGTAATTTATTGTCTCCGACCCCTGTCTGTTGTTTCCCCAACCCCCTGGCCTCATCCCGCTGTCTGTTGCCCCACACCCCACTCTCGTGTTGCTTGCCCCCTTCACAACCCCCTTGCGCTGTTTGTATGTTTTTTTTGTTTTTTTTAACATATCCTGCTTGTCTTGCACAAACAGCTGCTATGGTGCCAATGAAGCTGCACTAAATGTTGACCCAGTGTTGTGGCCTTGGAGTGGAAGGCTCCTCTTGGCAGTCTGCCCACATAATAACATGATGATGCTCACCAAGCTAAAACTTAAAACAACAAAAAAAATTACTAAACACATAGGCGAAACCTAATGCATTTGTCAATACTTGTTAAACTTGTTAACACTGTCTGGGTATTAGTTGCATCTCAATAGTACCAGTTTAACACCCAAATATAGCATTAAGCTACAGAAAGGTGACCAGTCATTCTTTGCAAAGGGCCTTCCACTGTGCGGCAACACGTGTCGCTGCATTTTGAAAAACTTTGAACCGTTTGAACTAGAATTTTTTTTTAAATCTGCAGATTATGCAGTAGATGATGGATTATGTGGCAAATGCTGCAAATCTACAATTATGCCAAAATGGTTGTAGCTGCACAATCGCATAATTCGAAGTGGCCCGGAAATATATATATTTCTTACTTGCTGAAAAAGATGAAACCCCAAGGTGTTTATTTACATGTCTCACACTAGGCCATTTCAACCTACACAGCAACCTTCATCACATGATTCAGATCGCTGGGTCAGCCAAAATGCATTTAGTAAGTTGCGCAAATAAACCCCTTGGTGTTTCATCCCGAGTGTTGGTTTAAATTGCATATTGCCAAACGCTCCGTCCAGCGCCACGCGACACCACGCAGGGTTAGAAAGTTGTCACAGGAGCCTGAGTCACCAGCACCAGAGGAGATTTGTACAACTCTAGAAAGGTTTTGAACTTTGGTGTTCCAAAGACTAGAGTGTTTATGCTTGTCAGTCCTCTTTGGACTTCTGAGATGTAGAGAAGACAGGCACGATATGAAGAAATGATTCTGATAGATGACTTTACATGCAAGGCAATTAATTATGAATGTTATCCTCCCTTCCATGGGCAGGCAGTGCAGATGCGGGAGGATTGGTGCAATGTCGTTAAATTTTCTTGTGGAGGACGAGCAGTAGAGAAACTAATTCATTTGATGGGGGCCCGTGACGAGTTAAAAATGCCAGCTGGCATGCCATTTTTAGAGTCCAAGAGAGAAAGGACTCTAGTAAGTGCTGCAGTTTTTGGCTGGTCATGTTGGAGCAGATGAAAACAGGATGATCTAGCTGTTCTGTCTATAAGCAGATTGAACAATAAAACAGGAGTTTGAATCCTAGTAATTTTACTGATGAAGCCAGAGATGGCTTGAAGCCTTGCCCTTTGTGTTCAAAAATTAGAATAATGTTGAATTTGTTTCTGTGTTTGTGGGAGAAGATCACAAATTCGGCTTTTGGTGCAAAAATTGTAGAACATACATTGTTTGACTTAGTTAAGGATGGAGTTTAAACACTGGTGATGGAAGGACCCTGAGTTGAATCCTATTTAAGGTGCTAATAACTATGGGCATGCCTAAAAAGCACATATAGAAGTGATGGAGAAGTACTGGAGAACAGAATGCACCTATGTCAGGAAACTGTCTAAGCACATACTTCAGACTTATACGTTGTGGATAAATGCACAAATGTTCCCTCTCTGCAGAAAATAGTCAACAATATACCAAAACAGTGCACAAAATTCAAAGAAGACAGTGTCAACTTTTATATCTGATTTGCTACTGCACTGTACTATTGTGCAGTTGAATTGGGGTGACAGCACCAATATTAATAAAAAACTAAGAGTCATAACATGGAAAAGTAGGATTAGGCTCTCACATGTAAGCTGAATCAAATACTCGACTGAATGAGCACACACCAAAATACAGCTGATGAGAAATCAGAACAATGGTGAAGCACAGACTATGACACAACGGTACACCCACCGCACTTGGAGCTCCAAGGAAGAAAGACACAAGATGGTTGACAGTCACACTACTATATGACTCACACTAAATGGTAAAAAGCAGGAAGGGCAAAAAGGGCAAAGGACTGCACATAGTAAATATAGGTAGGCCATGAATTCAAGGAGTGATTCAAGAGATGAGTAGACACACAACACATGCACTAGAACACTCAACTATGAATGCAGAATGTCTATATCCACTGAAACGCTAAGTCAACTATGAACGCAGAATGACTAGCAAAATCAAATGAATGCTTTGTGAAAACAGTCTAATGCAAATTTGTAACATGTTGTAACATCATTATTCTGCTTCACTGTAACCAAACCTGAATCATACGTCAGGAACCCATTACTCTCTCTCTCCAAGTAAGTTTGCACTACACAAATTACCCTATATACATGCATGTGGTATTATTATGTTTAGAAAATTAGATTAATCACCAAAATGTAGAAACACTTGACATTGGCTTTGAAAATGCCCCCAAGTGCTTTAACTTGTCCAAGAAGGACTATTGATGGTCGCCTGACAAATTAAACAAACTAAAACTATTAAATTCTAACCTATGTTGGTCCTGCAATGAAATTTGTGATGACCTTGAACACGCTCTTTAAATGCAATTTTGTTACCCCATTCTGTGAGAAAATCACAAACCAACTGGACTGCATTTTTAGAATGAATCTAAACCTCAATTTCCCTGCTATAATCTTGGGTCCTCACATGGTTTCATCTTGTTTGTTCCTCTCACACACTGATTTTGTACACATTGACTTACTATTGACAATCGCTTTAAAAGTCATTCTGCTGGACTGGAAATCATCCAGTCTTGTCTCTTTTCACAACTGTTGGGCTTAGGTGATTTATTTAAGTAGAACCCACATCTCCCAATAAAAGGCCACAGGTCACCACACCATTTCTCCGAAAATTTGAAACACTTTAGATCTGTTTTTACAAGAGACTCATCTTTACATCTCCTTCTGGGTCTCACTTCCCCTCCACCCATAACCTGGAGACATACCACTTTTATATTTTTGTCTGTCTCTAACCCCCCTCCCCAACTTATCGTTCTTACTTTAACACTTTCCCCATTCATTTTCCTCCCTTTATACAGACTTGGCACAACACTTGAACTCTTTGAAATCTCGCTTCAAGACATTTGGTTCTCTCCTGCTCGTATTACTTAACCTGCTTTTAATTTACCACAGCAAAAGACACACAACTGATGGACGGAATGCAGAACAAATCAAAACATTCACCCCCAGTCAAGAGATCTGGGTTAAATCCATCATTCTTTTGCTCACCATGCCACCCCAGTTTAGACCTGGCCATATGCAAATCAGTCTTGACCCTGTGCCTCATGGAAACAGTCCAGCCCGAACTGCTAAGCCAGGTCCTCCCCGGATCGGAAACAAGCATCCTAGGACCGGTTTCGGGGTTTCACCCTCATCAGCCAGGATAGCTTGATTCCAGTGGCACAGTGAGCTCGGGACCCACGCCTGGGCATACCCGGCGCACTTAGGCGAGAAAGCAAAGACACACAATTGATGGACGGAATGCAGAACAAATCAAAACATTCACCCCCAGTCAAGAGATCTGGGTTAAATCCATCATTCTTTTACTCACCATGCCACCCCAGTTTAGACCTGGCCATATGCAAATCAGTCTTGACCCTGTGCCTCATGGGAACAGTCCAGCCCGAACTGCTAAGCCAGGTCCTCCCCGGACCGGAAACAAGCATCCTAGGACCGGTTTCGGGGTTTCACCCCTCATCAGCCAGGATTGCTTGATTCCAGTGGCACAGTTCGGGCTGGACTGTTCCCATTGGGCACAGGGTCAAGACTGATTTGCATATGGCTGGGTCCAAACTGGAATGGCATGGTGAGCAAAAAAACGATGGATTTAGGCCCAGATCTCTGTACTGGGGTGAATGTACGACATTGTTCTGCATTCTGTCCATCAATTGTTCTTTTTGCATTTGTCACCCCGAGTGGGACGGGTATGCCCAGACGTGGGTCCCGTGCTCTCCATGCCACTGGAGTCAAGCTATCCTGGCTGATGAGGGCTGAAAGCCTGAAACCGGTCCTAGGATGCTTGTTTCCAGTTCAGGGAGGACCTGGCCTGGCAGTTCGGGCTGGACTGTTCCCATTGGGCACAGGGTCAAGACTGATTTGCATATGGCTGGGTCCAAACTGGAATGGCATGGTGAGCAAAAAACGATGGATTTAGGCCCAGATCTCTGTACTGGGGTGAATGTACGACATTGTTCTGCATTCTGTCCAATTGTTCTTTTTGCATTTGTCATCCCGAGTGGGGGGGTATGCCCAGACGTGGGTCCCGTGCTCTCCATGCCACTGGAGTCAAGCTATCCTGGCTGATGAGGGCTGAAAGCCTGAAACCGGTCCTAGGATGCTTGTTTCCAGTTCAGGGAGGACCTGGCCTGGCAGTTCGGGCTGGACTGTTCCCATTGGGCACAGGGTCAAGACTGATTTGCATATGGCTGGGTCTAAAATGGAATGGCATGGTGAGCAAAAAACGATGGATTTAGGCCCAGATCTCTGTACTGGGGTGAATGTACGACATTGTTCTGCATTCTGTCCATCAATTGTTCTTTTTGCATTTGTCACCCCAAGTGGGACGGGTATGCCCAGACGTGGGTCCCGTGCTCTCCATGCCACTGGAGTCAAGCTATCCTGGCTGATGAGGGCTGAAAGCCTGAAACCGGTCCTAGGATGCTTGTTTCCAGTTCAGGGAGGACCTGGTCTGGCATTTCGGGCTGGACTGTTCCCATTGGGCACAGGGTCAAGACTGATTTGCATATGGCTGGGTCCAAACTGGAATGGCATGGTGAGCAAAAAACAATGGATTTAGGCCCAGATCTCTGTACTGGGGTGAATGTTCGACATTGTTCTGCATTCTGTCCATCAATTGTTCTATTTGCATTTGTCACCCCGAGTAGGGACGGGTATGCCCTGACGTGGGTCCCGGGCTCTCCATGCCACTGGAGTCAAGCTATCCTGGCTGATGAGGGCTGAAAGCCTGAAACCGGTCCTAGGATGCTTGTTTCCAGTTCAGGGAGGACCTGGCCTGGCAGTTCGGGCTGGACTGTTCCCATTGGGCAAAAGGTCAAGACTGATTTGCATATGGCTGGGTCCAAACTGGAATGGCATGGTGAGCAAAAAACGATGGACTTAGGCCCAGATCTCTGTACTGGGGTGAATGTACGACATTGTTCTGCATTCTGTCCATCAATTGTTCTTTTTGCATTTGTCATCCCGAGTGGGGGGGTATGCCCAGACGTGGGCCCCGTGCTCTCCATGCCACTGGAGTCAAGCTATCCTGGCTGATGAGGGCTGAAAGCCTGAAACCGGTCCTAGGATGCTTGTTTCCAGTTCAGGGAGGACCTGGCCTGGCAGTTCGGGCTGGACTGTTCCCATTGGGCACAGGGTCAAGACTGATTTGCATATGGCTGGGTCCAAACTGGAATGGCATGGTGAGCAAAAAACGATGGATTTAGGCCCAGATCTCTGTACTGGGGTGAATGTACGACATTGTTCTGCATTCTGTCCATCAATTGTTCTTTTTGCATTTATCATCCCGAGTGGGGGGTATGCCCAGACGTGGGTCCCGTGCTCTCCATGCCACTGGAGTCAAGCTATCCTGGCTGATGAGGGCTGAAAGCCTGAAACCGGTCCTAGGATGCTTGTTTCCAGTTCAGGGAGGACCTGGCCTGGCATTTCGATCTGGACTGTTCCCATTGGGCACAGGGTCAAGACTGATTTGCATATGGCTGGGTCCAAACTGGAATGGCATGGTGAGCAAAAAACGATGGATTTAGGCCCAGATCTCTGTACTGGGGTGAATGTACGACATTGTTCTGCATTCTGTCCATCAATTGTTCTATTTGCATTTGTCACCCCGAGTAGGACGGGTATGCCCAGACGTGGGTCCCGTGCTCTCCATGCCACTGGAGTCAAGCTATCCTGGCTGATGAGGGCTGAAAGCCTGAAACCGGTCCTAGGATGCTTGTTTCCAGTTCAGGGAGGACCTGGCCTGGCAGTTCGGGCTGGACTGTTCCCATTGGGCACAGGGTCAAGACTGATTTGCATATGGCTGGGTCCAAACTGGAATGGCATGGTGAGCAAAAAAACGATGGATTTAGGCCCAGATCTCTGTACTGGGGTGAATGTACGACATTGTTCTGCATTCTGTCCAATTGTTCTTTTTGCATTTGTCATCCCGAGTGGGGGGGTATGCCCAGACGTGGGTCCCGTGCTCTCCATGCCACTGGAGTCAAGCTATCCTGGCTGATGAGGGCTGAAAGCCTGAAACCGGTCCTAGGATGCTTGTTTCCAGTTCAGGGAGGACCTGGCCTGGCAGTTCGGGCTGGACTGTTCCCATTGGGCACAGGGTCAAGACTGATTTGCATATGGCTGGGTCTAAAATGGAATGGCATGGTGAGCAAAAAACGATGGATTTAGGCCCAGATCTCTGTACTGGGGTGAATGTACGACATTGTTCTGCATTCTGTCCATCAATTGTTCTTTTTGCATTTGTCACCCCAAGTGGGACGGGTATGCCCAGACGTGGGTCCCGTGCTCTCCATGCCACTGGAGTCAAGCTATCCTGGCTGATGAGGGCTGAAAGCCTGAAACCGGTCCTAGGATGCTTGTTTCCAGTTCAGGGAGGACCTGGTCTGGCATTTCGGGCTGGACTGTTCCCATTGGGCACAGGGTCAAGACTGATTTGCATATGGCTGGGTCCAAACTGGAATGGCATGGTGAGCAAAAAAACAATGGATTTAGGCCCAGATCTCTGTACTGGGGTGAATGTTCGACATTGTTCTGCATTCTGTCCATCAATTGTTCTATTTGCATTTGTCACCCCGAGTAGGACGGGTATGCCCTGACGTGGGTCCCGGGCTCTCCATGCCACTGGAGTCAAGCTATCCTGGCTGATGAGGGCTGAAAGCCTGAAACCGGTCCTAGGATGCTTGTTTCCAGTTCAGGGAGGACCTGGCCTGGCAGTTCGGGCTGGACTGTTCCCATTGGGCAAAAGGTCAAGACTGATTTGCATATGGCTGGGTCCAAACTGGAATGGCATGGTGAGCAAAAAAACGATGGACTTAGGCCCAGATCTCTGTACTGGGGTGAATGTACGACATTGTTCTGCATTCTGTCCATCAATTGTTCTTTTTGCATTTGTCATCCCGAGTGGGGGGGGGGGGGTATGCCCAGACGTGGGCCCCGTGCTCTCCATGCCACTGGAGTCAAGCTATCCTGGCTGATGAGGGCTGAAAGCCTGAAACCGGTCCTAGGATGCTTGTTTCCAGTTCAGGGAGGACCTGGCCTGGCAGTTCGGGCTGGACTGTTCCCATTGGGCACAGGGTCAAGACTGATTTGCATATGGCTGGGTCCAAACTGGAATGGCATGGTGAGCAAAAAACGATGGATTTAGGCCCAGATCTCTGTACTGGGGTGAATGTACGACATTGTTCTGCATTCTGTCCATCAATTGTTCTTTTTGCATTTATCATCCCGAGTGGGGGGTATGCCCAGACGTGGGTCCCGTGCTCTCCATGCCACTGGAGTCAAGCTATCCTGGCTGATGAGGGCTGAAAGCCTGAAACCGGTCCTAGGATGCTTGTTTCCAGTTCAGGGAGGACCTGGCCTGGCATTTCGATCTGGACTGTTCCCATTGGGCACAGGGTCAAGACTGATTTGCATATGGCTGGGTCCAAACTGGAATGGCATGGTGAGCAAAAAACGATGGATTTAGGCCCAGATCTCTGTACTGGGGTGAATGTACGACATTGTTCTGCATTCTGTCCATCAATTGTTCTTTTGCATTTAATTTACCACAGGACAGCCCTACATTGTTAGTTTCGTACCCCTCTTGTATTATATGTCAAGGATGCAATCACTATCTTCTCAATTTTATTCCATTAGGATGTGCCATCTACACGTTTATATTGTTCAATGAACTTTGGCTTGTTTTGCTCTTTAAAAAAATCCCAATAAAAACTCACTGAAATAAAAAAAGTACTATTGAAAGAGGATGTTACAATAATATATGATTTGTACTTTCAAACAGGAGAGCCATTGAATTTTGCCACTCTAAGCAATTCAAAGGAGTCATTAAGCCACCAAACAGGAATAAATGAATGTTGTTTTTACTGCCTCGCCGAGTATTGGTTGAGGTGTCCAGTTCTGTGCAAAGAAACTGAGCCAAATAGAACAGGGACTGTAGATAGCCACGCACAAGAAGACCTTGAATAACTTTCAATTACAAGAACAAACTTAACCATAATCTTTTTCATTTTTTCATTCATGCCAAATAAATCTTCTTTTTGCTGCTTTTGTTTCCCACGAAGTGCAGTACTCAGTGCAAAATCGCTATAAAGACAGAGGGGCAAGCTAGGTTTGCTCAGAGTCAAGTGAGATGAAAGGGACTTTGCACTAGGACTGGCATTTTTTTTTCTTACAGCGAAGCCAGGGGGAATACCAAATTTGCAGTATTGAAACGTAGGAGCAAAAAAGTGTAAAGTAAGCCGTAGAACAAATGATGCCCTGTCCCTTAGGGAAACAGAACAGAACACAAAATGAAAAATGAACACAAAATGAAAACATCTCCTTAAAAAGTACTGCAAAAATTATTACACAATACAGATTACATGATAACCATCTTTAAAGTGATATTGTTTTATAATACCTAATCTGGTTTGAACAAAGCTCTTAAATACATATATCCTTAATCAAGCTCAATTCCACCTTCCATATATCTGGAGAGACACCTAATACAATGACAGCCATCGCATTCTCGGTTTAGGGTGACTTTTCATATCCATAAACGAGTGATAAATGTCTAGCTACCATGACAATAAACAGACAAATTTGAAATACCAGTGCACATCTACTGACATTATACTCCTCAGTACACAATCAACCACTGAACCACTGAAAAACGTCTAATTAAAATCACTATTACCTTTTCTTGCAAATCTAGTTCATGTTTTCTTTCCTCTATGGCTCTTTCAAGTTGCTGAAGGTGATGCTGTTTCTGCTCTTCCTTCTCTTGATATTGCTTGTATCTCCTCAAACTTTCACCGATCTCTTCTTTCAGCGATGCCTGGTCACCAAGCAACTCATCTCTCCGCTTTGAGGTACTGTTTAAATCCTAGGTGACAAATTCACAAATACTATAATGTTCAGCAATCACTAACAAATACAGGCAGGCTGAGGTCCCTGTGAGTGAATTACACAGAGACAAATGCTAGAAATAGAACTAGAACAGTCACACACAGGGAGATGCTAGTGGGTCACACCACCAGGGAGAGGTGATAAAACTGCAGCCAGATAGAATCGCTTTTCAGGAGAGTGCTCAGTCTCTTTTAAGCCTAGTACCAACATTTCAAAAAGGAACCAGTCAGGAAAAATGTACACCTGCTGTTTTCAATTATCGATGATGTAAATATCACCAAGGGGGACTACCAGCATTACCGAAAGAGTTACCTCCTGCAAAGGAGATTCTATGAGCGAGTCTTTGTTAAAGATAAGTGTTGCCTGCTCCGACCTTTGTGAGATGATTAGCTACCACTGAAGTGCACATAGTGAACTCACTTGCAGTTGAATCTAGTTCAGTGTGAAGTACTGTGAGATGCCAGTGGCTTTTGAAGTTTGATATTTTAAATTTTCCTGTGATTCTATCAAATGGGAAAGTGGATGTCAGTGGAATCCTTTGACTTGTGACCACACAGGAATAGAAACTATTCTCCTCATGTGATTTGCTTGAGGCCTCATCAAGGTGGTATTGGAACACTTTAGATGCTCTACCACTCCCAGAATTCCACAGAACATGAGCTGTAGGAACTAAAGAATTCAGAATTGGATGAAGTATCATTAGGCTGTCCTGTTTTCAGTCTTATTTGTTTGTGAATTTCAGTGGGGTTTTCTCAGTGTGTTCCAAACCTTTTAAAATCAGTGTACATTCAGCTGCCTAATCCCCAAATTTGTCGGCGGAGGCGTGACGTGGTGCTCCAGCAGGGTTTGGTGGCCCAGACTGGAGGCACTCCTGAAAACCCTGCCCGGGTGGTAAGTGAATCTGCGGGCTGCAGGTGTTGGCTGGGGCCTGGGACTGCGGGCTTGGCCCTTGGGAACTGGGGGGGCGCTGGGAGGTTCTGTGCGACTGTGGTGTTCCGGGCCGCACTAGGCTGAGATGGTGCCCCCCGTGCCTCTCCCCTACACATCGAGCCTGCATCCAGGAGTGAGCTGAATGTCCCGGCCTTGGACTGTAGCGGCGCACAACCTTGTGGGCTGGCCGGGACCTGCAGTGTGCATTCCCTGGGCCTGGACATTGTTGGGCCTGCTCTGAGCAGTACCTGGGGTGTGGTGCCTTGGATTGGCAGTGCTGTAGTCACTTTATTTCGCGAGGATCTTAGGAAAACAGGGGAAAGGATCGCGGAGGCGGAGACCAGAGTGTCTAGTGTTGAGGACTCAGTCGTGACCCTCCAGCAAAAAGTGACTGCTCTCATGGTTGTGACGAAAGACCTAGCAGCACAAGTGGAGGATGCAGAGGGCCGCGTCCACCGCAGTAGTCTGCAGTTTGTCGGCTTCCCAGAACGGTGTGAGGGTTCATCCATGGACAAGTTCCTGACACAATGGCTCTAATAATTTGTACTCGCAGAGTCCCTCTCATCGTGCTTTGTGGAGGAGAGAGCTCACAGGGCACTGGTGAAGAACCCCCACCCACCCCCTTGGGCGAGGCCTCGACCAGTGATTGCAGGATCCTAAACTATATAGACAGGGATGCAATTCCTTAAACATGCACGACCAATCCCACCACATCATGATATTCTCTGACTATTCAAAAATGGTGCAACAGCAGCATCAATCCTTCACGATGGCCAAGCAACGCCTACGAGACCTAAACATACAGTATATGCTGCTATACCCGTCACGCCTGAGGGTAGCCTTCAACTCAGAAACTTTGTTCTTCGATCTCCAGAGGACGACTTTGGTTGGGCGGATGAGTCAGTGACACCGAGGCCTCATAACCCGCCTCTTATGGACTCAGACTCATCCCAGGGTGGCAGGGGGAATCGCACCGCAAAGTCCAGAGTAAAACAATGCAACAGATCTAGATCCTCCTGGCGGAACACACAACGAGATGAAGCATCCTAGCCCAGACCTGTCCTCCCTGTGAGGCCCATACTTCTTTCCGAATGTTTGAACTATGCTATGTCTCTGGTAACATTTGTGTGTTTGGTAACTCTTGCATGCTTTATAGTGTGGGACATAATGCATATGACTGTGACCCATAGAGCTACAGGTCTAATCATCTCTAGTGGAACTTCTTAGTTGGAAATGGGGATCCATTGGGAGTACTCACTTGGTGCCCCCCGTTGGGGTTCTGAGCTGGCTTCTTCCGCAACAGGTACTTCTAGTTTGTTGAAGTTTCGGGGTGGGGGAGCAGTGGGGGATGTTGTATGATTTTTCCAGCTGCGTCGCCCAGATCCAGTGCACATTCTTTCTCAAGTCCATATGCAGAGACCCAGATTCATCCACCATAGTCACCGATGAATGACACCAGAACTATCTGCCCCATGGGTCACCTACACGTAGTTTTGTGGAATTTGCGGGGGGTGCTTGATAAGATTAAATGGGGAGCTGGCTTGAAGCATGCCAAGAGGATGGGACATATTACTCTTACATGAGACACACCTTCTTGGCACTAAGGTCCTCTGCCTTGCCAGATATGGCTACGCTAGACATTCCACTCCAGATTCACAAGGGGATCAAGAGGTACTAGTATATTGATTCAGCATAACGTTCCCTTTAAACCCACCAAAACTTGGATAGACGGTCATGGTAGATACACAATAGTAACGGGCACCTTATACGGTGAATCTCTCACGTTTTGGCAGTATATATATGCCCCCGTCCGCTGGGACAGACCTTTGTAGACCTGGTGATATGCTTGTGGGGAGTTCGGCCTGGAGGCCTCTCAGTGATCGGAGGGGACTGAAATGATGTGAGGAATCCTCAAGTAGATAGGTGGCGAACTCACAGTGGTGTGGCAGAGACGGGCAGGTCGAAGCTTACCTCCCCGACGTCCGCATTTGGTTTGGTTGATGCCTGGAAAACATATCATCCTACTGGTACTGGGTAAACATACTACTCGGCGCTTCATTGCTCCCTATCTAGGCTGGATTCCTTCCTGATCCCCAGTATATTCATCCATAGAGTGTTCAATGTTGACATACTAGATGGGGAGGGGGTTTCTGATCACTCCCCAGTGGCCCTCAGACTTCACATGGGGCTCGAGACCTGCCTTTCAATGGCACCTCCCGCTGTGGTATCTGTGGAATCCTGCATACAAAACACTTATTATTCGCTCCATTGAAGAATACTCAATACTGACACTGCGGCTTCTGAAGCAATATTATGGGAGGCTCTTAAGCTGACGATCCGAAAGATAAACATCAGCTATTGCTCCGGGAAGCGTAGACGTAGAGCACAAGACTTTGTAGACCTCGAGGTGCTGATGCAGATGCTTGAAGTGCGTGGCAGTCAGGCTGATGGTGGGAGTGTGCGGCACCAGTTGGGCCTTGCTCAGCAACAGTACTCACAATTACTACTAGAAGACGGTAAGCAGGCATGGGAGGAAGCGCAGAGCTGCATATATCAATGGGGAGACAAATCAGGTAGGATGCTGCATAGGCTGTGTCAAACCACCCATTATACTGCCTCTATAACGGTAATTCTCGACGGGCAGGGACAGATGCTGTCGGGCACCAGTGAGGTGGCCCAGAGTTTCGCCGCACACTGCAGGGAGGTGTATGCCTGGAGAGAGACATCAACTTTTGATCAAATTGTTGAATTTGTGTAAGCCCTACCTCTTCGGCCCTTTGCGGACACTTCGCGGGCTCAATTGGAGGAGGTGATTACAGAGGAGGAGCTTTCCCTGAACCTAGCGAGGCTGCAGACTGAGAAGACTCCGGGCCATAATGGATTCATGTGTAAATTCTTTAAAACATTTATGCCTCACTTGGAGAGGCACCTCTTGGGGGTGATTCACTCCACACTTGAGGGAGCATTGCTTCCGCAGGACTGGAGACATGCTAAACTTGTAGTCTTTCCTAAGCCAGGACGTGCGCCGGAGGAGCACGTCTCGTATCACCCAATTTCCCTCCTAAACATGGAGGTGAAACTCCTTGCCAAAACATTGCCCAATAGGCTGATGAAACACATTCCAGACTTTGTTCACCCTGACCAGACAGGCTTCATGCCAAACCACGTCATGTGCATTAATATCAGACGAGTCCATAACGCCTTAGCTCTAGCAGATCGACTGGGGAAACCAGCGGCAGTGGTTTTATTGAACGTATACAAAGCATTTGGCTCAGTCAACTGGGATTACCCGTTTATCCTTCTTCTGAGATTGAACTTAGGTCCCAAATTCCTTTCCTATGTCCGATTATTATATACTGACTTGTAAGCGACGGTTAGAATGGAGGGTGCTGTATCTGATCCAGTCTCGATCCGCAGGGGTACGAGACAGGGGTGTCCGAACTCCCCACTATTATTCACACTGGCCATGGAGGCGCTGGCTTTGTGGGTCAGGATGGATGCCCACGTGAGGGGTTTTGAGTGGACTGCAAGTTATCTGACAGGATTGCCCTCTATGCAGATGACGTTCTATTCTTCCTCACAGATCCGGCGACCTTGGGGACCCTCATCCTACGAATCATGCATATCTTCGGCGAAACGTCAGGGACATATATGAACGCCTTGAAATCCATAGTGTTCCCCGATGGTGGCGTTGCAGGTTCCGTGGAGGGACGCTAACCGAGGGTGGGTTTAACTGGGGGTGTATATCTCCCCGGATTCGGCACTGTCGTGGTCCCATAACCTAATATCAGCGTTAATGCGAGTCAAAGAACTGAGGGTCTGGTCGCTTTTGCCGCTGTCCTTGACGGACAGGTCGACAATCTTCAAAATGGTTTCCCTGCCCCGATTGTTGTTACAGTTGCAGAACTACCCTTATGCTATCCCCCAGTTGTGGTTTCGACAGGTCAACGCTGTTCTCTGCAGGTTCTTGGGGGGGGGGGGTGGGCGTGTGGGGGGAGGGGACATGCTTCCAATCCACTTATTGTGGCGGCATTGTTGCTGAAGGTATATATACTCCTACTATTACTCCGCATCTCATCTTTTGATTATAAATGATAGGCAACTCAGACGCAACGATGCCCACGGTCTGCACAATGCGGCTCTCTCCAGTCAGGGCCGTGCTGTTGTAGGCGGATTCTGTGTTCTACGGCGCTAAGCCCGCAACCCATAGGCTGGACATGGGAGGTGCCCAAACCGGACCCCTAGCAGCAGGCACCTCATGGAGAACCCCGCCATGTGCCAAGGGCCCTTTTGTCTCCGCCAAGGTGTCACTGCCCTCTGCACCATGCGATTTCTCAGTACTGTCTCTTGCCACCCCTGTCTGCCACAGGAGACACCAGCAGGTCCAGCTTCTCTCCAGTGCTCCCCACCTCAGCGGCAGTCACCGATGCGACTGGGGGTAATTTTGCCCATCAGGCCACGCCCCCATATGCTCCATTTTAATATGATTAAAAACACTGAAATGTATTGAACAAATCAAATGTTAAAAGTGACAATATAATTAGGTATGGTAATAAGATTTTAACTCACATTAAAAAAAACAGAAATTTATGAAAAAATCAATGATTAAAGTGACATTATATTTAGGTGTTGAAATGAGATAAGAAGTAATGTTTAGAAACTGAAAACCCACTGAAATTCGCCAGTTATAATTTAGTGAACTAACCATAATTTGTGCCCCAGTCATGCACTGCTTATGACCTTATAAATTACATCACTCATGACATGTTAAATTACATCACTGATGACATCTCAAAAGGCATCTTTCATGACATCACTGATATAATCTCTTAAATGACATCATCTATGATACTGCTATGCAAATTACTCCATAAACCCTTATATAATTTAAAGTTGTTAGTTAAAGGTCTATAGTCCTATACAGAATAGAGTTACTGTGTGTACACGTGTGAGTGCATGGAATGGAAATGACATAAGTCTAGTAGGCAAGTATGGGTGTGAATGTTGAAAGTTATATGGTGAACCATTTACAAACCAGTATAGTTTGGGCTGCAAGTAGCACTCTATGCTAAACAAGGAAAAGGCTGAGAGCACCTTATGCGAGTTGCAGAGGCATGCTTCAAAGTGAGCTCTGGCTTAAAGTCAAAACCTGCTGTAAAAAATCTGTGATAAAAGCCAAAGCTTCTGTTGACAATAGATTATCCACCGGTGGGTATCAGGGCATGTGCCCATGTTAAATAGTTGTAATACAGTGCTATCGGCAAATTCTATGTAACAAGAATATTATGTGTGGAGATTCATTTTCAGAACTTCAAGTAAGAATTTGTGGCATTGCAGATTACTGAATAATGTAGAATGCAGGGGTGACTGACTAAGAAGTGGTTTACTTCATATTGGGGTTAAAAGCATGGCCCTAAAGTTGTATGCCATCTGTTCATCTCAGGAGCGTCGTAGTTTATTTTACCAAGCTGTGGAGGTTTTTCCAAACGCCTGGCAGACCTGTTAACATCTTCACTTAAAATTGCAGGTCTTGCAAAGTCTTTAGGAGGCTGATCCCGTTAAGATGAGGAGTACAAACTCTTTTTTGGAGGGTGTTTAATGTTTAAAAAGGGAGTCGCTACATTAAAGACCATGGATGCATTTTTTAAGGGGGACGAATACCAGTAAAATGAGAGTAACATCCACCAAATTTGGGTGACTTGTTAGATATGCTACGTGTCCAGCATGTGGTCAACGATTATATCCATTATCACTTGACTGATGATATAAAACTGGGTACAGGTGTTAGCGAACAAGTTACTTACCTTCGGTAACGATATATCTGTAAGAAACATTAGTAGTGATAGATTCCTTACCTTAGAATATCCGCAGGCGTCAGACTGGATCCGGAAAGTTTTCGTCAGCAGTACCCCTGCGCGTCGGTAGGTGGCGTCGTGCGGCTCCGCGTCCGTCGTTGGCGTCGTGGTCGCCGAGATGACGTCGCGGACGCTACTTAGACGCCGCCCACGCGCGCTGTCAGTTCTGTACACGACTTTCCGCGCCAGGAACGCAGAGCCATGCAAGATACTGACCACTGGTGCATTGAAACTAGGGCCCTGAAAGGGATGACCTTAACCCTAGAAATCAGTTCGTAAAACGGGGAGGATGGGTGGGCGGTAAGGAATCTATCACTACTAATGTTTCTTACAGATATATCGTTACCGAAGGTAAGTAACTTGTTCATCTGAAAGAAACACATAGTGATAGATTCCTTACCTTAGAATAGATACCCCAGCAATACCAACCCCGGTGGTGGGTCTGCGAACCAAGATCACACCAGAAAGTCACGGAGAACAGAACGGCCAAAGAAGCAGTCTCTCCCGACTTGGCTGTCCAGGCAATAATGCTTAGTAAACGTGTGCAGCGAGGCCACGTGGCTGCCTGACAGATGTCTTGCAGGGGGACACCACGTCCCAATGCAGTAGTGGCTGCAGTAGCTCTGGTGGAATGAGCACGCAGTCCCACCGGAGGTTATACACAAGACGACCCAGCGGGAGATAGTCCTCTTGTGTACCGCCCGACCTGCTTGGTGCCAACGTAGCCAACAAAGAGTTGGTCATCCACCCGGAACTGTTGCGTGCGGTTGAGATAAAATGAGAGCGCACGTTTTGGGTCCAGACGGTGGAGCCTCTCTTCCTCTCTGGAAGGATGCGGAGGTGGAAAGAAGGTGGGCAAGGTAATAGTCTGCCCAATGTGAAAGGCCGTAACAACTTTTGGCAAAAAGGAAGGACGGGGCCTGAGCACAACCTTGTCCGGATGGACTGATAGGAAAGGAGGCTTACAAGAAAGAGCCTGGAGCTCACTCACTCGCCTAGCGGAGGTGATGGCCACCAGGAAAGCAGTCTTCAAGGTCAAGAGACGAAGAGGACAGTTGTGAAGGGGCTCAAAGGGAGCGCACATCAAGTATGTAAGAACCAGATTCAAGTCCCACTGTGGCATCACGAAAGGAATAGGAGGAAAAAGGTGCGTAATGCCTTTGAGAAATCTATTTACAACAGGGGACTTGAAAAGAGAGGGCTGATCAGGGAGCCTGAGAAAGGCCGAAATAGCAGAAAGAGCCCTTGATAGTGCCCAGAGCAGAGCCCTGCTGGCCCAAAGAAAGAAGGAACAAAAGGACTTCTGAAAGAGGGGCAGAAAGGGGATCCACAGCCTTTGCTGTGCACCATGCCACAAATTTGTTCCACCTGCAGGCGTATACCAACTTAGTGGAGGGACGCCTGGCTGCCAGAATGACATCACAAACTTCAGGAGGCAAGTCGAAAGGAATCAACTGCCACCGCTCAATCTCCACGCAAAGAGGTGGAGGCTGTACAGGTTCGGGTGGAGGTCCGTCCCCTGCTGCTGCGACAGAAGATCCTCCCGAAGAGGCAGTCTGATCGGAGGATCGATGCTCATACTGAGTAGCTCGGGATACCATACTCTTCGAGCCCAGTCCGGGGCCACAAGGATGACTTGTGCCCGGTCGCGCCTGATCTTCTTCAGCACTCTGGGCAGAAGTGGTATAGGCGGAAAGGCGTACAACAGACCGCAACTCCACTCGCGTCAAAAAGCGTCGCCTTTGAAATTCCAACGCGCAGAACTGATGACATTGCGCGTTCTCTTCAGTGGCGAATAGATCTAACCAAGGCTCTCCCCACTGCTGAAAGAGACCTTGCACCACCTCCGAGTGAAGACGCCATTCGTGATCCAGCATGCACCTGCGGCTGAGTTCGTCCGCCCTGGCGTTCAGATAACCTGCCAGGTGTTGAACCACCAGGGACATGCCCTGATGTTCCAGCCATGTCCAGAGACGCAGAGCCTCCTGACAGAGGGTCCACGACCCCACCCCGCCTTGCTTGTTGCAGTACAACATGGCGGTGGTGTTGTCTGTGAACACCTGCACTACTCTCCCCTTGACAGAGGGAAGGAATGCCTTCAGTGCAAGCCGTATCGCCCGAAGCTCCAGAAGGTTGATATGGAGCTTGGACTCCGCCGGAGACCAGAGGCCTCTGATCGCCGCCTCTCCCATGTGGCTGCCCCATCCTAGGAGGGACGCATCCGTCACCACTGTAAATTTCGGTTGGGGAAGGGAGAGGGATCTGCCGTCGACCCAATGCCAGTTCGTGAGCCACCACTGCAACTGTCGTGCAGTGCCCTCCGAGATCTGAACATGATCGGACAGGTTCCCCTGATGCTGCGCCCACTGGAACTTCAGGTCCCACTGCAGAGCCCGCATATGCCATCTGGCATGATCGATCAGCAGGATGCAGGAGGCCATGAGACCCAGCAGCCTCAGAGTCACTCTGACCGAAACCCGGGACAAGGGCTGAAAGATCGGAATCAGAGCCCGAATATCCCGGACTCGCTGTTCGGGAGGATAGACCCGAAACTGCGCCGTGTCCAGAACCGCTCCGATAAAGAGGAGCTTCTGAGAGGGAATCAGGTGCGACTTCGGCACGTTGATGGAGAACCCCAGCAAGTGCAGGAGGTCGGCCGTAGTCTGGAGGTGGGAGACAACTGCCTGGGGCGAGCCCGCCTTCAACAACCAGTCGTCGAGATAGGGGAAGACTGAAACCCCTGATCTGCGCAGATGAGCTGCTACCACCGCCATCACTTTCGTGAACACCCGAGGGGCGCTGGTAAGGCCAAAAGGGAGCATGGTGAACTGAAAGTGCTCGTGGCCTACCGTGAACCGCAGGTAACGCCAGTGGGCTTGCAGGACTGGGATGTGGAAATAGGCATCCTGCAAGTCTAGCGCTACCATCCAGTCTTGTGGATCGAGAGCAGACAAGACCTGAGCCAGAGTGAGCATCTTGAACTTCTCTTTGCGGAGGAAGCGATTGACGTTCCGCAGGTCTAAGATAGGACGCAGGCCCTTGTCCTTCTTGGGTACCAGAAAGTAGTGGGAATAGCAACCACGACCTACTTCTGGCGTCGGAACGCGCTCGATGGCCCCCTTGGCCAAGAGGGCCGCAACTTCCTGCTGAAGAAGCACCAAGTGATCCCCCGACATGCAGTGGTACTGAGGTGGCATGGCTGGAGGAGTAGTCTCGAAAGGGCGGGAGTAGCCCCTCCGGACTATCTCTAAAACCCACCTGTCCGAAGTGATGGTGCGCCAGTGGGGGAGGTGATGGCGAAGCCTGCCGCCCACTGGCGTTTGATGGGCCTGAAAGTTCGGACTAGGAAGGTTTGGAGGCAGTGGTGGCCGGGGTGGAGGTGGACTGACCCGCCCGCTGGGCCCTTGGTCCGCCACGGCGGAACCCGTGGCCGCGCTGGGATGGTTGCTGCGTAGGCCTGTGGCTCTGTTGCGAATGCTGCGGGGCGCCCCTTCCGGTGCCACGAAAGGAGCGAAAAGCAGAAGGCGGAGGAAGGCGGACTGCCGAAAGTCCCAAGGACTTGGCCGTAGCCAGTGAGTCCTTAAACCGCTCCAACGCGCTGTCCGCTTTGTCGCCGAAGAGGCGACGGCCATCAAAGGGCATGTCCATAAGTGAGTTTTGGACATCCCCGAAAATCCAGTTGTCCTCAACCAGGCGTGGCGTCGAACCGCCATCGTCGTTGCAATCGATCTGCCCAGTGAGTCGGCGGTGTCTAGGCAACAACGAATCATGAACTTCGCTGCGTCTCTCCCCTCTGCAAAAGCCTGGGAGAGAGCTGTCCGGGCCTCCTCCGGACACTGGGGCAGCACTTGCGCCACCGTATCCCACAGAGAGTGGGAATAACGGCCCAAGAGGCATGCAGTGTTCACGGACCGCAGCGCAGAACTGGCGGAAGAAAAAATCTTCTTTCCGAACTGATCCAGTTTCTTGGATTCCCTATCCGGTGGTGCGGAAGGGAAGGCGGTCGGGAAGCAGAGGCTTGGACAACCAAGCTCTCGGGGTGGGGTGTTGGGAGAGGAAAATGGGGTCACCCGGAGCCGGGCGATGGCGTCGGGCCACGTTCCTATCCACAGGAGCCCCTGTGGTGGGCCTGGACCAAGTGCCCAAAAGAACGTCAGAAAGGGCTTCATTGAAGGGAAGCAGCGGCTCCGCAGAAGTAGCTGCTGGCTGAAGCACCTTTGTCAGGAGGTTAGTCCTGACGGCCACAGTAGGGAGCACGAGGTGTAGGGCCTCGGCTGCCCTACGCAACACCACAGCATAACTAGCACCCTCCTCCGTAGCCACGGTAGGAAGAGACAGCATGCCAATGTCTGGTGAGGTATCCAGACCACTGGCGTCCCCCAACTCCTCAGCCCAGTCCTGTTCAGACTCGCAAGCCGCTGCGAGAGGGTCCTCAGACCCCTCCCAGTCCTCCCCTAGCTCCTCAGGCTGTTCAACACGCCGAAAATAAGGAGCAGGGACATGGGGATAGAAATCCCCGAGCAACGTCGAGAACGGCATCGATCGACGCCGTGTCCACTTCGGGGCTGAAACCGGGGTCGACGTCGTCCCGAGGAGCGGGCGCCGTCAGAAGTGGTGCCGGTGGGGTCGACGTCGGTGGAGGTGTTATAAGGTCAACCGGCGTCGACCGGGATCCAAGCCTGGATCCAGGGGGGTCCTGCGGCGCCGAGGCCGGAGCCGACAGCAACGCCGGTGCCGGAGCCGCCGGCGAGGAAAGGCGAGGACCCACAGTCGGGTCCGCGGGGCCCGAAGGCGCACCAGCGGGACCCGACGGCCCAAAGAGGCGGGCCATGGCCGACAGGAATTCCTGTATTTGGGCCGGAGTCGCCGACAGACCCGGGAAGGGCGGGTAGGCCGGCGGCGACTGCACAGGCTCCGCCGGAACCGCGGGGTAGGCACCACCTGCACCCTCAGCTGCGTCGCGCGACGGGAAGTCAGAGAACGATGGCGTTTCTTCGACTTCTTGTGCTTCGCCTTACCTGACGAGTGCGAAGACTTGGATCCCGAAGACCAATGGTGATGACTCCGCGCACGGTCCCTCGACCTCCCACGGGACCGGGACCTCGAACGGCGCGGAGCCGACTGCCGGGCTTCCAGCAACTTTCGGGACCGCTCCCGCAAAGTCTTCGGCGCCATGGCCCGGCAGTCGGGGCACGACTTGGGATCGTGGTCGCGCCCCAGGCAGAAAAGACAGATACTCTGGAGGGCGAAACGCGTCACGTCGGGTTTATGGCAATAATAAACCCCTTTTGAATGCTCCTTGGATTTTGGTGTTTGTGTATCTGCTCCGAGAGTGCGTTTGGGAACTCCGTTTTACAAAATATTGATTCACCGGCGACTCCACCGGCAACGCGCCACCCCTCGATGGGCTACGATTTCTGCCAGGAGTGTTTTAATTTTGGACATACATATATATATACACATATATATATATATATATATATATATATACATACATATATTTCATTTCATTTCAAATAGCTTTATTCGACAACATATGTCATAAAAGCATCGAATAGCATATATACAATAAAATAGCATCTGTACAATAAAAAAGAGAAAAAGATCATGTAATACAGAGGGTTGTTTAAAAGTCTCATAAGATAAAATTAATATCAGCATATTTGGTTAAAACCATTAAACAAGTATCATAAAAGAGATTTCATTCTGGGACACTATGTACATATAGGGGACAAGTCAGTTATAGTGAGCAGTATATAACAATGTATGTATAAGGTGCTAATGCCATCGATAAAATTAATAGCAGCATATTTGGTTAAAACCATTAAACAAATATAAAAGATTTCATTCTGGGACACTATATAGATATAGGGGACAAGTCAGTTATAGTGAGCAGTATATAACAATGTATGTATAAGGTGCTAATGCTATCTATATCATAATTAATATTTAAAGAGTTACATTGCAGACCAATATAGTATGTGGTTTAAACACCTATAATAAATCGTGTGTCTACATTGGGGTCACACTTTGTATGGCTCTAATTCTGATTAGCCAGGCTCGGCCTAAGAACTTGGCCACTCCGCATGAAAAAAGGACACTGGGATCAGATTTTAGAATGCGCAGAGCAGACCGGAAGTCGCGGGTGCCCATGTCGCTACATATTGGTTTTATCCACTTGCTCCTAGCTGTAGCGTATGCGGGGCAAGCAAAGAGGACATGGGTAATGTACTCGACCAACGCTCCGCAGCACGGACAGTGCTCTGTCATGTTCTTGGCTGTATGCCACTTGGTAATATAGGTGTTAACAGGGAGCGTGCAGAACCTAAACTGAGTGTACAGGATCCTATCTCGTGGGACCTTGATCACATCTAGGTAAGGCTCCAAACATCTGGCTTGCTTAAACAAGAGGAACTCTTCTGACAATCTACCCAACATTGGCTTGCATAATTCTTGCCTGTCAAACCAGTCCCAATAATATCTCTTAAGTTCCGCTTTACACGGCGGAGTCTGGGTATCCCATGAATCTTTAAGGCCAAGTTGCATCATTGTTTTCT